>OY755186.1:12919557-13409350 GCA_963576735.1 Bedellia somnulentella | reverse complement strand
ATTAAAAAGGTAGAAAGGTAGGAAACGCAAACACTACTTGAACGTGTAAAAAAGAAACAAAGGATAGAGAAATTTCGCGCTGGATGCCAACTGACACTGTAGCTCAGTTGGCAGAGCGACGGGGGCGTATACCCGAAGGTCGCGGGTTCGAACCCCGCCAGTGTCGAAATTTTTCTTTCCTTTAATAACATCTTTTATTTATGATTAGTCTCCCAATTTGTTGTGTTGTGTGTAATTTAGACGGTATGTTTATGTAGGCTTCTTACAAATCCCCGATAAAAAATTCTGGCGACTCATCCATAACAAAACTTTTCAACTCAATATTGAGACTTTAAAAATTACGGATCTAAGCTAGAAGTACCCTATTCTCAAACCATACATAACATAAACGTTCACGCCGAATATCCGGAAGGGGTTGGCAGAGGTACTAATACTTCTGAACATGACGTGACTTTGTTCAGAGTACCCACGTTTTTGCATGGACAGTGTACTCACGTGATAGGGGGCAGGCCTATCGCCGTTTTGTACGAATACACTGTCACATGTCTAAGTACAACTCAGCCATGTGGGTTTCCTCACAATGTTTTCCCTCACCGTTAACAACCATGATAAATCTACCATACATATGGCTTTAGAAAAGACAAATTGGTGTAAGCCCGACCCAGGATTTGAACACTAGTCGTTTGCACGATAACCGAGTGTTCTACCCATTGGGCTATCACGGTTGATCAAACCAATAATAAATAACAAAACAACCAACCTTTTAATTTTCAGTTATTATATCCATAGCACGCAACGAATGCAAACTCAATATTAATATGGCAATGTGCAAATGAAAGATAAACGCTATATTAGAGATGCGCTATCGAGTTAAACTGGATGTGTTGGGGCGGAGCCGTCTTGACGCGATGATTGCACATTTTGGAAACGTAACTAAGATCGCATTCATAACACGGAGATTAGTGGGGACAGTCTTAATATTGATGTGAGTTTCTGGGAAATTAGCTGGTTGTATAGTAATGCTTGTATTTTAGGGCTTTCTAGTGTTAAAATTGAATTATTTGCTTTCAAAATTGATGTTTTTAATGTAAATGTGTGTACTTCACTTCAGTTTATCTATACTAATATTATAAAGAGGAAAAGTTTGATTTTTTGTTTGTTTGTTTGTTTGAATTGAATAGGCTCCAAAACTACTGGACGGATTTGAAAAATTCTTTCACTGTTTTAATGCTACACTATTCCCAAGTGACATAGGCTATATTTCATTTTCAAAAAAATTAGGGACCCTTACGTAAACTTCAAAAATGTAACCCAAGGTGTTAAAGAAATACCAAAAAACATCCTTACATCGCGTGCGCTGCGAAAACTATTGACAATAGAATAAAATTATGTACTACAATTTTATAAAACACATCATTATCTAAAAAAAATGCCCCGACAGCATGTCTCTAACTATTATAGTTATCTCACAACAAGCGTCATTATATAAAATTATTTAAAAATTAAATTAAAATCCTGCTTTAGAAAAGGCTCTTTATTTCTACCTATCTAATCCTTATAAAAAACGTATATATTATTTCAGACTACTTCAATACCCTTATATTACTTTTTGAATTATTCAATTCGAACATTCCATTCGAAAGTTATCTCGAATTAAAAAAATAGATAAAACTCCGCTCGATTAGCTATGCATAGTAAGTTGTTGCAGGCGTCACGAAGGGGTACGGAAAAATATAACATACATACATACATATACTCACGGCTATAAATCCCTAGAAGGGGTAGCCAGAGCTAAGGAATCAGAAATTCCTCAGCCACTTTTGGAAGTCTGCTGTGTAGTGTCGGCTTAGAATAGCACTACCCCATTTCTTCCGGTGGGTGTACGTAAGAGGCGACTAACGGTATTGGGGCTTTTAAGGGATTTTGGGCGATGCGGTTGGAGACCCATCACCAACAACCTTTATTTTACCATCTTTTCCCCACACAACTTCCAAAAGTGGCTGAGGAATTTCTGATTCCTTAGCTCTGGCTACCCCTTCTAGGGATTTATAGCCGTGAGTATATGTTTGTATGTACTTTTGGAAGTTGTGTGGGGAAAAGATGGTGAAATAAAGGTTGTTGGTCACCAACCGCATCGCTCAAAAATCCCTCAAAAGCCCCAAAACCGTTAGTCGCCTCTTACGTACACCCACCGGAAGAAATGGGGTAGCGCTATTCTAAGCCGACACTACACAGCAAAAAAATATGACATAGCTTAAAACTTAAAAAAATATATTAAAATAATAATACATGTAATAAAATAAAAAACAAAATGTTACTGATAATTCATGCCCGAGCGAAGCCGGGACGGGCTGCTAGTAAAATATATATTACCAGAAAGTAAGTTATCGATATTCAAAGTAAAATCAGCTTGTACAGCGATATAATTATTACTATCAATGACAAAATTGATAAATTTATTGCTTATTAAAAAGCATCTAAATGATAGTAGAAAAAGTGAATACGTTCAAATTCAAGTTTATTTATAATCTACCAAAGAAGCCGTAATATAATTTGAATGTTTTTGTTAATAAAAAACTATTGTGGGGATTATTACTAATACTACTTAAAAAGTGTAAAAGAAACGAAGGATTGATGAATTTCGCCATTCATCGCCTGGAAGCCATTGACACTATAGCTTAATTGTCAGAGCGACGGGGGCGTATACCCGGAGGTTGCGGGTTCGATCCCCGTCGGTATCGAAATTTTTCTTTCCTTTATTTACAAATAATAATATATCTACTAAATAAGCTGCCAAAATGCAGTTAATTTCTCTTCAAAACCCACTCCAACTAAATAACCTTGCAAAAAATTGATCTGTCCATCAAAATAAAATTGATTGCAGCGTAGTTAACGCGAGCGACCCCCAGCCCACAGGGGCCGTCCGCTAATGAAATAATTTTACGCGTAATTTAAGACTGTTTAAGACGTCAAACTTTAAATTGGATGTGCGAAAAGGGTGCTTAAATAATAATTAATCGTTTCGTTGAAGGAGCATGCCTTTTTATTGTTGTGGACCGGTTAGTGTGTGAACGATTGGTTGAAATTGGGCAAACTTTGCGAGATCAAAGAGATAACAGCCGCAGTGAAAGAAATTTGCTCGGTATGAAAACTTTTGAACTTTGCACCATGTGATATATTTGTAGATATATTATTATTTTAAATCAGCATTATTTTTCTTTTTATTTCACACAAATGTCATACGACTAAAACCGGGTCATTTAAAGAGTTTAGAATAAACAATGTAATACATGTTATAGCAAATCAGCGTAGTAATAACAAATGAACATAGAAATACCATAGCATCCATGCCACATGTCCCAGAGATGTAGAAAATATACTAATTTATAATAGGATAATATTTACAACATTAACTATTCACCTTTTTCAATTAGTAATATAGTAGCTGTGTAGTGCCGGCTTAGAATAGCACTACCCCATTTCTTCCGGTGGGTTTACGTAAGAGGCGACTAACGGTATTGGGGCTTTTACCTTTTATTGGGGTTTTGGGGCAGCTACCCAAATGCAGGTAATAGAAGTATTCAACGTTGTTTAAAAAATGTTAATTTTTAGGTAATAATTTGAGCTAAAAATTTAATTGCTGCCCTCAAAGCACAGGGCATTTAACACAGTAACGCCTGATTTCTATAATTGAGTATTCAAGCTGAGAACGACTTAAGTATAATTTTGTCTCATTCAGTTGCTAAGATTTTAATTCGACAGAACGATACTAAAGTTGTTCTCAGCTGGAATATTCAATTCAGAAATCGAGCGTAACTCTGTAAAATACTAAAATGTTTCCTTAAGAAAAATTACTAAATTATCTCTTATAAGAACTTTCATACTCGATGTCACACGCTACTTACCAAGGTTTTAATTGTAATTTTGTATGGATAAAAGTCTGAAATGAAGATTTTTTTCATTTTACACAAAGTAGTCGTAAATTTTCAAGTGGCTACATATGATTAAATTTAATAAGTGATTTGATTTTAAAAAAATAACATAGGCATTTGTTTTACAAATAATTTCAAAAAAACACAACAAATTTAGCATTGAAAATACGATCACAAAAGAATGTGTACAACCTACAATACAATTATAAATACAACCTCAAAAATATTCAGAGTACCGAAAACGTTTTGCTTGGACAGTGTACTCACGTGATAGGGAACAGGCCTATCGCCGTTTTGTACGAATACACTGTCACAAGAAGTACTACTAAACCATGGGGGTGTCACAATGTTTTCCCTCACCGTTAATAACCATGATTAATTAACAACATAATATGACTTTAGAAAAGTCAAATTGGTGTAGGCCTAACCCGGCTTTGAACCCTCGTCGTCGCGTCGCTTTTACCCACTGAGCTATCACGGTTGCTCAATATGTAAATTAAACCTAGGTACTCTGAACACCAGACGACAATATCACGTGATTATTAGAAACATTGGTATCTCGGCCAAACCCTTCGGTGACATACAGCGTGAACGTTTGAGTTTTCAAAAACATTAAGTTATTTGCTGTAAAGTAACTGCGAAACAGCTAGGAGATGTCACTTAATTACTTATATGCAACATTCGGGTTAATTAAAAACTTAATATGAAAAAGTTTAGCTCATGTTGCGGGAGGTCTACGAGTATAGTTTCTGAGGAGCTTTCGCTGAGATATTAATTATGTTAATTATGACTATATAAGCCTGGAACACTGCCTCAGTAGCTGGTCTATTCGAAATAGGGTTCTTTGGGAGAAATTTTTAATTTGAATTTTATATTACATGCTTGGTTTGCAAGTTTACGAAACTTAGTCCACAATAATACAGTTTTTTATGAAAAATATCACTCTACTCTCAAAAGTCAAACGTTCACGCTGTATATCCCTGAGGGGGTTGGCGGTGGTACTAAAATGGAACATCACGTGATATTGTCACTGGTGTTCAGCGTACCCACTTATTGCTTGGACAGTGTACTCACGTGATAGGCCTTTCGGCATTTTGTACGAATAGACTGTGACATGAATAAGTAAAACTAAGTGATGTGGGTACCATAAACAACCATGAAAAATTAACCATCCACATGACTTAAGAAAAAACAAATTGGTGTAGGCTCACCCGGGATTCGAACCAAACGCCCCGGTTTGCATGAAAGACCCGCTGACCTATACAAGTTGTATGAAAAAAAATTAACCCAACCGTCTCCAACCGTATCGCCTAAAAATACCTGAAAAGCCCTAATACCGTTAGTCGGCTCTTACGTACACCCACCGGAAGACTTGGGGTAGTGCTATTCTAAGCCGACACTACACAGCAAACCATCATACATAAAACCATATTCAAATACTTTAAAAGATCTACCTGAAATATTACTGTAATATTTTTGCTACGGAACTCATTACGCTAAGAATGATTCCCCTTTACTTATATTTATTGCCTCATGTTAATTTATTACCCTGTAATAAGTTTGTTATTAACTTGGACATGACTTTTGTACTTAAAATAGCCATGCATGTTATTTATTATTTTAATAATCTATTTAAAGAGGCCAATAGCACATATGAAATATTACATATACACGGAGCTATAAATTCCTAGAAGAGCTAGCCAGTGCTAAGGAATTATAAATTCCTCAGCCACTTTTGGAAAGTCGAATGGGGATAACAAAAAGAAAACCGACTTCATAGTTGGAAAAAGAACCGAAAATAAACAATCTAGTTCTAAAAGTACTAAATAAGTTTTTTAATTGAATATGAGTACTGTGATTAATACCTTAGCCATTTCTTTATTCCACACGCGTCAGTTCAACCTACCTAAATATTAAAAATATCTTAAATTAATTTGTGAGCCGGTGCCAACCTGCGTGATGCTGATGATTGATAATAATAAGTGTGTATTTCGCACTTCATATACATGTACAATGTAGGTTACCTTCTAGCTGTAAGGTAAATTGATTTTTGTACGTATTACCATTTAAAACGTTAGCGATAGATATATATTGTTTAGATTGTAATAATCAGAGATAGACAGTAGGGTAAATTTACTTTTGTTTGACTGGCACCGACTCAAAAATTAATTTAAGAGAATTTTAATATTTAGGTAGGTTGAAATGACGCGTGTGGAATAAAGAAATGGCTAAGGTATTTATTACAGTACTCATATTCAATTAAAAAACTTATTTAGTACTAGATTGTTTATTTTCGGTTCTTTTTCCAACTATGAAGTCGGTTTTCTTTTTGTTAAAAAATATTTTATTTTACGAGTTTTAGAGATAAGTAGACCTATCAAAGATTCCTCTCGGATGAGGAAGCGACGGTTACTGTATTTTTATTCGTATTTCTGGTATTTCTATTATAGTACGATATTAAATAGGCTCAACCATATGTAACCTTACATTGTTCTTAAATTCCTTCGAAAGGCGATGGTCTACAATTCTACATTTTAAGAAAGACTCAAACGTTCACGCCGAATATCCCTGAAGGGGTTAGCAGAGGTAGTAATACTTCTGAATATCACGTGACATTGTCACCTGTTGTTCAGAGTACCCACGATTTATCGGCGTTTTGAACAAATACACTGTCACATGATTGTGAGTTTCGACAGTCCCCTCGGTTTCCTGGGATGCCATCATCAGATCCTGGTCTCATTGTACTTTCTCGGTAACAATAACATAAGAAAAGAAATGTTTAGTGAACCTGTACTTCTCTTCATAAAAGCTACGAAGAGGAGTATAAATCTATACAGAATGTGGAAAGAACTGTCTCCTAATACCTAGTGATTGAGGACCCACACCTTCCATCATCAGCTCAGCAGCATAACAACATGATTTTCAGAAGCAAATGCCAATATAAATTCAGAAAATATGTAAAACGCGGTACATTTGCCTATAAAATTTGAGGGTTCCCCTCGATTTCTTCAGGATCCCATCATCACACCCTGATATCCTCATCATGGTACCAATCCGGGAGTATCTTCTTTCGAATAAAAAAATAATAATCAAAATCGGTTCATAAATGGCGAAGTAATTGGGGAACAAACATAATAAAAAATATATACGGTCGAATTGAGAACACTCCTTTTTTTGAAGTCGGTTAAAAAGAAGGTAAAATAAAGGTTGTTGGTGATGGGTCTCCAACCGCATCGTCCAAAAATCCCTTAAAAGCCCCAATACCGTTAGTCGCCTCTTACAAGCACTCACCGGAAGAAATGGGGTAGTGTTATTCTAAGCCGACACTACCGGGTTGTTTTATATACAAATACGAAAGCAGTAGATGTTTACCATAAAAAAGATTGTAAAGCTTATCTATCAATTAGAAACAAACTTATGCATTACTAAATGGCATGTGGCGTGTAACCATGCGTAATTGGACTGAATGAAATTGATCTATTTAAAACTGACACAGTTTTTGTTATACTTAAAAGATACCCATCTATTTTGAAATGATAATGTAAGTGTATTATAGTAAAGTTTCGTATTATGCTACCCCACCTCGTCTTGGGGTGACGACGCACGAAACGACTATGGGTAAATGACCTTTTAATTTTTACCCCCTTAACTGATTCAAGGATTTTGAGAGCTTGTTTTTCATAGATATAGAATCCATAGATTGGTAGTAAGTGACCAACGTCATAGCATAAACGTCAACAAAGGCATAACTTCTCACGGACACGATAACGGCCTACAACGATTTTGGCATCAAACATAAACGAAAATAATTGTCTTATTTACGTTAATTTTGGAATTTAAGTCTTAACTTTGGTGATGTTTTGATAAAGTTATTAATATTTAACAGCATATAATCGAAATCAAATACATATTCTTCGGCAAACATAAAATATTAAGCCATTCATGTCCAAATAACACTGTAATAATTACCATTCTATATGCTTTATTATAAATCTTAAACCAAAGTTTTCTATTTACCTAGGTAGTAGTCTAAACTTTTTTTTTATTTTATTGATCCACAAAACTAGACAAGTAGTATTTATACCTTGTCTAGTTTTGTTTAGAATTCAAAATTTCTCAGTCAATTTTGGGCAGTTAATGGGAAAAATATGGTTATAAGTTGAAGCGTGACGTAGCCACAATAATCCATAAATTCTCTTACAATAGTTTAAGAGCATAATAATTCAATAACAAAATGGCCCAACATAGGTGTGTAGTACCCATAAATAAATCCAATAAATATAAAAAACCCCAAACCAATCTTAAAAAAATTGCTATGTTAGATCCAAACCTAAAGGAATATAGCTAAGACACCAACCTCAAAGAATTTGCTATGAAAGAACAAAAATATCATGTAACCAAGTTTGTTCGAGCTTGGATACATGTCGACACGCCCTGCCTTTCATTAGAACCTAATTATATTAAACTCTTACACCTTCCGTGGACTCAGCTCTTTAATTTCATAATTTAAGCTATAACGATAAAAATATACATCCGCCATTTCGCCTCAAATATTAAGTTAAACCGTTTAAAATAATTACAGCATAATTTTGTTAAGGCTCAGCTTGAGTACGAGTACATAATCACAGAGAACGAATCGACGCAGCCTGAATTTAAAAACATTTTGTTGGCTTTTAGTCGGGTAATGTTTTTAATATAATTTTTGTTTTAACACAAATAAATATTAAGCCTCAACATGCAAAGTTTTATTATGTTTTGGATTTTAAAAATATTTATGTCAAAGTCCGCCATTTAAATATATATATATATATTAATTGTAAACTATAATAATATTATGTTCTTAAAGCTTTTTATACGTTCATGAGTGTTATCAATATAGAGCAAAAATAACATAATTTGTTTGGAAGCCTACATAGATAACTTTTTATTCGAACACCTCTGTTAGTTACTCCCCATTTCTTCGCATGGCCACGCGTGGATGTCATAGTGCCAACAACAATAATATCATCAGCAAAAATTTCATCTATCTAAGGATCGAGGATCATGATGTCCAGCCTGGTGACAGACAAACAGATGGCAGCAAAGCTTGATAATAGTATGCTATTTCCCTTCTTTATGCGGAATCCTAGAAATAATTGACATACGCAACGAATTAATACAAAAATAGTGTCAAAGATCTGTTTCACTTGCTTTGAATACAATACAATAGTTTGAAATATTATTAACTTTATCACAATTCAAAAAAATCTACTTTTCTTTAAGAAATATTTTTTCTCAAAACTGCATTATCGTTACGCAGTGCAATGCAAAATTAAACGAATAATAAAACATGTTACGTTTTTTGTCAAAAACAAGTTAACAAGAGCAGCACGAAGTATATGCGACAAATCACTTTTATTCACCAATTCAAAAAGCGGCTCTATACAGCTAATTAGCGCTTTTATTTTAATAACATGAGCTGCGCCTTAAAGTAATAAAGGCGGCAAGTCGATGATCAGATGGATCGCAAAAATTGCACTCCAGCATCAGCGCTGTATCGGCTAAATGTCGTTAAATTTTATAGCCTATTTGAGCAGGGTAGAATCGGCACGCACACCACACTAATACTTTAACCTGGTGTTCCTGTGTAAGCTAGAAATATAAGTTACTATCTCGCTCGCTAATTTGTCTCATTGACTCTTATTGAGATGCACAGTAATTTTACTATTACGGAATAATGGTTTATTTATGTTTAAATGCATGTTAATATAATATTTAAGTACGAAATAAAAAAGGTAGTTAAAGTTTAGTAATAAATAGGCAGTTTGGACGCGATTGTGAGACAGTGTGATTCACAGGGTATATAGAACTACTATTCCTTTTTTATAATATGAGTTACAAGCATAAAACATTACTTTCTCACTTTTAATATTATGGAACATACGAATTGCCGTGTAGTGTCGGCTTAGAAAAGCACTACCCCATTTATTCCGGTGGGTGTACGTAAGAGGCGACTAACGGTATTGGGGCTTTTAAGGGATTTTTGGGCGATGTGGTTTTTACCATCTTTTCCCCATTCACATTTCCAAAAGTGGCTGAGGAACTTCTAATTCCTTAGCTCTGGCTACGCCTTCTAGGGATTAACAGCCGTGAGTATATGTATGTATGTATGTATGTAATATACGAGCATATAGTGTGCGGACGTCATAATTAAGTATAATCCATTCATCCAGTATAATATTCATCTATAAGGGTAGAATAGATATTAATTATTTCTTCGGAATATCGTCCCTTACATCTATACCAATTTTCTAGAGTAGCTAGTATTCAGGAGCCAACAATTCCTAAGCCACTTTTAGAAGTTTATTGGTCAGTAGTTAGTAAAAATAAAATAAATCACTATCTAGTATTCGAAATACTCACGCATACTTGGAGGGTGTACCAAAATTTGGACAAAACATTATAAAAATTCAATTGTACCTTATTTACTCCAAGCACGATCCAGTTTTAAAAACAAATTAACAGAACTATATTGTAACAAAATTATGACAAAAGCAATCATTAATAGTTAAATCAGAACCTTCAAATTGATTGCGGATATTTCATTTTCATTTTTAGCTTTTGCATCGTCATTAAATAGTTTAAGTTTATCCAACTGGCACCAAAAAATATTATAGCTAATCTTTCTTAGTGGTATGTCCTTTACGCCTTAATTTTAAGGACTTATTATGATTCATTGTTTAGTGTTATGAATAAAATAAGTTAAATAAATGCAATTTGAGGAGGTGCTGACTCAATAATTTAAGTGTTTTCCTGGCAAGTAATTTCAAATAAAGTAAGTTTACAAAAGTTTCTGGTTCGACGTAGGTCAAAACGTGTATTGTAAAAGCCAATTATAGCTTATGAACGGTGTATTTTATCGGTGCAATTTAAATAGTGACTTTCATACATTTATACATACATATACTTACGGCTATAATTTCCTAGAAGGGGTAGCCAGAGCTATGGAATTAGAAATTTGTTAGCAACTTTTAGAAATTAAGTAGGTAAAAGGTGGTAAAAGCAAAATTGTTGGTTTGTTTGAATTTCATGTAGTGGCTTGGAGTAGCACTAACACGTATGTATTCACAGGTGTCGTATTAAGTGGGGTGTTTTGGTGTTTTTTAGGTGAACAATCAAACACACAATTAGACTGGATTCCCATAACCAAACACCCTTTATTAAACAATCTCTACACCTTACAACTTCAAAAACTATTTGGCATGAATGTTCGTAATGTAAGTTAAGGGAGATAAATTAAGGATATGCCCGTGGTTTGTTTTATTAAAAACTAGTGGATCACAACTATGCTGTGTAGTGTCGGCTTAGAATAGCACTACCCCATTTCTTCCGGTGGGTGAACGTAAGAGGCGACTAACGGTATTGGGGCTTTTAAGGGATTTTTGGGCGATTCGGTTGGAGACCCATCAACCTTTATTTCACCATCTTTTCCCCACGCAACTAACAAAAGTGGCTGAGGAATTTTTAATTCCCTAGCTCTGGATACCCCTTTAAGGGATTTATAGCCGTGAGTATATGTATGTATATGTAGTGGATCACCAATTGTTTTCACATAATTAACAAAGTGGTGTGTTTGAGCGAAAACCCAGGTGACTCAGAAGCAAAAGTACCCAGTGAATATAAGGTCCCAACACAAATAACCCTATTAATCTATCTTCTTAGAAACCTAACGAATAGGCACTCTACCATCGAGGTAAAGTTCTTTCACAGCTTTTGATAGGGTAGAGATAGACTGTCTCCTGTTGTGAGCCAGAATCGGTGAATTACCTGCAAGCATTTAAGGAACTTGGATACCCATTAGAAAAAAAAAATGCAAAACTGAAGCTCTGGCAAACACAATACAACAACATTTTCAAAAGCATATTGAAATTGTATTTGAATTTGTTTCTTGTTTCTTCCGTTTAGTCATAATTTCTCGTGTAATCGTCATGTAGTTTATTTTATTTTGTTTTTTATTCCTACCGGAACGTTTTTTGATAAGAAGAGAATGCTGTTATAATTTAACAGTTAATAAAAGTCATTAATTGCAACCATATCATGTTATCATCATGGTTCTTCTAGACGTTCACTGCTGGACATAGGCCACCCTTACAGATCTTCACAACGATCGGTGCGTGCTACCCTCATTCAAGGCTTCTCGTGATCTTCACTAAGTCGTCGGTCTCCTTGGTGGTGGCCTTCGTGGCCGCCACTCCAAAAACATCGATCCCCGGCACATCGTATCATTCGCATCATTCGCAAATCTGTTGGCTTTCGCAGATTTAGTGGCAGACCTTTCCAGCTTCATTAACATTAATCAATCTATTAATTTTAACAGAGTACCCACGTTTTACATGGACATTGATAGGGGAAGGCCTATCGCCGTTTTGTACGAATACACTCTCACACGACTAAGTACAACCATAATATAATAATATACGATAATATAATACTATACTAGTGTACAACTCAGCCATGTGGGTTTCCTCACGATGTTTTCCCTCACCGTAAACAACCGTGATAAATTAATTATTGAATCGTGGGTACTTTGAAGACCAGGTAACAAAGTCACGTGATGTTCAGAAGTATTAGTGCCTCTGCCAACCCCTTCGGGGATATTCGGCGTGAACGTTTATGTTATGTTATGTAATATTAACATTCGGGAGCCTGCCTTTTTGAGGACATTCTCTAAATGATCTACATATATCCTCCGTGGTTGTTCTCAACATAAATTTCCATATACCTTCGGCAATATATTGAAAATCTTATAGTCGTCAACATTTTCTCGTTCGTCTTCTCAAATTTTTTTATCAATTAAATATAAGTCATTCAAATACTAGTGACTAACCACTCAGGTCTAAGACCAGAGGAAAATATTGATAGATTGAAAATTAGGTAAAAACCAACGTAAATTTTGTTGGTAAAGGATAATTTATACGACGAGAAATAATTAACGTTAAAAGCTTTTTTTAAGTTAATTTGATCTCTCGTCGCAAGAAAATCCGCCCGGGGCTGCCATTAGTAGCAATAAGCTTGAATTATATTATGTAGGAACATACATGTATACATACATTAACTCACAGCTGTATGATATATAGAGCCTGTAGCCAGAGCTTCAGCTTATTTAGCCTCTTTTGTCGACGTCCGTGACCGAGTGGACAAGCTTCTCGTTCGGGAGGTTGCGGGTTCAATCCCCGCTGAGAGCAACACATACGTGATGAGCACACTTATCGCCTTAACGCGATTTCTTCCAGTCAATCTTTATGTTGAGAAAAAACAAGTACACAATTCTTAACTAGAAATAAATGACAATCAGTATGCAAAACCAAACTTAACTAAACACAACCTATTTATAACCTTAAACTAAATATTAAATATATATATCTAATATGTATAATAATTATATTAAATATACTTCTACAGTATCTTAATAATATATATATATATACATATATATATAAATAAATTATATATATATATATATATATATATTCTTATATAGTATAATAAATACAAATATATACATATACCTATCATTATAAAATCTACCAACCTAAGGTCTTAGAAAAATTGAGATTTTAATTTATTTTTAAATATGTTTAGCGATGATGACAGCCGTATGTCAAGTGGTAGTGAGTTCCACAAATTAACCGCTTTGACTGCAAAGGAATCACTATATGTAGTACTGCTATGAGGAGGTACGCTCAACATCTTATTCTCCTGCGATCGCAAGGCACGGCCGTGGGAGGACAAGTATGTGAACTTACACCGAAGATAATGGGGGGCAGCAGGATTGTTAAGGGCATTATACAAAACACATAAAATATGAGTATTCCTCCAAAGTCGAATAGGGAGCCACTTTAGTTGAGCGCGATACTCAGAAACATGATCGTATTTACGTAATCCAAATATAAATCGGATACATAAATTCTGGAGACGTTCGAGTTTGTTAAGCAGCTCCTCTGTGAGGTCAAGATAGCTTACGTCTGCGTAATCAAGAATCGGAAGCAGTAAAGACTGCGCCAGCGTAATCTTAGTGTGGTGAGGCAGGAAAAATTGCAAGCGCTTAAGTGAGTGACAAGATACAAAGACTTTTTTACTTACGGCTTCCACTTGGGGCAACCACGAAAATGTACTATCCATTATAACTTCTAGATTTTTGACAGAATTGACAAAGGGAATATCGATGCCATCATAGCACAGCTTCCTGTCAAGAACCATATTTGCCTTATTCAGCAACCTCGAACTGCCAAAAATAATTGCCTGTGACTTATCAGGATTTAGTAGAAGTCCAAACATCTTCACCCATTTCGATATTATGGCCAGGTTGTTATTTATGACATCACGCGCTGAATTCATATCTTCCAGTAGAGCACTTGTGTAGATTTAAAGGTCGTCTGCATATAGGTGATAGAGAGAAGCAAGTTCTTTAGCTAGGATATTGATAAATAATGAAAAAAGCAAAGGAGAAAGTACGCCGCCTTGCGGGACGCCAGCAATTACCAAGCAGAACTCTCTGCGTCAGTGCGTACGCACTGCTGACGACCTTTAAGGTAAGATTCGAACCAATTGGTGACTGTCGGAGATACGTTAAGAGATCGTAAAATGCCCAGAAGTATATCAAGATCCACAGTATTGAAAGCGTTGCTGAGATCTAAAAGTGTAAGCACTGTAGCTTGGTGATTTTCCATATTTAGCCGAATATCGTCAGTGACTTTGATAAGAGCTGTGACAGTGCTATGGCCTGTTCGGAAACCAGACTGGAAATCATTGAGCAGGTGGTGAGTGAAGAGGAAGTTGGAAAATTGTTCGAATACGAGGCGTTCAAGGACTTTTGATAGGAATGGTAGGATGGAAATAGGTTAAAATTGGGATAAGGTGGTTGGGTTAGGAACTTTAGGAATAGGAACAATGAAGGCATTCTTCCACATACTAGGGAAAGAACAAGAGAGTAGGGATAAATTCATCATATTTGTAATGTCTGGCAAAATAATTTCCAGAATGGGATTAATCATTAAGATGCTAACGTTATGCTACCCGTCGCTTTGCTGGTTATATTAGATATACATCTCTTAACGTCACGGCCAGAGACCAATTTGAAAGTGAATTGTGGGCAATTAGGGGTCGGTGTTGAAATAAGGTTTGTATCAATAGGAGAATTGGCCTGAGATTTCCCTATGCCCAGTGTTTTAAGGAATGACCATAACTGAGAGGTGTCACAATCATCAATGGAAGTATAGATATATCGGCGTTTTGCATCTCTATACACTCTATTACAGCGATTCCTTAGCTCCTTGTATTGTTGCAAGTGCTCATCCGTCTGTTGCTTTTTATAGCAATATCGAGCATGATCCCGCTTAGTCATTTATATGTGAATATATTATATTAAATATTTCGTTGAGTTGTTATCCCATATCGCAAGTCTTACTTAGTTTTTGGCTAGCTTGATCTGTGTATATTTATTTATTTTGTAAGTTAAATGGAGAAGAAATTGTCATGGAAGGATGATCGGTTAAAGTTTTTCCCATCACCCAAAACTTTCCTTAAAAGCTCTTAATCCGAAGTGGCCTCTCACTCGTATAGTTTCCCCCTAAAATGCTACTTCCTATTCGTCACAAAGGCATATTTTTTATATATAAAAAGCATTGATATGTATCAAAATAAAATTGCATGTGTTTTCATGTTGCTCAAAAAGCAACAATGTAGAATTTATAATCAGATTTAAATAAAAACAGTACCAATTACCAATCGAATTTAAGCCGTGACAAGCAAAAAGTGTGTTTTATGATCTTATAAATAAAGTTGAAAGTCATCTGATTACGTAAGAGTAGGGGATATAATCCTGAACGGAATCTTATTTTGGGATACAAATATCATGTATGTTTGGTTTGACATTTGAAATTGAGATTCGGTTGGTTTTTCGAAAAGTGACTGCAGATTTATCACAATTCAGATGTTGACACACTGAGGCATGGCGATATAATATCAAAGACGTTTTAGCTTTTATGCTTATGGTTTTAAATGAATAAATACGATCATAACATTGTAAATCTTTTTGTTTTTTTTTATTTGGTTGATGTTATAAATAGGTAACAGTAAAAAAAATTAGAGTAAAATATTGACTACCTCATATCTCATGACCACCAGGTAAAAAAAATTAACACGTGATATTCAGAAGTATTAGTACCCCTGCCACGCCTTCAGGTATATACGGCGTGATTTTTTTCCGAGTATTAATGTTTACAAAATAAAGGTTTGCCAGTATTGTACTAAGTGACGATCGATTGTCTCTGCCTACCCCATTCGAAATTGAAGATTTCATAGTGTATAAACTTTCCCCAATTAACTTCCAAAAGTGACTGAGTAATTTATATAAATCTGCCTACCCTTTTTGAATCTTTTACCACCTCTTTCTGGTATTAGTATTAGATTAGATTATATTACATACATACATACATATACCCACGGCTATAAATCCCTAGAAGGGGTAGCCAGAGCCAAGGTATTAGAAAATCCTCAGCCACTTTTTGAATTTGCGTGGGGAAAAGATGGTAAAACAAAGGTTGTTGGTGATGGGTGGAGACGTGGGCTGGAGAACCGCATCGCCCAAAAATCCCTTACAAAGCCCAATACCGTAAGTCACCTCTTAGATTATATTATTTCTTTCATTTTATTTTACCCGGCCGCGCAACTACTATGGTTTAACACAAGTAATAATTACTAGACCTCTTCAATCACATACATACATACATACATATACTCACGGCTATAAATCCCAAAAAGGGGTAGCCAGAGCTTCAGATCTAGAAACTCCTCAGCCACATTCAGAAGTTGATAGGGGAGAAGATGGTAGAAATAAAGTATCATTGGTGATAGGTCTCCAACCGCATAGCCCAAATAAATTTAAAAGCCCCATACCCTTAGTCGCCTCTTAACCCGTGGGTAGAAAGGGGTAGTTCTAAGCCGGCACTACACGCCAAATGCTATAAATGCTACAAATATACGATCCAAGCTAGCAGCCCTACTGTATCCTTAGCTTTACAAACCAATTCGGTGACGTTCGCTTACTTGTCTTTAATTTACCGCTACGAAACAAAGAAATTCGGCCGCAGGTGAATTCGAAATTGTATATTTTATAGGATTCGGAATACTCGTGGTTGCTAACCAAGTCTTGTTGCGAGAAAAACTGAATCTGATTATTTAAATAATGCTATCAGTTTTGAGTATTAACCAAATTGAGTGGCGATGCGTGTAACAAATATTATCAAACTACTTAGTACAACCAGAGATAATACAATACTAGGTATAACTGAAGCACAGCCAAACATTGCAGTTTGCTTCTTAGATGCTGGTATATAGACTTCTGTAGATGCTCAAATCCAGTGCAATAAAAGTCACGTTATGAATTAAAGTGTTCAAAAAACATTATTATTAATTAAAAATAATATTGGAATTTTAGCACTGACAAGCATTGTGAACTTGTGCATTGGATATAAGCTCAAACTCAAACATTCACGCCGCAAATCCCCGAAGAGGTTGGCAGAGGTACTAATACGTGACATTGTCACCTGGTGCTCAGAGTACCCACGTTATGCTTGGACAGTGTAATCACATGATAGGGGGCAGGCTTATCGCCGTTTTGTACGAATACACTGTCACATGACTAAGAAGAACTCAGCCATGTGGGCTTCCTCACGATTGTTTCCCTACCATTAATAAACATGATAAATTAACCACATCACAAATTATGCCTTTGGAAAAGACGAATTGGTGTTAGCCCGACCCGGGAACCCTCTGCACGATAAGCGGTGTACTACTGAGCTATCACATTATACATAATAATCGAGATTTAACAAACGAAATATTTATACGTTATATACGTGATATGTTTGCCTGACGTTTCGTCACGGGCTGACTCGTTGGTTAATCCCGATTATTATGTAAAATGTCTACAAACTGCGAGAGTTTGAACATTGTGTGAAATATCACAGTTTTTAAAAACCGACTGAATATTCTCGTACGTACACCCACGTCATAAGTTTCCATTAGGTTAGGCTAAATTATCAGTCACCATCACCACTTAAAAAAATAGTTGAATGAGTAATCTCCTTAGAACATTGTGCGTGTTAACATTATTCACCCGTTTGTTTTAGTTCACTACACATCACATTTAAATAGATTCAAGTTGAAGTATATCAATCTTATGCCCCTAAATTAGATAATTCAGCAAACATTTTATCCAATCATCAGTGAAAACAAATTTTATCAATTATCTTATGTCTGAGCTCGAAGTAATCGGAAAAGCTCCATAAATCATGGTGAAATATATTGAAAAAGTAACGGTAATATTTTATCGTAATTTGCACTTCACAGGACTTTCCAGAAATTTCTTTAACTGATAACAACTTATAACGAGGAAAGTTTTTAATGAAATATAAATCGATGTTCAGGTACTTATACGTACTTAAATATTTTTCTTTCGTTTCTTTTATGATATTGAAATTACATAACAAAGTTCTATCAACATGTTTAATGGTATTATTTCTTTTGAAAAAATACATACATACATACATATACTCGCGGCTATAAATCCCTTAACGGGGTAGCCAGAGCTTTGGAATGAAAAATTCCTCAGCCACTTTTGGAAGTTGATTGGGAACAGATAAGAGAGAGAATAATAAATGTTTTTCGTGACGGGTCTCCAACCACATCGCCCAAAGATCACTTAAAAAGCCCCTCTAAACCTTTAGTCGCCTCTTACGATCACCCACGGGTAGAAATGGGGTAGTGTTATTCTAAGTCGACACTACACGGCACCATTGTAAAAATATTGAAAAAATACTTTTTGTAATAAAGATATGAAATAGATGATATCAGTAGAGGGACGTCTGGAGTTTAATAAGGCTGGCGCCCGAAGTTTCAAGAAAAGAAAGAACATGTATGACAATGCTGAATGTAAACGCAGCTCAAAAATTTTGCCAGGATCGTACAAAGTGTCGCTGAATAATCTCTGCCTACCCTAGCTATAACTAAAGATGTGAGTATAGGTAAGTATAGTATTCAAACTTATAGTGGTCCTTAATATATAAAAACATTGATGGTAAATTTTTCAAAAAAAATATTGATGACGTGTTGGAATTGGAAGTATAGTGTATAAAAAATGTATGCCACTTGGTAACTACTGTAAGATCCGTAAAACCTTTTTTTTTTTGTTTTTTTTTTTTTATCTAGAAAAATGATGAGTTGTTCTGTTGCTAGAGACAGACAATGATATGAATGTTGTTTGTCGTTCCAAGTGGTACATATCCTGTGTATAGCAAACTATCAAACTCAGCTCACGTCTCCTGCATACGAGTAAGAACTGATGGTGATCTCACTAAGCTACGAGTATCAAAATCGTTAAATAAAATGAAATAACTAAAAGAAAATATAAAATGCATTACTTACGAGGAACAAGAGTTCTAACAACTTACAGACATACATACATATACTCACGGCTGTATTTCCCTAGAAGGGGTAACCAGAGCTAAGGAATTATAAATTCCTTACACAAGGTTTTTGGTGATTGGTCTCCAACCGCATCGCCCAAAAATCCAATAAAAACCTCCAATACCCTTACTCGCCTCTTACGACACCCGTGGGTAGAAAGGGGTAGCGACATTCCAAGCCAGCACTACACGGCATTCTAACAACTTGTTTTGCTATAATTAATACTATGACCCATGCAAAGGCACAAGATATCATCCTCTGATTATCACATAACTAAATGGACTGCCCAAGTTTGGCACAGGTTGTGTTATATGTTACAATATCTAAAAGGTTTATTTAATCACTGCTTACCCTTATAAATTTTGTTAGATGATATAATAATAGCACTTTTAGATATTGTTCTTTTTTTAAAACAAAGGTTTTTTTAAATAATCATATCAGGATTTGATAACGTCCTTGGCCGAGTGGATAGGTGAGTAGCTTCCCGGTCCGGAGGTTGCGGGCTCGATCCCCGCTGAGGGCAACATTTATGTGATGAGCATAAATGATTGTTTCTTAGTCTTGGGTGTTATTTATATATGTGTTATATAATATTAAATATATCGTTGAGTTAGTATCCCATAATACAAGTCTTATCTGAGGTTACTTTCTTCAGTCACTGCTCAAGCATTGTGATATTCAGCGCAATGTTTTCAATTT
The DNA here is from genome assembly GCA_963576735.1 of Bedellia somnulentella. Taxonomy (NCBI): domain Eukaryota; kingdom Metazoa; phylum Arthropoda; class Insecta; order Lepidoptera; family Bedelliidae; genus Bedellia; species Bedellia somnulentella. The sequence continues at coordinate 13,389,212 of OY755186.1, read as the reverse complement.
ATTAAATTTATAGCACTCTCTAAACAGTGTAGTTTGGTGATTTTTAATGCGCTTTAATGAACGGTTCAGTATTTCCGTTTAATAGGAAATTTTGGAATAAAACGCTATGAAGTATTTATAACAATCTAAAAAATAAATCATTACGTGTTGTAGGATGCAACTACTGGCGCCATCTAGTATGTTATATGTAAATTAGTAACGATTCGGTTTTGGTCACGGGCGCGATGGCTTATTTTATGTATAATTTCGGTGTTTCTCTACCGATTTCTATGATTCTTTTTTTATTGAATAGGTAATAATGTTACCTTTTTTAAATTAGGGATGAGTGAGACGTTTACAAACGTAAGAGTAAACAAATATAATCAGATTGTTCCGAACTGCTAAGCTATCAGGAATTACCCGTGTTATTGTGAGTCAACCGTAAACGATAGACATAAACTGTTTGAACTGAGGTTTTTTTTAAGATAATTTTATGAAGAATATTTCCGTCATACATGATTTCTATGTAAGTTTAACCATTAAGGCTGCACACGCGACGGAAGCTTAAAAAATGGAGTAACTTCTCCCGTTTTCCCAAAATTTCCCAAAATTCCCCTTTACTACTCCGCTGGAAAGTATACAAAAACCTGCGCAGGAGTATGAAGAATAATTGTACCAAGTTTCGTTAGAATCCGTCGAGTAGTTTTTGTTTCCATAAGGAACATACAAACCGACAGACAGACAGACAGACAGACAGACAGACAAAAATTTTACTGATTGCATTTTTGGCATCAGTATCGATCCCTAATCACCACCTGATAGTTATTTTGAAAATATATTTCATGTACAGAATTGACCTCTCTACAGATTTATTATAAGTATAGATAGATTTTATATTTATTTTTTTACTAATATGCCTATTATCATTTTATTTAACGTGTTATTTAACATTACAATCATGTCCTTTTTCTGGTACATCATCTACCTTGACAATGTAACACTTAACTTTATTAACATGTAAAGCGCAATCGTGGACACCTTTACAATGACAAAACGTGCGCGGACGCAGGAAATCATTGAGCTGGGTGATATAATGTACACACTACACAGTGAAACGCATGTTAGACTACAAGGGTTTATGTTGTTGGATATGGACTTAGGCGAAGTAAAAAACCAGACCGGTAATGAGGAGCAAGACATGACAACAATTAGGAAATAGAATATTTATGTACATGCGTAAATTTCCCATCTTCAATCGGACAGACATCTGCAGAACTTTCGGGATCTTGTTATCTAAAGTGAACTTTGGTGACATTACAAAATATAACTGTGAATGCACTTGGTCTAGAGTATTCAGCTAGAGGGTTTACTTTGACAACGGCCACACAGGTATATTTTAAGATTTGTTTTTTTTTTGTATTTTTATTGTATTTCATTTTAATTTTTAGAAGTTTAAATTACGACGTGTTAGCTCAATGGGTAGAACACCGGTTAACGTGCAAGCGACTAGTGTTCAAATCCCGGGTCGGGCCTACACCAATTTGTCTTTTTCAAAAGACATATGTGTGGTTAATTTATCACGGTTTTAAACGGTGAGGGAAAACATCGTGAGGAAACCCACATGGCTGAGTTGTACTTAGTCATGTGACAGTGTATTCGTACAAAACGGCGATAGGCCTGCCCCCTATCACGTGAGTACACTGTCCATGCAAAACGTGGGTATTCTGAACACCAGGTGACAAAGTCACGTGATGTTTAGAAGTATTAGTACCTCTACCAACCCCTTCGAGGATATTCGGCGTGAACGTTTATGTTATTATGTTATGTTATGTTAAGTTTAAATCTAAGTCTACCTACCTCAATGAGAAAAACAAAGAATTCAATATAGTTTTATTAAAGAATTCTGGCTGTTCAAACATAAAAAATTAATACTGATGGTCATAAAAGTAGCCCATAGCTAATACTTATTTGTGTTAAGCTTATAGAGCTTTTGACTGTACAATGCCAATGTATCTGTGTCAAGTTTAGACTATTGACTTCTAAGTTGCATTAAGATTGATCTTTGAGCACTTTGTAGGAAAATTTTGCCCTAGGTCTTGACATTCGATTACAATTACGTGGTATCGGTATACAATATACCAAACCCTTTCTAGGTAAAGGTTGTATAATACCCTTCTATTTCCCTCTAATATCTCAAACTCATCCATTCACGCCGTGTATTCCTGAGGGGTTGGCAGAGGTACTAATACTTCTGAACATCACGTGACATTGTCACCTGGTGTTCAGAGTTCCCACGTTTTGCTTGGATGGAGTACTAGCGTGATAGTGGGCAGGCCTATCACCGTTTTGTACGAATATTCTGTCACATAACTACGTCCAACTTAACCATGTGGATTTCCTCACGACCTCCTCCTCCTCACCGATAAAAACCATGATAAATGAACCACGCACATATCTTTCATATCTTTAGAAAAGACAAATTGGTGTAGACTCGACCCAGGATTCAAACCCTCATCGTCTGCAAAATAAGTGGTATTCTACCCACTGAGATATCACGGTTGCTACCTATGAAATAGAATAGAAAAACTCTCCAATACCTATAAAATATTGACAAAATGATAAAGCAGGCTTATAAATAAAAGTATAGTTTACCGTCCCATCACTAAGAGAGATCTCTTTTATATTATACTCACGGTGATAATTATTGAGAAAAGGTTTATTAAGCTATTTAGAAAAATTGAGTTTCCTAAGTCTCTTTTGGAAGTTAATCGGGGATCAGATAGTATAAGTAAACTTTCGATGGGTCTCCAGCCGAATCATCTAATTTCCTATTAGCCACTTGAAAAGCCCCAAATATACGAGTACGTTAACTGTGACCCGCTGTCAGTATCAAAAATAAGTCAAAAAGTTTATTCTTCAAAATTAAGTTAAAAACTATAATTTTTTTGAACGTTTTTTTTTAATTTATCATTAGTCTGTTGCTTCGGTTTTCGTAAAGAGAAGAAGCAACAAAGAAACTCTTCACATTTACATTTACTTTATATATATATATATACCATATATGTATATATCCGCTGTGTAGTGCCGGCTCCGCTGTGTAGTGCCGGCTTAGAATAGCACTACCCCATCTCTTCCCGTGGGTGTCGTAGAAGTCGACTAAGGGACTAGGGCTTTTCCATCTTCGCTCTTACACCAATCCAAGGTCTGCCGCGCCGAGGGATGCATGGCCAGGGGTGAACCTGGTCGCTAGCGTGCCGCCGTCCCGGAGCTTGGTGCACTCCGGGTACTAAATAACCTTACCTAGTCAAGCGGGGCTCTGGCTAGGTGGACAGTTTACTTCCCTTGCTTCTCGTGGGTCCAATATGTGTTTCAAATTTTAGTAAACACGGAGGCGGCGATGTAGCTCGCCACTCATCACGCCATGGTTGCTCACGGGGCGAAAAGTGGGCTAAAGAGACCCGCTTCAGTACGATGAATGTATGTGGAGGAATGTTTGAAAAATTAGATGAAGTATGTATGATTATGAATGAAAGAAAACTGGATTTTCTTTGTGTAAATGAGACGAAGCGTAAGGGAAAGGAAGTTTCACAACTTGGCAACATTACAGCAATCTGGTCTGGAGTCGCTGACAGTGACCGAGCTAGCCAAGGAGTGGGACTTCTGATATCTGAAAGGATGGCTCAGTGTATGAAAGATTACGAATGTGTGAGTCCAAGGCTCCTGTGGATTAAGGTGAAATTGGGACTAGTCCGGATGCGCATATTTTGCGTATACGCTCCGGACATGTCTAAATCCCTATCCGAGAGGGAGGAGTTTTGGAATCTGTTAGACGATGTTGTGAATGGGTGTGATCAGAATGAGAGACTTGTAATGTTAGGAGATTTTAATGGCTGGGTTGGTGTGTCACGCAACGGTTGCGAAAGAGTTTTAGGAAAGTTTGGTGATCAAAGGGTAAATGAGAATGGTGAGAAATTGATTGAGGTATGTTTGGATAGGAATCTTTGTGTTACAAACACGTTGTTTAAGCACAAAGATATCCATATGTATACAAGACAGAGGGGAAGCGAGAGAAGTATGATTGATTTTGTGATAGTTGATGAAAGGCTGAGAGCAAAAGTTGTTGACACCAGGGTCTATAGGGGCACGAACGTTGGCACAGATCACTTTCTCGTTATATCACGATTAAGGGGTCTGTGCACGCGTTGGCGTCACAGGCCTAAAGTGTCAACAACGGATTTTGCGAGAATAAAAGTAGAAAAACTGCAAGAAGATGAAAATATCAGAGATGAATACTTGAGGAAATTGGATGATAGACTAAGTTGCGTGGAGATGAAGGATGAAATGGAAATAGAAGAAGTATGGGATGTGCTCAAATCGACGACGGTTGAATGTGCGACGGAAGTATGTGGAGTGTGTAAAAGGTCAAATAGACCACCAACAAGTTGGTGGGATAAAGTTGTGAAAGAGGCGGTTGGAGATAAGAAGAAAGCGTGGTTAGATTTACTAGCGATTAAAGCTAGTAAACGGATGGATGCGAGTGTAACTGACGATGTAGTGCAGAAAAGTGAAGATGAATATAAGAGAGTTAAGAATGAGGTAAAGAAGAAAATAGAAAAGAAAAAGCGGGATTTGCAAGAGTGGTGTGAGAGGAAACTTTCTGATAATTTCCGGAATAACCAAAAGTTATTCTGGAAGTATATCCGGAAAGAAAAGGGAGTTTCCCAAAACACGAGAGTGAGTGTAATAAGAGATAAACAGGGTGAATTGGCGACGGATGAAAGTAGCATGAAACGGGTATGGAAGAATTATTTTGAGGGACTGTTTGAGAAAGAGGATGCATCCATTTCTTCGCCAATCGACAGTAATGTTGATTGGAACGGGGAGATGGGTGAATTTAGTGACAGCGAGATTAGTATGGAAGAAATAATGAAAGCAATGAAAAGTATGAAATTAGGGAAGGCGGCAGGGTATGATAGGATTACTATCGAAATGCTGAGGGCTGGTAAAGGGTTGGTGGCTTCTTGGTTGTACTTCCTTTTCCAAAAATGCTGGTCGAGTGGCAAAGTTCCACGAGACTGGTGCAAGGCGGTGATTGTGCCTCTATATAAAGGAAAGGGGTCACACCAAGAGGCTAAAAACTACCGCGGCATCAGCTTACTCAGCATTGTTGGTAAATTGTATGCTAAGGTACTGATTGAAAGAGTGATGAATGAAACTGATGAGAAAATATGGGATGTGCAAGCGGGATTTAGGAAAGGAATGGGATGTATGGATCAAATCTTCTCTCTAAGGAGCATCACCGAAAAGTTGTTAGCTAAGAACCAAAAGGTGTATTGCTCCTTCATTGATTTAGAGAAGGCGTATGATAGGGTGGTAAGAAAGTGTTTATGGGAGGTGTTATCCAAGTTCGGTTTGGGGAGTCAACTTATACGTGCATTAGTATCACTCTATGAGGATTCTAGTGCATGTGTAAGAGTAAACGGGGAAAACACTGACTGGTTCGGAATCTCTAGGGGTGTCCGACAGGGATGTGTAGCTTCTCCGTGGCTCTTCAATTTGTTCATGGATGACTGTTTGACAGAGTTGCGTGAAAGTGATTATGGACTAAGAATGAGTGGTTTCATCATTAAATGCCTCTTGTATGCTGACGATCAAGTGCTACTTGCATCGTCGGCAGAAGAGTTGCAAGAGATGATGAATATTGCATGTGAGTCTTTTGTAAGAAAGGGAATGAGGGTGAATGTGGATAAGACCAAAACGATGGTTTTTGAGAGACAGGAAGATGTGACAAAATGCGTGATTGCGATTGATGGTAAGGATGTGGAACAGGTGAAGGAGTTTGTATATCTGGGAAGTTTGTTTACAAGGGATGGAAAATGTGATGAAGATATTGAAAGAAGAGTGAAAAAGGGTAATGCGGTAAATGGAGCAATGAATAGCCTAATGACTGTCAATCGGAGGACGACCACGGAGAACACACTTGGACCAAATTGAGAGTGTGCTCAAAAAGGCTGGCGTCCGAAGTATGAAGAATAAAAGAGCATGTATGAAAAGATTGATGGATGTAAACGAAGCTAGAGAGGTTTGTCAGGATCGTGCGAAGTGGCGATCAATAGTCTCTGCCTACCCCAATGGGAACTAATGGCGTGAGTATATGTATGTATGTATGTATGTATACCATATATGTACATGTACATATCCTTCTCACTGTTAACCGCCTAGTTAAATAAATCACACCAATAACTTAAGGAAAGACACAAAAATCTTTAATTAGACTATGTTGTGCATGAAACCTCATGTGGGTATTATTCTTATTATTTACTAAACAATCAAGGAAAGAATTCACACCACCAACAGTAAGGTGTTAAGAAGCAAGGAAAGACAAATTCCGCAACAGTGATTAATTGGCACCATAGCTTAGTTGGCAGAGCGACCGGGGCGTAGACCAGGATTTCACGGGTTCAAGTCCGTCTGGTGTCGAAATGTATCTTTCCCTGATTGATTAACAAAGATCTACACATTACCTACACCCTACTCAGGACTTGAACTTGCGTCTCCTGTATGAGCGTTGGGTCTCCCCACTGAGTTATCGCGGTTGTACGCTATACTTTTTATCTTTTCGTTTATTTTTGAATGACCTTCATCAGATCATACGCATGGAATTCTCATATTAGTGTTGTAATATTCCGATAGATAAGAATACTTCCTAATTTTTGATGCGGGTCTTTCATACAACGACTCCAGTTGTAGCCTTGTGGAATTGTAGAGTTAGATAACGAGATCTTTTACATTTATTGCTTTTATTTGTGTTCGTTGGTTTGAAAATACTTCCTGGATACATGCATAAATACATATACTCACGGCCATAAATCCAAAAAAGGGGTAGCCAGAGCTTTATAGCTAGAAACTCCTCAGCCACAATTGGCAGATGATAGGGGACAAGATGGTAAAAAATTAAGTAAGTTCGCTGATGGGACTTAAAAATGCCTTAGTCGCCTCTTACGATACTTGTGTGTAGAAAGAGGTAGTAACATTCTGAACCGGCACTACACGGCACCAGCCGTTAGCCGAGACGCTAGTTTTAATTCTGAGTCAGGCCTTCATGTGTTGTTAATTTATCGGTGAGGGAAAACATCGTGAGAAAACCTACATGTGCAAGTTTTACTTTGTCATGTGACAGTGTATTCGTACAAAACGGCGATAGGCCTGCGCCCTATCACGTGAGTACACTGTTTAATCAAGACGTGGAAACTCTGAACACAAGGTGACAGTGTCACGTAATTTCCAGAAGTACCTCTTCCAACCCCTTCGGGGTTAACGGCTTGAACGTTTAAGTTTTTGAGTTGAGTCATATGAAAATATGATAATAAACAAAGTTTGTTTCTTAACCATGAGTATATAGTATTAAAATATACTAACTATGAATCTACTATGAAGCGTATACAATTGTATGTATCGTAGTACACACGTGTAACTGACGTAACCAGTTAGCTGTGGTGAAAACAAATGGCCTTAGAGAGACTACAGACCTGCATACAAACAAACGAAAGGTTTTTTTCCGGTATTATTTCCTTTAACAAACTATTTTTGTATAAGGTCAACATTTTATTTGGGGTTCATTAGGTTATGTACTCAGTGTTTTGAATGACAAGAAGTGTTGTTTTATTTCACGGCTAAAAAGCCAAACTGACTTTCCTAGCTTTAAGCCATTTTATTTAGACAATTGTTTGCCGATGTGGCTGGTCCATCGCCCCTGGTTTCCAACTATCCCTAATTACAACATCTTTTCTCAACTTAACTTTAAAAAGTGGCTGAGGTATTTTTAATTTTAATACTCTGGCTGGCTATCCATTTTGGGACTTATAGTCGTGCGTTTATGTATTTGATTTGTAAGTTATAAGAAATGAATTAATAACAAATTATCAATTATTATTTTCATCACCTTTTCTTTACTTATTGATTTAACAGTCACTATCACATCTTTGGCTGTCATATAAATCGACTAGAATCTAAATATACCAGTGATTTGCCGTGTGGTGCCGGCTTAGAATAGCACTACCCCATTTCTTCCGGTGGGTGTACGTAAGAGGCGACTAACGGTATTGGGATTTTTAAGGTATTTTTGGGCGATGCGGTTGGAGACCCATCACCAAAAACCATTGTTTTACCATCTTTTCCTCACTCAACCTTCCAAAAGTGGCAGAGGAATTTCTAATTCCTTAGCTCTGGCTACCCCCTCTAGGGATTTATAGCCGTGAGTATATGTATGTATGATTTTAAAAGGCTATGTGTCATCTTTGCTGCGCTCATCACCAAGGAACTTTTAATTCACGAACTTTTTCCTTTTATATGGTAATTTTGCTTGATGTACTCACTATGGTTCTGACATTCATTCTGCTTACGCTACACGTGCTTAAACAAGATATAAGGGACGGTCTATTCCCCGCATTGCTTAATTTAATAGGTGTATAAATACGGGCTGATAAAAAATAACAGGAACGAACTTAGTTTTACACCGCATATTTTAGAAACTATGTACAGAACTAAGGTCTAAGGTAATGTTAGGACGACGACGTAGGACGCATTTAAACCATATAGAGAGTGTGCTCATTTCATAGAGAGTGTGTTAAAGGGGTAGCCAGTGCTCAAAGAGGCAAACGTCCGAAATATTAAAAATAACAGAGCATGTATAAGAAGATTGATGGATATAAACGAAGCTAGACAGGTTTGCGGGGATCGTACAGTGACGATCAATAATCTCTGCCTACCCCAATGGGAAATAAGTGCGTGAGTATATGTATGTATGTACGGAAATTATGAATCCTCTAAATATAATTTAACGATCTTTTCCTATGTAGAAGGGAAATTATTAATAAATATGTGTGATTTGAATATAATTTTAGCTATGTGTGACAATTATTTAAACAATTTACAATTTTTATTCAGAATGCTAAGGTTTATAGTCTACATGTGTAAACAACACATATAGTATGTATGTATGTATGTTCTCTTTTTCTACATGTCATTTTATTCTGATAAACATTATTTGTTCAAATTCAAATTCTATTATAATCATTTGTATATTTCAAGAATTACACTTGTAGGAAGGCCATATGTAAAACTAATTTTATTCAAATTTCTCGGAGCCTATGAAAAGACATTAGTCATAAACAATTAATCGGTAATTAGTGAAAATAGGCCACGATGCGTTGTCGTCCGATATTGTTGTGCACTTGACCGACTAACAATGCACGTCTATGCGTTTCTGTGATTGGCTGTGCGGTGGATATCATTTCACGTCTTTTATAGAATTCGTAAGATCTTCATTTGTGGATTTATCGCCATGTTGGTTTTCCTATTTACCATTTTTACTTTATTAGCCCCAATTTTTTAGTTACACATTTAAACACACATGAATGCCTTGATAACTCTTAATTTACATGGGCATTATTTTATACCCACTGGGCAACCGTGATAGCCCAGTGGGTAGAACACTCGGCTATCGTGCAAACGACTAGTGTTCAAATCCTGGGTCGGGCCTACACCAATTTGTCTTTTCTAAAGACATATGTGTGGTTAATTTATCATGGTTGTCAACGGTGAGGGAAAACATAGTGAGGAAACCCACATGGCTGAGTTGTACTTAGTCATGTGACAGTGTATTCGTACAAAACGGCAATAGGCTTGCCCCCTATCACGTGAGTACACTGTCCATGCAAAACGTGGGTACTCTGAACACTAGGTAACGTGATGTTCAGAAGTATTAGTACCTCTGCCAACCCCTTCGGGGATATTCGGCGTGAACGTTTATGTTATGTTTATGTTAATTATTTTATAATATGGTATTTGATATTGAACGTTCAAATTTTCGAGATCGGCAATAAATTTCAGAGAGCAGCAAAGGCAATCATTATTCAGCTCATCAATTTGGGCTACAACTAATAAGAATAACTTGACATATACTTACGTCGACTGCCTCCTTGGTCGCGCTGTTAAGCACTTGGCTTCAAGTACGGAGGTCTCGGATTCGATCTTCGGAGGGTAAAACTCACTAATTTAATTTAGATATTGCAGGCTTGAATGACCTGATTATCCGAAAATTAAGATGATTCCGTGCTTCGGAGGGCACGTTAGGCCATCGGTCCCGGGTATTATACGGTAGTAGTCGTTAGTCTGCCAACCCGCAATTGGCCAGCGTGGTGGACTAGGGCCAAATCACCCTTTACAGGGTAGGCTCGAGGCCCTTGGTGGGGACATATATGGGCTGTGAGGATACTTACGTGAGAAACATCAAATGAAGTTCGAAAAACTCACTAGCCTAAATAATTAGGGCTGAAAGATTTGGTTTCAAAAAAGATTTATTAAAATAAATTGTGAAAAGTTTGTGAAATAATAAAATGTTCAGTATGTTTTATTTTTAAATAGGGTTTTTTAAGGTACCAAAATAAGGTGACACACATATTTAGGAAATATGAAACATAAAACTCTTTATTTTTTAACAACTGCTTACGAAAAAATGTACAAATATAAAGTCTATGAAAAAAGCGTTAAAGACCAAAGTTTTATATGGCAGAAAATATAAAATTATTGAATTCTTTACCCTTTTAGATTTAATGGGGTGCATAAGAAGGTTAGCTATCGAAGTTTAATTAAGTTTAATTTATGGTACACACACAACCCCCGAGGGTGTAAAACTAGAAAAAGGTTAAGAAACCTGGGATATTTTGATATTTTGACGACCGAGAGCCATGGTCGAGTGGATAGGTGACTAGGTTCTCGGTCCGGAGGTTACGGGCTCGATCCCCTGTGAGAGCAACCTTAATGTGATGAGCATAAATTATTGTTTCTTAGTCTTGGGTGTTATTTATATCTGTATTATATTATATTAAATATATCGTGAAGTTAGTATCCCGAAATACAAATCTAAGTATTGGGCTAACTTGATCTATGTGTAACATGTCCGTACATATTTAATATTTATTAAATACGGCGTAGACAAATTGTATAAGATTCCAATATTGAAATCATAGTCACCACAATCCATCGTTATCAAAATGACATTGTAAACCCGATATTTTCCGATACATCCATTGCTAGTATCGGAAACGCTAATGGCAGTTCCGTAAAGTTAACTGCTTATCACGTGTTATCATCAGGTATACTCACTCCGCGAACCTGACAATGAATATTTTGATAAGGATGTGCCGTGTTCGAATATCGATAACATAGTTGTGTTTTGTGTTAAGAGCTTATTCAATTTGTCTGAATGAAGACGTCTGAGAGCCACAGAATCTGAATTCAGACTAGTGGAATAACGTTCAGAACGCTAGGCTTCTGAAAAGAAGACAAATTTCTGTAGTGGAATAACAAGCGTCTGCGGCAGTAACTTCGAAGGACGTCTGAATTCAGAAACGACAAAGTTTAAAGGAATAAGCTCTTTATATGTGCAAAATTATATGATTCTCAATATTGAGTATTAAGTTGGAAGGTTTATTTTTGGTTATTATATTTTTTTGTGCAATATAATAGTAATACACATCAGTGTATCATGCATGACAAATCATATCATATCAAACAGTGACGATTGACATGATTATGTCAAAGATAGATTTTTATATTTTAGACTAGAGAAACTGATAAGTATCGTAAGTAAAATGTTCACTTATTAACAATTTCCTCGTGTTATTTTTTTGTCGGCCGTGCCATAGATATTATAAACTGACGGTTTTGTCTATTAGAGTATTATAGACATAAATTGGCAGCATGCCTATCATGAAACAGAGTTGAACTTTTTACATGTTTTATACTATACGCTTTATTAATTACATCAGAACTATTATTTAGTGCATTTCCAAATTGACGTGCATTATGATAACTCAAACTCTTATTTTTAACTTTTCTTGCATTAAACTCTTTGTCAATTATTTTTTCCTGCAACGGATGACAAAACAAAATGTTGGTATCAGAACACTATGTGACAATTTCACATGATGTTCAAAAGTATTAGTTGACTCTGACTTTGAACCCCGAACGATTTTAAAATGTAATTGAATCATTGCCCTTTCCAAGCTTCACGTCGTTATGAGATTTTTAACCGTGATTATAAGGAGGTAGGTATTTATTTTATTAAGGAAATTTATCGATATCAAAACGTTCAAAGCGTTGAGTTTGCTCATCACTATATAGGGGTCAGACCTTCAGACGGAATGAGGAGGGGCATTTCAGTAAACCAAATCAGAAATCACTTAAAATGTCTTATGAAATAAACTGATCCGTAGTCAGTCTTCACACTTCAAGTGCGAGACAATAGAATTATTATTTTATTATATGTATTTATTTTATAGTTGTTTTTTTATTAACCTTATTCTTGTGGTTAAGTTAACACGATGTTTCTGAGAGTGATTGTGTTATTGTTGCTTTTGGATTGCTCCTTTGGATTTGTTAATTGTAAGTACTTGTTAATTAATACTATTTAAATCATTAAGTTTTTTCTTAGTTTTATATTATTTATTAACAACCTTGATAGCCCAGTGGGTAGAACACTCGGTTATCGTGCAAACGACTAGTGTTCAAATCCTGGGTCGGGCCTACAACAATTTGTCTTTTCTAAAGACATATGTGTGGTTAATTTATCATGGTTGTTAACGGTGAGGGAAAACATCGTGAGGAAACCCACATGGCTGAGTTGTACTTAGTCATGTGACAGTGTATTCGTGCAAAACGGCGATAGGCCTGCCCCCTATCACGTGAGTACACTGTCCATACAAAACGTGGGTACTCTGAACACCAGGTGACAAAGTCACGTGTATTAGTACCTCTGCCAACCCCTTCGGGGAGATTCGGCGTGAACGTTTATGTTATGTTATGTTATATTATTTGTTTTTATGTATAGGGTAGGCAGTGCAAATAAACTTCTAGGACTTTTAACCTAACCAATACTAATATTTTTCACAGATCGTTCTTGAAGTTGTGAACCTAAAGCTAAAGATCACAATGGCAAAATACCTTATTTTGTTATGTGTTATTTTCAAATATAAACAGTAAGAACATGGAAAATATCTAAGTATCATATCTTATTCTTAATTAATAAAATAAATATTAATAAAAAAATGGTTTGCAGGCTGTGATCCTTTCATTGATAGAACATAAGTGGAAGGACCATGAATTGATACATGATTACATGAACCAATATTATTTTTATCGTATCTTTTCTGACTAACACGCACTTACTATGAGTTCAATTACATACATACCTTCATATGTTCACTGCTATGAGTCCCCACAAGGGGTGGCCAGAGCTCCAAAATAAGAAATTCCTCATCGACTTCTGGAAATTGAGTTGGGAAAAGATTGTAAAATAAAGATTATTAGTGATGGGGCTTAAATTGTATCGCCCAAAAATCACTTTAATAGCCCCAACACCCTTATTCGGGTGAAACGCGTCGGGAAGAAATGGGGTCTTGCTATTCAAAGATGTCATTACACAGCTCAATTCAGAGTTACATTAGTGATACAACATTTGCTACCGGTGACAATATATTATTTTAAACTATCAATTGTAATTTAGAGTGCAGACTTTATAAAAAAAACAGAATGTATTTATTTATCTTTTCCCAGTGGCAAACACAGAATGCGGCGTAGACTTATCAAGACGAGGTCGTATAGTTGGAGGGTCCGATAGTTTACCATCAGAGTTCCCATGGACTGCCAGCATATGGAGACAGGGAGCTCATCAATGTGGAGCCACAGTTCTGAGCGATCGATGGCTTTTGACTGCCGGGCATTGCGTGTGCAGGTAAGGATATAGGATATAATGTAAAACAGACGGTATGTAATACTGAGAGAATATAAGGAATTCAGTGTCCTTAATAACAGATGTGATAAAACACCTATTCACATGTTGCTGTGTTCAAATACCTCTTTTCGCCCATTACTTGCCTAGAACTAGACCAGCCTGGATGAGGCAAATTGAAGCCAGTATCACAAAGGTCAGGGTCCTCATAGGCAAACTGACCAGCTTCAGATCAGGCAACAATAGGCCGAGGGTGGTGCGCTTCGTCAGGGAGGCATTCCTCGGTGGAAATGTCTTTCATAACTCACCGCAGTTTGCCTGTAGACTGGTGGAGTGCATCGTTGATCTGAAGCAGAAGATCGCTGCTTGGGGTAAGCGAATTAGGCGATATTCTGAAAGGTTAATGAGGTACCAACAGAATCGTCTCTTCATGAGTGACCAGAAGAAGTTCTACAGAACTTTGGGGCGTCCCGATGTGGTTTCGACGGGTCAGCGACCGGAAAAAGTCGACTTAGTTGCCTTTTGGCGTGGGCTTTGATCGCTGCCTGTTGATCTCGAAGAGGGCCGATGGTTCGAGGCGGTCGAGGGAGCGTGCGAGCCCATAGCGCCCATGAACCGAAATATCCGAGGAGGATGTGGTGGCTGCGATCCGTAAGGCTCCGAACTGGAAAAGTCCGGGACCGGATGGATTGCAACATTATTGGTTGAAGGGGTTCACGCGCTGTCACGCTACTCTCGCCCGTCAGTTCCAAAGCGCCCTCGAGAGTGGGACGCTCCCGAACTTTTTGACTACTGGGGTCACTCATTTAGCTCCAAAGAGCAATGCTACTGCGGATCCATCACAATACCCCCCCATTACTTGTCTTTGTACAATTTACAAGACCTTGACATCCGTTCTGAGCTCCAAGATTACTCAACACATTGTTGATAACAATGTGATCTCTATAGCTCTGATTCTCCGCTGGCTGGATAGACTACAGGAAGGCGTTCGATCGGTACCTCATTCTGGCTCATGAGGGTCCTCGAACTGTTCAAAATTGATAGTGTAGTTCGACACTTCCTCGGGCAATGTATGGAGTGCTGGAGAACGATACTGAGTTTAGACGGTCAGCAGATGACGGACGCAGATGACCAAATTGATATAAGGCGAGGGATTTTCCAGGGCGATTGTCTGAGTCCAGTTTGGTTTTGCTTGGCCCTGAATCCTCTAAGTACACTCTTGGAGAATTCGGGGACTGGCTTTCAGTTTCGGAGAGGTGGACCACGCTTGCCTCATCTCCTTTACATGGGTGACCTGAAGCTTGACGCACCCACAGCTGACAGATTGGCGGAACTACTGACGAACACTAATGATTTCAGTGGTTCCGTCAATATGGAGCTCGGGGTCGATAAGTGTGCGGTCATTCATGTCGAGAAGGGGCATGTCGTGCACTCTGATGGTGTCGATGTCGGCACCAATCATTTGAGGGCACTCTCCGAGGCTGAAACATACCGGTATCTGGGCATGTCACATACCATCGGTGTGAAGGTGGCAGACGTGAAACAGGATGTTTGGGAGGAGTTTTATGAACGCCTGAAAAGTGTGCTTAAAAGCTACTTTTCGGGCGTTAATATGGGTCATGCCTGTACTGATGTACACGTTTGGCATGCTCAGATGGACTCACTCCGAACTAGACGCTCTGGACAGACGAGTCCGCACGACGATGACCTCTCATCGAATGCATAATCCGAGGTCGTCGGTTATGAGATTGTATATCCCGCGGAAGTGTGGTGGTCGAGGCCTCTTGAGTACCAAAACCATGCACAACCGCGAGGTATGCAACGGATGACGGATGATAGTATTCGGGGAGAGGTGGTCGCTAGTGATAAAGGACTGACTCTCTTTTCGTTGGTCTCACAGGATTGATGGACCCCGGAGGTACTTAGCACCTCTGATCGGAAGTCCGTATGGAAAGAGAAGGAGCTGCACGGAAGGTTTTACAAGGTACTTTACGAACCTTTCGTGAACCGTAAAGCTTCCCTGCATTGAATGCGTTTCGGGGACCTCTTTGGGGAAACCGAAGGTTTTGTCTGTGCAATACAAGACCAGGTTATCAAGACGCGGAACTACCGGAAATACATCCTAAAGGACGGTACCACAGACGTTTGTCGAGCATGTGGCCGTCCCGGAGAGTCACTTAGGCATGTTTTTTTCCGGTTTTTCGGCTCTTCCTAACACTGAGTACTTGCACAGACACAACCAAGCAGCCTAAACCCTACATCAGGAGCTCGCTCTGAAATACGGACTCTTGCAACAGAGGCTGCCGTATTACAAGTATCTGCCGGAGCCAATCCTAGAAAACGACCGTGCCAAAATCTATTGGGACCGATCCATTATCACGGACAGGACTATTCTCGCGAATAAGCCTGATATCGTGGTATGGGATCGGTCGCAGTCGAGGGTATTTCTAGTGGATGTCACTATCCCTCATGACAAGAGTCTCGTGAAAGCCGAAACCGAGAAGCGTCGGAAATATCTTCATCTGGCTCACGAGATCACCGACATGTGGGGTGTGACTTCGACAGAAAGAATCTAAAAGATACCCATGATAATTAATGATGAATTTTTATAAAAAAAATATCATTTATGAAATAAATAAGCATTTTTTACTGCTCACAATCACGTTTTATTAAAGTTTGTATATTTTCTAATATGTTTTGAATTTTTAGTGCGTTTCATGAATTTTTTATTCCGAAGCAATTGAGCGTCGTTGTTGGAACTATCAATATATCAAAAGAGGCAAACAACGAGCCTATTTCTCTGATAGAACCTCATCCTGAATACAGGTAAGTTTATTTTCATTTCCTATTTTTTCAATAGTCGCTGCAGGACCGAGGTCTCCCCAAAAGATTTTTACCACACCAGTATGTGCTGTACTCATTTATAGCACTACCATATATTAATAATTAAAGCATGACCTGCAAGCAAACTATATTTTTTATTACTTGAACAATATTGAGTTAAAAGCCAATATTTTTTATACACGATTTTATTAATATTAACTTCGACAAAAACATAAAAATGTATATAATTAAGAAAAAAAGGTGTTTGGAGACGTCAACCTTAAGAATTAAACAAGTGGGGCAACAACTTGTTGTTGCAAATGAATATTTAGATCAGATATAACAAATCCTAAAACTATGGAAGTCTGAAATTGTAAGTATGATAGAGTATGTCTATTCCAGTGGCAACCAAAATGGCCCGAAAATAGAGCAACCTTCATTCTGGGCAATTCGTTTCAAAGCATTGATTATTTCATATTTAAGATCTTTAAAATAAGAATTGTATGTAATGAAAACTGTATGTATTTATTGTTTTGAAAAATATAAGATAATGTGGTAAAGAGTTTCTTGTCGTCTTCACCTAGGAAGCGACGTAAATACAATTTAATTTTAGTTTAGTTGTCGTTGAGTATATAACATTTTTGTTTTAACACTCAATAAAAATATTTAATTTGTTTTTTTTTTCAATTTTTATATATAGTGCTTTGTACAGTTGCTATTAAGCTATTATTTTGGTATTTAACCCATTAATGCAAATCTGTTCCTAGGTGTAATAAAAAATCGAATGACGTAGCTCTCCTGAAAACAACAAAGTCATTGAAATGGAGTAATGATATTAAACCAGCATGTTTACCAAAATCAGCGGCTTCCGATTACCACGGAACTATAGCAACTGTGGCTGGGTGGGGGTTCACCAACGAAGATAGAGGCAAAGGTAACAATTTCATTTAGTTCAAGACTGTGTTGGTCGTACACATAGAAAATAAAATACATATATATATATATACTCACGGCTACAAAACCCAAAAAGGGGTAGCCAGATCTTCAGAGTTAGAAACTCCTCAGCCACATTTGGAAGTTGATAGGGGAGCAGATGAAAGAAATAAAGTATCGTTGGTGATGGGTCTCCAGCCGCATGGCCCAAAAACCACTTAAAAATGCCCCAAACCCTTAGTCGCCTCTTACTACACCCGTGGGCCTAAAGGGGCAGTGACATTCTAAACCAGCACTACATGGTTGAAAATCAAAATAGAAATAAAATAAAGCATTGACTGGCTCAAAAAAAATTCTTCACACAACCATATACTCATGGCTGTACCTAAATACCAAAAAGTAGTAAACAGAGCTCCAAAATAGGAAATTCCTCTGTAATTATACAAACATACATATACTCACGGCTATAAATCCCTAGATAGGGTAGCCAGAGCCAAGGTATTAGAAAATCCTCAGCCACTTTTGGAAGTTGCGTGGGGAAAAGATGGTAAAACAAAGGTTGTTGGTGATGGGTCTCCAACCGCATCGCCCAAAAATTTCTTAAAAAGCCCCAATACCGTTAGTCGCCTCTTACGTACACTCACCGGAAGTAATGGGGTAGTGCTATTCTAAGCCGACACTACAAAGCAGCCTGTAATTATACGAAGTTAATTGGGGAGAATATGGTAAAAAGAAAATATTGTTGGTTGAGTCTTGACCACATCACCTAGCAACCACTTTAGTAATTTGTTAATATTATGTGTAAAGTAACATGCACTTTGTAAAACCCTTTGAAAATAAATAATATAAAAATGTTAACTTATATATTGACAGTCAAAATGAGTGCCTCATTATAAAATAACTGACAAGATTACGTCTACACCTTGTCACATTAACTTCTCCCAAATGAAATTACCTCACATCTCAGACATTTTGGCTAAAAATTTCAATTGTGCCAGCTCGTATTTGTCTTACCAGCTCTAGCGGAGTTTTCCGCTATTCAGAATTCAAATGATATGTATATTTGCACTTACACTTGGGCTGGCTCTAGAAAGAAGTTTACTGAATCTTCGTTATGTCTTACCTCAGTCTGCCTAGAAAAATAAACACTGAAAGTTTTAGATTGAAGGCAGAAGCGAATAACTCACGTCGCCAAATTTCGGCTTTGAATGTTAAACATATGATAGGCTTGGTTTATATCCATTTCACGTTTCTCATTCTGTAGTTTGTTAGAATGTCTGAATCGTTGGTATTTAACCAATTGCTTTGTTGATTTTAAAATGGCACAATCAGCCAATAGACTCCACTGCTGGACAAAATGTGTTCCGTCATATCTATAAAATCGATCGAGGCTACGCTCAACTATCTTTCTCTCAGCTTTGTGCAATCTCAATTATCGGCCCACCTTGTGGTCCTACCCATGCTCCCTCGTTCCGTACGTGGCCGCTTCAGATCCCAAACGACCGCCAGGTGTGCGTGCATTGCCTGCCCTTCCCAGTGTCATAAAATTTAAAATTTATAGGGTGTTAAAATGTATGTGTGATTTCAGCTGAAAGACCAAACATTCTCCAAAAAACTCAAGTACAAGTAGTGAGCAACGATGTCTGTAATCAATGGTACCATTCACAAGGCAGCAAGTTTAAAGTCATCCCTACTCAGATGTGTGCAGGTTATGAAAGTGGAGGCAGAGACTCTTGTTGGGTAATATTGTTTTTCTTTTTCAAACTGATTTATCGGTATTTTGATATATACATACATATGCTCACGGCTATAAATCCCTGGAAGGAGTAGCCAGAGCTTCAGAACAAAAAAATCCTCAGCCACTCTTGGAAAATGAGGAGGGAAAACATTGTAAAACAAAGATTTTTGGTGATGGGTCTCCAACCGCATCGCCCAAAATAAGAATTTAGGAATATGAAATTGACGATTTGGTAAAGTATATTTAACGTTTGATTTTGAATTGAATATTACTTTTCTTGAAACTCACGGGCTACGAGTATTTCCAGCAAAGGATTTCTATTGGCTGGTTTTATGAAAACATACACTGGGCACCTGGTGTTCAGAGTACCCACGTTTTGCTTGGATAGTGTACTCTCATACGAATACACTGTCTCATGGACTAAGTGCAACTTAGCCATGTGGATTTGTGATGTTTGCCCTCACCGTTAACAATCATGACTAACTTTAGAAATATATGACTTTAGAAAAGGCACATTGTTGTAGGCCCGACCCGTGATTTAAACCCACGCCTGTCTGCATGATAGGCGTGTGTTCTACCCACTGAGCTATCACGGTTGACTATTGGGTTTTCAATGTAATATTATTTTAATTTTTCAATGTAATAATATTATTTGATGTTTTACCAGGCTGACAGTGGTGGTCCGTTGATGGTACGTCAAGAAGGTAGAATAGTGGTAGTTGGTGTTGTATCAACTGGCAGTGGTTGTGCTCGAGCGCGACAACCTGGTATTTACACACGGGTGTCCCAATTCTCCAACTGGATCTCCGGAGTCATTGATGGAGAGCAAAATGCAAGATTAGCATGGTATCCTCATAGAAGTTAAGAGCAAGAAAGGAATTCTTTGAAATCACATTTTAGCTAGACTAGTCAACTTTGAATTAGTTATCCTATAAGTGCTGAAGTATATATTTTCTAATTTAGTTGTTTTGAAGATCGTTTGAAGAATTTACAAAACAAATCAATAATTAATTTTAATTATTATACTGCATATTTAGACTATTTTGTATAAAAGATCTGTGATATTATTATTGTGATTTACTTTTAGACATAAGTATTAAACCATATTTATTTATTTAAGAACAAATGATAGACGAGTAATGTTTTTTGGAGTTAAAGTTTTTTATTTAACTATGAAAGTATAAATGTTTAATCCTGTTTATTCACGACACTTGTTTTATTTTTATCACGTGATTGGGTTACATTGATAAATACAAATAAATTATTAAAGCACCATCTTTTTTTCACTTAGATACCTTTCAAAATCCTTTTTCGTTTGTTGAATCACACCAAGAAGTTTTTTTCCAGCTGTTTCTTCAATCTCATTTTCCAAACAATTTATTGCCTCATCAATTGCAGACTTAGCACTTGTAAGAAAATATTTTATTTCATCACAAGACTTTTGGACACCACCATTCTGAGTCTTTTTAGATTTCAAAACGAAAGCGGAATGCAACTCATGGTACAAAACAGCACTGTACAAACTTAGCCTTGCGTTTCCAGGATCCAGAATTTTTGTTATTTTAATTAAATCTTCACACATTCTTATTTTTTTATCTATAATTTCCGACGACATATAATTGGGTTGTCTTCCATACAACTGAACCAGAGAATGCTTCAAAGAATACATATGATAGTGATTCGGATGTAAAAAGGTTGACAAACGACATAAAAGATTTTCAAGCATGGTCACAGATCCTCCCATCATTTGTACATTTTCGACTTCTTCGCCCATTTGTGATATAAGCATATTTATTTGCGAATTTGCTACTTTTACGTTACATTTATTGCATGCCCATTCGGTTTCTTCATCCAAAGGATCCAGTGGCAAATGAATACCATCACAAGGATTATTACCATCTCCCAAACATCTCATAGCACTTAGATAAGTACCAAGTTCTGTCGGATCACTACATCTAGTACATTTACAAGCAAAGTATTTTGTATCCTTTAAGTGTTGACGTCTAGCTTGGGTGCCCCATAAAGCATGGCTATACATAGTTGTTATATGTTCATCTTTAAGTACAGGCACTACTACTTTGACGGTTATTTTAAAAATATCCACTTTTTCTTTAGGTTTTGTATTGAAACTGTGCCTTGTATTTGGAATGCAACTATGCTCCATTATACAAGTGTTGGTGTATAAAGCAAGTAATTCTGAACCAGCTGGATGTCTTATTTCTAAAGCGTTAGTATCTATTATACCACACATGGTATGGATCAATTCTGGTGTTATCTTAGGTAACAATTTTTTACGAGTTGCAGCGTCGAGTTTCGTGATAAAACCGTTCATCAAATATTCAACTATGAATTCATCGGCTTCACTGAAACAAAAATATACAACTAATTTAAGTACTTTCAATATTGTAGCAATCACTTTGATATAAATCGAGCTCTTCGGAGAGCCTATGCTAGTGGCAGTCAAGAGAGGTTTTAACTTGGGGTTCTTCGGCCTCACCAGCAAGGTTGTCATCTAGAGTAGTGTATGTATTTTTCCAGGAGCGTGAGTGGCCTCTGAGGCTTTAAGCTCGAGGATGATTAATTTTAATTGCCGTGTAGTGTCGGCTTAGAATAACAATACCCCATTTCTACCCGTGGGTGATCATAAGAGGCGACTAAGGGTAAAGGGGCTATTTAAATGATTTTTGGGCGATGTGGTTGGAGACCCGTCACCAAAAATATTTATAATAAATAGTGATTCGGATGTAACACCATCTTTTCCCCCATCAACTTCCAAAAGTGGCTAAGGAATTTCTCATTCCAAAGCTCTGTCTACCCCGTTAAGCGATTTATAGCCGTGAGTATATGTATGTATGTATGTGATGATCAATTCGCCGCAAAGATCTCTACAATGATCTCTGGGTCTAAAAATTGATTAACAGAAGGTAAAAAGTTGGAATCCCTTTTTGGAGCCCTATAACCTTGATAAGGGATAAGGAGATCGAATCATCATCACTCAAATTTTCTACTCCACTAATCATGTTCAAAATAGTGATGATTTACTCACTCAAACGCTTCAGTTCCTGGAGTCCTACACTCCATATGAGATTGCATCTCATTAAGTTTCTTCCATTTTTCTACGTCCGTTGATTGTAGTAGAATACATCGCAGAGGAAGAAGCGCATCATGTCTGAAAATTATGACAAGTTATGTTTAAAAAACAATACATTGGGTGTAGCACTAGTCTTTTCGGAATAAATATTGTATAGTTTTCTTTTTAGCACTCCATCCTTAACTACAGTAGTTGCAGTTTAGAATGTCAGTACCCCTTTCCACCCACGGGTGTCATAAGAGGCGATGCGGTAGGACAGCCATCACCAGCGATACTTTATTTCTACCTTATTGTCCCCTATCAACTTCTCGGGCTACCACTTTTCGGAATATATGAAAATTGCATCAAATATGATGAGAAAATGATGTCGATAGAAAGAGGCGCTATCGCAACTGGTTATAATAACCAATATAATGGATTTCTGTACATCTCAATGCTCATGGCTTATGCAAAAAATTGTAGCCAGAACTTAAGGTTTATAAATTATACAGTCACTTACACAAGTTGAGTGGGTACTCCCGCCACACCCCCAGGTAGAAATGGGTAAGTGCTATTCTAAGCCAACACTACAGACCCATTAATAAAAAACGTGTGCAAGCTTAATTTAAACCCTAATCTAGGTTAGATATCAATTGATAGGGGTGTATTTCATTTCAATCCGATTCGTAATTTCGAAAGGAAAAGAAACTTTCATAAGGCCCGACTCAGAATTTGAACTCGCGTTTCCTGCATATTAAGCGTGGCTCTCCCACTGAGCTTTCTTTATAATGTCAGTGTGTTGAACATGATACCAATGTAATGATAATCTAAGTAAAAGCATACAATTAGTAAGCCAATACAAACCTGTAGTAATTAGCCATGTCCTCGAGAACGCACTCAGGTCTGGCACTGAGAACTTCACACTCCACCCCGTGATGCATTGGATCTTTAAGTCCTGGGCAATTCCCTGAGCATACAGGCCACCCACATCTGAAAATATCAGAACATTACAATAATTAGAATATTTAAGAAAAAATTTTTGCGGTGTTGTGTCCGCTTAGAATAGCACTACCCCATTTGTTCCCAAGGGTGATCGTAAGAAGTGACTAAGGGAATTGGGGCTTCTTAAGGGGTTTTCAGGCGATGCGGTTGGAGATCCATCACTTTTATTTTACTATCTTTTCCTCCCTCAACTTCCAAAAGTGGCTGAGGATTTTTTTATTCTGAAGCTCTGACTATCCCTTCTAGGGATGTATAGCCGTGAGTACGGGCTTAGAATAAATAACGGCGTATTTTAGTGGCATTGAGAATGACTCGTTTAAGCAGGAAGAAAGATAGTCAAAATACTTTCTATTCAAAGAAGATAAAATTCATGCAATTACTACATTTGTTTAATAAGCTGTGTAGTGTCAGCTTAGAACAGCACTACCCCATTTCTTCCGGTGGGTGTACGTAAAAGGCGACTAACGGAATTGGGATTTTTAAAGGATTTTTGGGCGATATATGATGAGATACAGTGCGAAATCACTTACTTAGCACATCGTTCACCAACATCTGTAAACACGGGTTTATAACAGCCCACGCACGGCATACTAGCTTCAGGATCCAGCATCGCTTTTGGACCGAAGACTAAAGGACGTTCTGTCAAGACTAAGTCTCCAGGAGATAGGTCCCTGGCTGCTACGAGATATCTACCAAGTTCGTCTGATGTTTTAGCCTGAAATAATGAGAAATAACGATAAGTAGGTATATGACAAATGTTTTAGGGGTAACCGACGATGGGGGTGGCTGAGATCTAAGTGCTAACTACTATAAATGCTACGCAATGCCAAATTGAAGCGAAGTGGCGAGTGATTGTCGAGTATCAGATGTCGAGGCGCACTATTTTTGTTTACAGTTGTTTCCCATAGACTTACATTCGGAAACTTATAAGGGTGATTATTCATTAAGGATAAATAAAGGTTGCTGTGTAGTGTCGGCTTAGAATAGCACTACCCCATTTCTTCCGGTGGGTGTACGTAAGAGACGACTAGACTATTGACTAGAAGTATAAGTAGAAGTAAGTTTATGGGGTTATGTGTAAAATTTTATAATAAAATACCTGATGACATTTTGAATCTAACAGAAAAGAAATTCAAAGTAATTATAAAACGCAGTCTTCATTAAAAAGCTTATTACAGTTTAAATGATTATATGATAGATGAAACTGCTTGGTGTCACCAGGGCTCTATTCAGGATATTTCCAGACATACAACAATATTGTAATATGACTAAGAAAAGATGTGTGTTGCTGAGTTTCTTACGGGTTCTTCTCGCAACAATACACCTTCCGAATCCGAAGTAGAGTCAGTAGAGTAAGATTTAACTTATACGTAAGTTTGTGACGTTCAAAAAATAGAGAACAATTCTTTTTATTTTGAAATAAATATTTTTTATCTTTTATCTTTATCTTTTAAGTATTGGAGTTTTAGAGGTATTACTAGACTAGAAGTATTGGGGCTTTTAAGGGATTTTTGGGCGATGCGGCTGGAGACCCATCACCAACAACCTTTATTTTACCATCTTTTCCCCACTCAACTTTCCAACCGTGGCTGGGGTATTTTTCTAATTCCTTAGCTCTGGCTACCCCTTCTAGTGATTTATAGCCGTGAGTATATGTATGTATGTATGATAAATAAAGGAAAAGAAAAAAACGACACCAGCGGGCATCGAACCCACGATTTTCGGGTATACGCCCCCGTCGCTCTGCCATTTGAGCTATAGTGTCAATGGCTTCCAGTGCGAAATGTTCTTTTCTTTGTTTCTTTTGCACTTTTTTAAGTAGTGTTAGCGTTCCCTACCTCCGATTTTTACCATTTCGGAAGTCCACTTGTCTACCTTTGTTGTAACGCAAATGTTGAGAACGCCTAACTATCATATAATATATATATATATATATATATATATATATATATATATATATATATATATAGTGCCGTGTTGTGCCGGCTTAGAATGTCGCTACCCCTTTCTACCCACGGGTGTCGTAAGAGGCGACAAAGGGTATTGGGGCTTTTTATTAGATTTTTGGGCGATGCGGTTGGAGACCCATTACCAAAACCTTTAGTTTTACCATCTTTTCCCCACTCAACTTCCAAAAGTGGCTGAGGAATTTATAATTCCTTAGCTCTGGCTACCCCTTCTAGGGAAATATAGCCGTGAGTATATGTATGTATATATATCAGCAGTGAGACAGTAGGATGATCATGCAACGAAATTACTAAGTGCCGCTCGATTAGATACCTCGGCATAGTAATTGATGAGCATCTTAACTTTAAGGAGCATATTAGTATCACTTCCGCTCGTTTACGGAAAATTATTTTTGTTATAAGGTCCCTGCGTGAAGTAACGCATGGCAGGATACTACGCACCGTATATTTGGCTTTATGCCAATCTATACTTAATTATTGTATATTGGTTTGGGGTGGATGTGCAACTACAACCATGATTGTCCTGGAGAGAGCCCAGAGAGCTGTGTTGAAGACATTACTAAGAAAACCTCGAAGATACTCCACTTCAGCATTATATGAAGAAGCTGATTTTCTTAGTGTGCGCAAACTTTTTATTCAGCGAGCTGTTCTAGCTGCAAAACAAAATATGTGCCAACAGCACCGCAGTGATATGTTTAGCAAACGTTTATTTCAGTTACCGGTACCAGTGACTCGCACTACTTTTGCTCAACGGTTCCCTAGTTTTTTATCTCCCTTCTTGTTTAATAAACTGGTTAAAGATATTGTCACATTAAAACAATGTGATAAAAGTAAGAGTAAAAAAGAGTTATTTAAAAAATTAATGAATATTTCGTACGCTGATACAGAGGCTTTGCTAAAAGTTGTCTCGTAGTTGTCTCTCACACACACATTCATACATACACACTCTTACACACTCACAAATATACACCCTCGCACATACACAGTCACAAATACATTCATTCTCACATACATATCCAATACACACACACACATACACCTTGGTGGTTTTTTTTTTAATTTAGTTAGTTTTATTTTTATTTAAATCAGTTTTTTTTTTCTTAATTAAGACTTGTATTATTTGTTGTGTATTTTAAATGTGTTCCCTAGATTCATGCGATACAGGCAATGCCTAGTGCGTGAATCATTGTAAATTCCAATGTAATGTGTTTTTCTTTTTAATAAATGTCTTTGTCTTTGTCTTTATATATATATTATTATTTATTTGAAATAATCCCCACATGAGGTTTTCATGAACAAAAAACATTCTAACTATATAATTATTCATATTTTTTTTTGTGTCTTGGCACTCGATGCTTATGACTATCATGTAAAGTTTGGTAGAGTCCGGCTCAGCCGTTTAGGAGAAGTGATGTCACAAGCGAAATACAAAAGTCAGGGGTAAATGGAGCTTCACTTCAATTATGATGTAACTTTTGAATAAGCAGTTCAATCATATTTGTTCGAGATACAAACAATATAAATAAACGATAATAGGCACCGTGATAGCTCAGTGGGTAGAACACCCGCCTATCATTCAGACCGGCGTTGGTTCAAATCCCGCTCCGGGCCTACACCTGTTTGTTTTTATAAAGCTATGTGTGTGTTTAATTTATCATGGTTGTTAACGGTTGGGAAAACACTGTAAGGAAACCCATATAGTTAAGTTGTACTTAGTCATGTGACCGTGCATGTGACAGTGTATTTGTACGATTCGGAAATATCTGTACCACCTCTTCAGGGATATACAGCGTGAACGAAAGTTTTTGAGATAATAGTAATTAACCGATTTTTTCTTGTGTCGTTGTAGTGTCTGCTAATAAAATCTAGCGCATTTCTGCCCGCGTCTGTCCTCGTAGGAGGCGCACAAACCATATTATGTTGTACAATATTTTTACTGCTTAATATGCAAAAGTTTATTACTTAATTTGAAGGAGGAATCTACTTTTCGAGAATTATAACCGATGGTATATGTAAGTATGTAAAACACTTCGCAAAAAATCCTAAATGTAACTACTTGTAATGTACTAGGTTATAAAAGGATAAACATATCTGAATCCAAATACTACAGCTAACTAATTAAAAAAAAAATACTTTTATAACAAAAAAATATAAATAAATACTTTTAGCCGGCTAGTTTATGTATACTTATATAATTTCCCCATATAATTTAATCTGCATAAACAACAAATGATTCTTCTTTAGAAACGAAATTTCAGAACAACGTTGAGTTTTAATGAGAAATGAGCTTAAGTATCCTTACTTCTAGTTATCAACTGAGAGTTCTAACTTGGTCTATTACGCAAGTACAAAAAGTTTAAAAACTTACGTGTTTGAAGCTAACATTATTCTCATCGATAAAACGGAACATTATTGAACAAACCAACACCAGAAAGTTAATCTGTAAACTGGTATGGCAAATAAATACGAGCTAAACTTGCAATTTCTATTTTCGCTATCTAAACCAAAACGAAAAAATTCATGCTACAGTATGTACAACGCCATCTTGTAAACAATAATGTAACTGGTGTAGAACAATACTAAAAGAAAACACATTATATCTGTTTTCATCTTAAAGTACAGATGGCGTTAATGTGCAAGTATGGTTCTGACATCTTGTGTCAAATAGAAGCACTTTAATTAAGTCTGTAGATATGCTTACATAAGTTCGTTTAATATTTAAGAGAGGGCGCTAAAAAACATAATTTGTGGTGAATTTTATAAATATAAAATTCACCTCACTCATTGTTCATTACGACAAGACTTATGGTGTAGAAAACTGAAAAGGAGAACCTTTAAAACGAGCAAAAAGATACATTTTGCGAGATGATCGAAATGTATAAAGCCGTAATAAATCGATTTAAGACACGCGAATTGTTTAAAATCACTATTTTATTTACATTCACCGTGATATTCCCTGTGTACACCCTTATCGTATGTTGAATAAAGCAAAGCGAATATTTATTCCTCTGTTCAAAAAAATATTTAATTGTATATTAACTGTCCACACATTTATTGCATCCATGATACACTCGTATTTCTTTTATACTTAGGTATCACCTTGATAGCTCAATGGGTAGAACACCGGTTATCGTGCAAACGACGAGTTCAAATCTCGGGTTGGGCCTACACTACACCAATTTGTCTTTTCTAAAGACACATGTGCGGTTAATTTACCATTTGTTAACGGTGAGGGAAAACATCGTGAGGAATCCCACATGGCTGAGTCGTACTTAGTCATGTGACAGTGTATTCTTACAAAACGGCGATAGGCCCCCTTTCATATTAGTATACTGTCCATGCAAAACGTGGGTACTCTGAACACCAGGTGACAGTCACGTGATGTTCAGAAGTATAAGTACCTCTGCCAACTCCTTCGGAGATATTCGGCGTGAACGTTTATGTTCATGTTATGATTATGTTCTTTTATACTCTCACATACTTTGTGTTGGCTAAGCACAGCTCAAACCTATTTCTTCCCTTGAAGGTCAGGCGACCAAGATGATAAAATTCGTCACTCACAATCAATCCTTTGTGATAGTATTTTTCCCCACTCAACTACCAAAAGTGGCTAAAGATTTCCCGATTTTAAAGCTCTGCCTATTTTACGTTAAAAAGAAGCAAGGAAACTTATGATGGCTACTTTGTATAAAGTCATTCTTCTCATACAAGACCTTTAATATTCTCATTATGGTATCTCACCTGTATAATATATAATTTTATAAGTAAGAGGATTAGAGGATACACAGCAAAGAACGTTTTACTTATAAATCTTTTTTAACAATCACTTTAACGATGTATAATGTCGGGTCAGAATAGCACTACTCCATTCATTGCCGCGGGTGGCGTATGAGGTGACTACGGATATAAGTGATTGATACGGCAGGAGACCTCTCACCAACGATACTTTATTTTGACCGTGTTATCTCCAATCAATTTCCAAAATTGGCTAAAGGGTTCCTAAATTCTGAAGGACTGGTTACCCATTTTTGGAATGTATAGCCATGAGATGAGCATATATGTATTTTAGCAATCGCTCACATAATCTTGCAAGCTCTTCGCAATTGTGTTGCGATCTTTAGAGAGAGATTCTTTACTCAAACATATACTCACGGCTATAATCCCAAAAAGGCTAGTTAGAGCTACAGAACTGTAAATTCCTCAACTGGATTCGAAAGTGTAGATTAGAAAGTATTATAAAATAAAGGATGATTGGTGGTGGGTTCTCCAACCACATCTCAAAAAGACCCACAACCGTCTAATACACCCACGGGATGAAAATTGATATTTCTAGACTAAGAAAACACAAAATATCTATTAAGGATTAAGGCAGTGTAGTCTATATTTCTTCTGTTTACCTTATACGGCATGTCCGATTTATTTTCACTGTCACATCCCATTGTAGTAGGTATCTGTTGAGAAATAGAAACAGAAAAATATTAGAATTTATTAAAGATATTAGAAATCGTTATTAAAGAATGCGGTAATGCTTGCTATCATTTCACTAATTACTACTTAGTGAAAGCTAATTTAAGAATAAACATTTTCTTTTGAATATATACGGAAACCGACGTTGAAAAATCGAACTTTTCCTTCCCATAGTTATTGTAAGTGTTTGAAGGTGCAAAACAGAATCATGCATGCATGCAAAAGACTCAAACTCAGACGTTCACGCTATATATCCCCGAAGGGGTTGGCAGAGGCAGAAGTGCAGGCCTATCGCCGTTTTGTACGAATACACTGTCACGTGACTGAGTTTAACTCAGCCATGTGGGTTTCCCCACGATGTTTTCCCTCACTGTTACCACATATATCTTTAGATGATAACACAAATGTCTTTAGAAAAGAAATATTGGTGTAGGCCCGACCCGGAATTTGAACCCTCATCGTTTGCACGATGAGTGTTATTCTACCCACTGAGCTATCATAAACATAACATAACATAAACGTTCACGCCGTTTATCCCCGAAGGGGTTGGCAGAGGTACCAATACTTCTGAACTCACATGGCAGCGCCATCTAGTGTCCAGAGAAGGTACCCACGTTTTGCTTAGACATCGCCACTGAGCTATCGTGGTTGACATTTCCTAAAATAGACGTTAAGATCGATAAATTCTTATCAACATCAAAACGCTATTAATAGTGTATTAGTGTTGGCACGTAAACTCGCTCTCTGAATTAAGTCAAGGGGAAAACTTGATCTTGATAGAAACGTCCAGACCTATATTTACCAACATGTGCTGAGATAGATTAAAGAGATTAGATCTAATTGGGACTTCAATGCAAATTGGAATAGAAATGAATTGAACTCAGCGAGTTACGTAAACCTCAATCTTCTTTCTATCTGTGCACTCGATCTTAAACTTTAAGCCGCTTTAAGCTCTAAATAAAAAAAAAACATTAACGTTTTTAGTAACTTCAATGGGAAAATTGTTTTTCTGTTATTATTCCTTTATGGTAGGTTCGATCACGACATACGACGACACTTAGCAATGCCAACTTAATCACTGTGCTAAATTTAATAATAGTAATAATAACAAAACTCTTTATTGCACATCACAAAAAAACAACCATTTCAAAAAAAAGATCGGTACAAAAGCCAAAGTACAACTGGCGGTCTTATCACTAAGAGCGATCTCTTCCAGACAACCCATGAATGGAAAGATTTGCTGGATTAAAAACATATTCGGTAGATGTCCAATAAATTTAACTGATTTGCTTAAAAACTAAAATTATTCGTCAAACTATTATCTATCTATTTTAAATATTACTAATTATTTATTAAGTTCTAACACACTTACATAGTGAATTTGGTTGAAATCGATCGAGCCGTTCCAGAGGAGTTTGATCACAAAGAAGTGGCCTACCCGCGTATAATTTACTCAGCTCAATAAGTTTAAATTTTAATAAATAAAGGAAAGAAAATTTTCGACACAGGCGGGAATCGAACCCGCGACTTCGGGTATACGCCCCCGTCGCTCTGCCAAACGAGCTACCGTGTCAATGGCTGCCAGCGCGAAATTCTTCTATCCTTTATTTCTTTTACACGTTTAAGTAGTGTTTGCGTTTCCTACCTCCTGAATAGGTAGAAAACGCAAACTTGCAAACAGGCCTTCCGAATTAGTAAAAATTATTAGTAATAATTCCCACATGAGGTTTTTATGAACAAAAAGATTTAAATTTAAAGTTTCAATATATTGATTTGAGGTTATGAATAACAGTCCATATTTATTTTACCAAATCATCGACATCATACCTTCAATTAAATAAGATGGATGAAAATAAAGCGGCGAAAGAGGTATAGAGAATAGGTCCATTGTGAATGGTAATTTCTATAAAAGATGACCACAGGGGATTTATTTAGTTCAAATAGATTATGTTTAAAAAAACGCAGGCGTATTGCGAAATGAGGACAGTAAAAAGACATGTAAAGAAAATAAGACAAATAAATGAAAGTAAGAGTCAAGAACAGAGTCGAAATTGATTGATTGTCTGGGAACCTATGGAGTAAGAAAATGCATGTAAGACTTTAAGATTAATGTTGTTTAATTTTTTAACCGACCCGAATAGGATTTTTTTTTCTTGTACGATATAGAAAATAGAAACATTATAATATGAAAATTAAGGTACCTATAATGACTTGTTATCTCTGCAAATCGAAGAGTTATTATTTTTACATGGATCGTACAAGGTGATGATATACAAATATATAAAAAAAAGTCTTAGTTTAATAATTGTGCCTAGCCCTATTAAGAAGTAAGTAGCTTGAGGTCGGTTTCTAGTTTTTTTTTTAATGATATTGATGGTAAAACTATATACATATTTCGTCTGGGAGCGGAGCGGCATAGAAATCATGGCAATACAACAATAATTATATTGAAAAAGTTGTTGTTTCAAAAATAAAACTTACTTATGTATTCAAAATGGGGTAGGCAGAGACTATCGATCGCTACTTTTCACGATCACGACAAAATAATGATATATTTCTGTAACCAATAAACTTAATAATTATAAGGAGATATCTATATAAAAAAAAAAAAAAAAAAAAACAGTTTATTAACACACCAAAAATTACAGATACATAGTAAATTGATGATCCTTGCACTAGGCGGAGCCTGTATCGCAGGGATCGGTAAAACAAAAACTACCAAAAAAAGCTTACTAATTAATTGTTTACAAAAAGAGATCTTAGTAATAAAATTGTACATTTTACTTAATTTTAAGATTGTTAGACTACAAAAACATAAAAAATAATATAATAATAGAAAATAATATTAACTGCCACAAAGAAACAAGGTAAAAGAAAAAACAGTTATATATTATAATAACTGAGATAGATGCGTGTTTGTGCGCGCGCGCGTGTGTGTGTGAGTGTGTGTGTGTGTATGTGAGTGTGTGTGTGTGTGTGTTTATTAAAGAGCAATATTAATTCAATACTTTTAACAAAGATTCCGCTTCATCAAAACTGATTTCCATAATTATAGCAGATACCTTCTTTTTAAAATCCCAGTTACCATAAGATTTTAAGTCAGGAAATTTGGAAATTAATTTATTGTACATAAAAGGGGACAAAAAATTTCTAAATCGTTGGCCAAAACTGGTTATAAAAGAAGGTACAGGAATTGTAAATTTTCGTTTTTTCAACAGTTCTTTATATAATGGACTTTGAGCTATATTACGGTGAGCATACAACACTGCTTTCAAAATAAATAGTTTGCGTACGCTTAGAACTTCTGAATCTGCGAATAAAAGTGATGTGGAATATCTGCGAGGTTTCCGGAGAAGGGTTTTTAGCACAGCCCTTTGGGCCCTTTCTAATATTATGAGGACTGAAACAGCACATCCACCCCAAATCAAAATGCAATAGTTCAGTACGGATTGGCACAAAGCATAATACACCATCTTGAGAACCCTTCCCTCAGTGACCTCTCGAAGAAGTTTCATAGCAAATATCAATTTTCGTACTCTAGAGGAAGTGATGCAGATATGCTCCTTAAAATTTAAATTTTCATCAATGTTAATTCCTAGATATTTGACATTTTTAGTTTTATTTATAGAAGCACATGTACATGGATGTGTTGATGAATTGACATTTGAGCACATTACATCGTGGATTTTTACAGTGGTTAGGTTCGAAGGTGGGGCTGACGACTTAGTTTTGTGAAAACACAAAAAGTGCGTTTTTGATACGTTAAGGCTTAAAAGATTTATTTTCAGCCAGTTAGATATTTGCGAAAGACCTAGCTGTGCAGTGACTTTTACATCTTCCCAAGAGTTCCCCTGAAAAATTATGGCAGTATCATCAGCGTAGCATACAATGTCTGCATTCAATATAACTTTAGAGCAAATGTCATTAATATATATTAAGAACAGTGTTGGCCCGAGTATACTACCCTGTGGTACGCCATAAGATACATCACCAAGAGAACTAATTGCGCTACCAATCTTGGTGCACTGTTTTCTCCCGGTAAGATAGCTTGTAAACCAGTTGATAGCTACTCCGCGAATACCTAAAGCTTCCATTTTTTTAAGCAAGATCTTAATGGACACGGTGTCGAACGCCTTGGCCAGATCCAAGAATACTCCTAGTGCTTTACGACCACGATCAAGATGATTTGATACAATATCAACCATTAGTCCTATCGCATCCTCAGTAGATCTACCCCTTCGAAAGCCGAATTGGTTTTCCATAAGCAAATTGTTTGACTCCAGATATTTGACTAACCTATCATTAATTAATCTCTCTAGAAGTTTGGAGAAAACCCCTAGTAATGTGATAGGACGGTAATTACCAGGTATACGTTTATCACCAGATTTGTAGATAGGTTTCACTAATGAAGTCTTCCACTGTTTCGGAAAAGAACCATTCAGTATACTTTTATTGAAGATGCTAGATAAAGGCAAGGCTATAAGTGGGGCAAGAGATTTAGTCAGTTCATTACTGATTCCATCTAAACCCGGGGCTTTTTGTGGTTCCAAAGCAAGTATAAGTTCTATAATTTCCTCAGGATCAGTCGGCGTGAGAAAGAGCGAAAAGAGTGGGGAGTGATTATTAGTTTTTATTTTGGAAGCTAGTGACTCTTCAGATTCATTAAGTGATGACAAAGTTTTGTCTGCTAATGTTTGCCCGACTCCGAGAAAAAATTCGTTAACATGATTAACTGACTTTAGTTCGGATTCCTTTAGTGAAATTAGGGTTTCGGCTTCATCCTTGTTAGCGGACTTGTGTGTTATGGAATTAATGGTTTTCCAGAGTCCTTTAGTACATTTTTTATTTTCATTCAGTTTATTGGCATAGTATTCCGATTTAATTTTCCTAAGTAATTGAATATAAAAATTTCTATACCTGGTGAAAATAAGTTTTTTGATAGGGTTATCCGGATCCTTCCGAAAGTCCATATGTAGTTTGTCACGTTGTTTTGAACACTTTAAAAGTCCATGAGTGACCCATGGAGCTAGAATTACATCTCTACGAGAAACTGCTAATATTGACGTATGTTTATCTACGACAGAGTGAATTTTTGAGGAGAACAGTTTGACTGCGTCATCCATTTCGCTGTTTAAGATAGTGCTCCAATCAGTATTCTGAAGGTCATTTTTAATTAAATCTACATTTATTTTGATCCTAGTTTTATTTTTAGTTTTACTGCGTTCTTTGGTGTCACATGTGATTCCTACCATGCATAGAAAATGGTCAGTAAGATCAGAGGAGCAGACAATAGACTCTGCTCGACATGTTGATGGAACAAAGAAATGATCAAGACACGCCTTACCGTGAGTAGGTTTGTCAATTCCTGATACAAGACCTTTTTCAGTCATGACATCGAAATAGTCTAAAGCATGTTTACTGGTTGCTGCTGGACCCAATATATCGATGTTCATATCTCCGCCAATAATAAGATTTGGATTATGTTTACAGGATTTTAAATTAATTTCTAAGGAGTTAATAAAAGTACTTGGGTCGCGGTAGGAAGGAGGGCGATAAATTCCTACAATAGAAAAGATTTCTCCAACATTTACAAGGATACTGTTAGCTTCATCAACATTAAGCTCAACACCACTAGCTGACCATGAGTCATGAACGTATATCACCACGCCACCGGATTTATTAATATATTTATTAGTGTGAAATTTAGTATACCCTTTCAGCTCGTGGATAGTCGGTGTTTTTTGGAGCCAACATTCACTCAGGATTACTGCGTCTAAATTAAAGTTTAAACGTTGAAGCGCAAGAACCAGTTGGTCAAAAATTTTATTTAAGCTTCTTATATTGACGTGCAATGTTTTGAATGTATATTTTTTTAATATATTACCGCATATATCCGGTGCATCAAGAGAGTGACACTTTACTTCGTACTTATTATCAATTTGGTCCAAAAGATCTATGGTGGCCATGAACGTAAAGTATAATGAAAAGATAAATAAACATAATCACACTTTGTGGTCAAACTATTGATGCAAAGAATAAAAAATGTGAATGAATATAAAACATATAAAAAATAAATTATATATTTTAAAAAGAAGTTGCTCTTTAACTGATAATGGTTGTTGCAAGGTTTGTAGTATTGTGTATATAGTGTAAGTAGAGTGTAGATGTGTGTAAAGTATTGAGTAAATATTGTACATTTAAAAACAGTAAAAAAATCGTTAAAAAGAGATAATCTGAAATATGTTTCAATTACAACTAGGAACAAGGAATTATGAAAACTATCCTTATTAACTCTTAACATTTTCACTTGGTACAGGCATAGAATCTCCGATACGTTGGTCCAAATCACACAAATGTGATATTTTAATTGGAGGTTGCTTTTCTGCCTTGCGGATGTAAATGTTGCCGTTTCTAATCCAACAGAACTTAAAATTATGCTGTCGCGCTCTCGACCTTGCTTCACGAAATAAAAGTTGTCTTGATTTCGTGAGACGCTCATTAAAATATAAGATGCTCGTAGGTGACGATAAAGTAATGCCCTCCGACGTAGTATTACGTCTATTTTTTGAAGCAGATAAAAACCCGTCACGTTTTTGTTGCCTTACAAATTTAACTACGATAGGTCTCGGTCTAGTTTTCTGTTCAACAGTTGATATGGAACGGGTAGCTGGACCGGAACGATATATGTCTGCTATATCCTCAGATGAGATATCACAATTTAACTTCTTTGCTGCGGCCAAAAGAAGATGTTCTACGTTTTCATTCGGCTCCTCTGGCAGACCCACAATTTCAACTTGATTTCTCAGACAAGCTTGGTCTTTTATTTCGGACCTGGTCTCTAGTTCCAATACTCTTGCACGTAGTGACAGAATTTCTTGATCCTGTTTGCTTGATTTACTTTCGATGTCGATCAACCGTTTATTAAAGTTAGCTGTAAGCTCATGAACTTCCTGTCGAAGTTGACGTATTTCGTCAATTATTGTGGTAAGAGATAAAGCTTCCTGTGTGGATGTTGTAGCTTTAGAGCCTCTGACAATATTAATGTTATTGGTACACATATAAGTTTCATCAAACCCATCGAGATTAAATCCAGGTCGTATAGGAGTAGAAGTATTGTCAGTTTTGGGCTGTCTGCATTTACAAGAAGGGCAAAGCCAGTTACTTTTGAATTGATCAGAGGCCTGTTGGAAAGTATCATTGCCGAAATTGATACACTTAAGGTCGTAGATCATGGAACATTTAGAGCATTCCATGTATTCAAGAGTTTTGATGGGTTGACAGCAGGCGTTACAGGTTGTCGACATTTTATTCCAAGTAATAACTCTTTATTCAATATAATTAGTTTGATGTGGCAGCACTGATCGAATAGCAAAATACAAAATGCAACAGACTGAATGCGACCAAATCTTGATTAAGTTGGCAGTATTGAAAATGAAGAATGCAACAGACTGAACGCGACCAAATCTTGATTTAGTTGGCAGTATTGAGAATGAAGATTTCAATTCAACGTCACGTCACGTCAGGTTGACAGTTGACACTAGTTAGGTTATGACGTCTTGCGCAAGACAGCTGATCAACAATGCAGTCGATTGGTGAAGAATATCTTTCAAAAAAATATTGTTATTGTTCTACCCCGACAATTTGCGATGTAATTTTCAAAGTGTAACAAAAAACTGGGTTTTTGAAATAACGGCTTGTGAAAGAAATACCTTTTTCGA
Organism: Bedellia somnulentella; assembly: GCA_963576735.1. Lineage (NCBI taxonomy): Eukaryota > Metazoa > Arthropoda > Insecta > Lepidoptera > Bedelliidae > Bedellia > Bedellia somnulentella. The sequence continues at coordinate 13,351,723 of OY755186.1, read as the reverse complement.
TGTGTTTGCGGTCGTAAACCACTTCTGCAATGCAGAATATATTTGTCACTGGTGGATCTTGATTTAAGGCAGGTATTCGATGCACTTAGGTTATAATTTATTGCGATTTACTGTGGTTTTCCGATTAAATATTAGAGAGCAAAAGTAAACACTGTTTTCAGAACGAAAGCGCAGGTAGAAAAAGTTTATAACTACTCGTAAGCTAGTTATTAGCTTTTTGTTTAGTATTTCAAACGGCCGTATGTATATGTAGGAGTACAACATATTCACAGCTTATTGACCACTCCTCAACAAGAAGAACCGTAGCAGAATTTGGTTAATTTGGATGTTGCTATAAGGTTTTGGGTTGGCGGCCACGTACCGGACGACGGAGTGTAGGTAGGCTTACTTACAAGTTATACCGACAACTTGGTGAAATTGCGGAAAGCCGAAGGATGAGGGCGGGACAGGACATGACGTTGTGGCGACCTTTGAGTGACAGGCACACACTTGCAGATTTTATAAATCTCAAAGTGCATACATACTAAAGTAAAAACTGTATTTGGCTGACGAAAAAAACACAGCTCTTTTTGGCGCTACAACAAAAGAAGCAAAGCCAAACACGAATATACAACTTAAAAAACTGTCCTAAATATTAATACTAAACAGAGTGAAACTCTGAATGATGACAAGTGTATGAAAAGGACACTACTCTCCTTATAAATAATAGTTGATAGCAAAATTTATAGAAAGCCACTGCTAAGAGCACATACGGAGGCTGAAGTGACACACATATTATTTGAATACACTCACACGATTATTTTAAGAAGATAGGACAATTCATTAATATTAGAAGATTAGAAGCCTTAAAATGCAACTAAATGCTAAACTTTGAAGGAAGGACATATTATCATGAACAATCTATCAAGACTAAAAACGAAAATGTTTATTATTATCTTTGATTGTAATCACGTAGTAAGTATTATATTAAAGCTCTCAGCTCAGTAGCGGCAATAACCTTTTGAATGAAGTTAATGTTTCATAAATTAGTAAGTATAAAGATTTTTAAGTTATTTATGAACCGATCACCAAATTTCCTTTAATTCAGCATTTCTCAACTGAATTTCCAAACGAGGCTTGGAAATTTCTGATCTCAGGATATATGGCCGTAAGCCATATTTTTGATAGGTATAACAGGTATAATTATTACGGCTTTATCAAATTATCAGTCAATCAGAATTTATAAATTGAAATCCACAGTTACTGCTCAACTAATTCGTGCAGTCGCTCACAATTATCAGTTAACAAAGAATACTTATAGAACGGGCTAAAAGTATAAAAGACGCATAACTAAAGACCACACACCAACACTCAATTTTCTTACCGTAAAGTTTAAATTAGCACTAAAAACCGTCAAAACTGTAGTCAAAACACAAATATTAATTCAAATGTTCGCACAATCCGCCAAAGACTACTATATCGCTCGCTCCCGTCGAAAGCACGTAGAGAATGAATTGGCCGAACACAATTACATAATAGCGAAGGCCGAACGGTGCTCCAGAAAATTGCTCGAATATTTTATTTTTGTCGCCGATAGCGCCCAGTTTCTGACACGAAAACAATGTGATAGCACACGCGATATTATAAAACTCTATCTGTTATACTTTAGATTTGTATGAACGGGTATGAATCCCATAGAGAAATAGCTAGAGCTTCGGAATTAAGTATATCTTAGCAACTTTTTTAAGGTCAGTGAGAGAACATGCAAAAAAATTGTGATTGGTGATGGATTTTTAACTTAGCCGCCAAATATCATGTTTTTTTTAACTTGTATTGCTTTCTGAAAACACTGTAAGTATTACAGAACAAAATAGGAATATCTATATAATGTTGTAGCATACAAAAGTGAGAAAACAACAAATTGTCATCAATCCCTGAATCGGGTGCTTCAGAATAAGACAGTCGTCAGTTACTTTTGAAAGCTTCAGATAATAATCCGACCAAAATAATTTTTATGTAAAAATAATGCCAAGATGAGACCATACCGCCGTGTAGTGTCGGCTCCGCCGTGTAGTGTCGGCTTAGAATAACACTACCCCATTTCTACCCGTGGGTGATCGTAAGAGGCGACTGAGGGAATAGAGGCTTTTTAAGTGATTTTTGGGCGATGTGGTTGGAGACCCGTCACCAAAAACATTTATTATTACCATCTATTCCCCAATCAACTTCCAAAAGTGGCTGAGGAATTTCTCATTCCAAAGCTCTGGCTACCCCGTTAAGGGATTTATAGCCGTGAGTATATTGTATGTATGTATGAGTCTTTTAAATTAACTCATTACGCATTCTAACTAAATTTTATCGAACTGGTTGTGTGTTGAGGAAACAAAAACACAACAACTCAAATTATGAAAAAAAAAACGACTAATATATTTTATTTTGCGAAACAATTAGTTGCCATTTGCGAATTAAATATTTAAGTAGTGTTTATGTATTAACTTAGTGTTTATGTTATACTATTAAGTTAATTAAAACTAACGTAAGGCTGGAACTGGTAGTTGCTCCGTCCTTTGTTCTTCCAAGTGGTGTGCTGGCTATTTTCAATATTTTGTTGTGATCTGAATGCATTCAGTCTTGGATCAACATACGATTCCCTGGCCAAGGTATATCGTTTCTAGAGAATCCTTTCTCTGCTTTCTTTAAAATTTTAATTCAATATTTAAATAAAATATGAATATTTTCCATTTTACTGACTCAACGATATATTACAACTTAACTGGTTTACAGAAAACGTGTGCTTGTTATAGTTAGCCTCTTATGTATCACCATTTGCCGAATAAAGTGATAAAACATGACAATAAAAAGGATACGATTATTTCTATTTTGTTACGAAACTCTAAAAATAATAAAAACAGCTAAAGACTTACTTCGAAAATGTTATATAGCTGAGGAATTGCAGAAAATAATCACATAGGCGTTATACCTCATACACTCATGAAATTAAAATTTAATTGGCATACCATCTCATAATGCCAAAAAAAATGTTTAATTTGGCCTCCATTACATATATACTCCCTCCATTTAGTGACGTTTCGGAGGAGTTTGGTGTCAAACACTGTGACACGTGAATTTTATATAAAACTAGCTTTTTGCCCGCGACTACGTCCGCGTGGACTACATTTTTTTGCATCCGGTTTACATCCAAAATACCAAAACACTATCTTAACTTCTGTTTTTTATATAATATTTAGTTATCAATCATGCTCAGTTGCAAGATCAGCGCATGAGGTTTCTAGTTTACCACCAGTTCTCAGATTTATTTACATATACTCGCGGCTATAAGTACCTTAAATGGGTAGTCAGAGCTTTTATAAACAAATTCATATCTATCTATTCTTATAATAAATCTGTAGAGAGGTCAATTCTGTACATGAAATATATTTTCAAAATAACCATCAGGTGGTGATTACAGATCGATACTGATGCCAAAAATGCAATCAGTAAAATTTTTGTCTGTCTGTCTGTTTGTCTGTCTGTCTGTCGGTTTGTATGTTCGTTATGGAAACAAAATCTACTCGACGGATTTTAACGAAACTTGGTACAATTATTCTTCATACACCTGCGCAGGTTTTTGCATACTTTTCAGCAGAGTAGTAAAGGGGAATTTCGGGAAAAAGGGAGAAGTTACTCCATTTTTTAAGCTTCCGTCGTGTGTGCAGCCTCAATGGTTAAACTTACATAGAAATCATGTGTGACGGAAATATTCTTCATAAAATTATCTAAAAAAAATCCTCAGCAGTTTATGTCTATCTTTTACGGTTGGCTCACAATAACACGTGTAATTCCTGATAGCTTAGCAGTTCGGATCATTCTGATTATATTTGTTTACTCTTACGTTTGTAAACGTCTCACTCATCCCAAATTTAAAAAAGGTAACATTATTACCTATTCAATAAAAAAAATCATAGGAATCGGTAGACAAACACCGAAATTATACATAAAATAAGCCATCGCGCCCGTGATCAAAACCAAATCTTTACTAATTTACATATAACATACTAGATGGCGCGAGTAGTTGCATCCTAAATCACGTAATGATTTATTTTTTAGATTGTTATAAATTTATTATTACCATCTTTTCCCCAATCAACTTCCAAAAGTAGCTTAGGAATTTTTCATTCCAAAGCTCTGGCTACCCCGTTAAGGGATTTATAGCCGTGAGTATGTATGTATGTATGTATGTATAAATACTTCATAGCGTTTTATTTAAAAATCTGCTATTAAACGGAAATACTGAACCGTTCCGGAAATGCTGAGGGCTGGTAAAGGGTTGGTGGCTTCTTGGTTGTACTTCCTTTTCCAAAAGTGCTGGTCGAGTGGCAAAGTACCACAAGACTGGTGCAAGGCGGTGATTGTGCCCCTGTATAAAGGAAAAGGGTCACGCCAGGAGGCTAAAAACTACCGCGGCATTAGCCTACTCAGCATTGTCGGTAAATTGTATGCTAAGGTACTGATTGAAAGAGTGATGAATGAAACTGATGAGAAAATATGGGATGTGCAAGCAGGATTTAGGAAAGGAATGGGATGTATGGATCAAATCTTCTCTCTAAGGAGCATCACCGAAAAGTTCTTAGCTAAGAACCAAAAGGTGTATTGCTCCTTCATTGATTTAGAGAAGGCGTATGATAGGGTGGTAAGAAAGTGTTTATGGGAGGTGTTATCCAAGTTCGGTTTGGGGAGTCAACTTATACGTGCATTGGTATCACTCTATGAGGATTCTAGTGCATGTGTAAGAGTAAACGGGGAAAACACTGACTGGTTCGGAATCTCTAGGGGTGTCCGACAGGGATGTGTAGCTTCTCCGTGGCTCTTCAATTTGTTCATGGATGACTGTTTGACAGAGTTGCGTGAAAGTGATTATGGACTAAGAATGGGTGGATTCATCATTAAATGCCTCTTGTATGCTGACGATCAAGTGCTACTTGCATCATCGGCAGAAGAGTTGCAAGAGATGATGAATATTGCATGTAAGTCTTTTGTAAGAAAGGGAATGAGGGTGAATGTGGATAAGACCAAAACGATGGTTTTTGAGAGACAGGAAGATGTGACAGAATGCGTGATTGCGATTGATGGTAAGGATGTGGAACAGGTGAAGGAGTTTGTATATCTGGGAAGTTTGTTTACAAGGGATGGAAAATGTGATGAAGATATTGAGAGAAGAGTGAAAAAGGGTAATGCGATTAATGGAGCATTGGATAGCCTAATGTCTAGTCAATCGGTGTCCGAAAGGGCCCGAATGGCTGTGCATGATGCCGTTCTTGTTCCTACGCTTATGTATGGCAGTGAATGTTGGGTGTGGCAGAAGAAGCATGAAAGCAGAGTGAATGCAGTAGAAATGAGGTCCCTCAGAAAAGTTTGTAATGTTAGGTTATGTGATCGTGTGAGGAACGATGTGATTCGTGAAAGGTGTGGTGTAAAAGATGATATTGTAAGTAAGATAGAAAAAGGAATGTTGAGATGGTTTGGGCACATCGAGAGGATGGATGATAGGAAATTGGTAAAAGGTATCTATAGAGCTAATGTGGAAGGTAATGTTAGTAGAGGACGGCCACGAAAAAAACACTTGGACCAAATTGAAAGTGTGCTCAAAAAGGCAGGCGTCCGAAGTATGAAGAATAAAAGAGCATGTATGAAAAGATTGATGGATGTAGACGAAGCAAGAGAGGTTTGCCAGGATCGTACGAAGTGGCGATCGATAGTCTCTGCCTACCCCAATGGGAATTAACGGCGTGAGTATATGTATGTATGTATGTACTGAACCGTTCATCAAAGCGCATTTAAAATCACCAAACTACACTGTTTAGGGAGTGCTATAAATTTAATAAATTGAAAGCATTGCGCTGAATTTCACAAAGCTTGAGCAGTGACTGAAGAAAGAAACCCCAGATATTTAAAAAAACAACGCTACCCGTGCGAAGCTGGGACGATCCGCTAGTTCATTAATAAATTCCTCGGCCACTTTTCGAAATTGAATGGTAAAAAATGGTAATAATAAATAAAATATTTATGGAAATGGGTCTCCAATCGCCCAAAAATCACTTAAAAACCCATATAGCCTTAGTCACCTTTTACGATCACAAACATATAGACATGGGGTAGTGCTGTATTAAGCCGAAAATACACAGCTTAATTAATAAATATTGATGGTAAAATTATTGTATAGTAGTATAGTAAAATAACATAAACATAACATAAACATAAACGTTCACGCCGAATATCCCCGAAGGGGTTGGCAGAGGTACTAATACTTCTGAACATCACGTGACTTAGTCACCCGGTGTTCAAAGTACCCACGTTTTGCATGGACAGTGAACTCCTGTGATAAGGGGCAGGCCTATCGCCGTTTTGTACGACTACACTGTCACATGACTAAGTACAACTCAGCCATGTGGAATTCCTCACGATGTTTTCCCTCACCGTTAACAATCGTAATAAATTAACCACAGATATGTCTTTAGAAACGACAAATTGGTGTAGGCCCGACCCGGGATTTGAACACTAGTCGCTTACACGTTAACCGGTGTTCTACCCATTGAGCTATCACGTCGTCGAAATTTTATCTGTAGTAAAATATTGATACTAAAGTAATTAAATTACCCAAATGCTTTCACATTTCAACATTCATGATACATTCCATGACAAGCTGTATACTATTAAAAGGTAGGTCGACTGTCGAAGCGGAAATGTAACGAATATAAAAAAATACTATGCGAATCTTTTCGGGATTTTCATCATTCAGCCAATAGACGTCCACTGCTGGACATAGGCCTCCCCCAAAATTTCCACAACGATCACTCCTGCGCTGCCCTCATCCAACGGATTCCCGCGATTTTCACCAAATCGTCTGTCCACCTTGTGGGAGGCCTACTCACACCGCGTCGTCCGGTACGTGGCCGCCACTCCAAAACCTTCGAGCCCCAACGGCCGTCGGTTCTGCGTGCCATGTGCCCTGCTCATTACCACTTAAGTTTCGCAATTCTTCGGTCTATGTAAACGCTTCGGAAGAGCAAGTACGTATAACAATGGTCTCATTATATTAATAATAGAACATTTAAGGTTGATATTGGTCCACCTACGTCACAAGAGTCAAAAAAAGAAACAGGACTCCCTCAGCATACAGCATACAGCCCATATATACCCACGCCGTTAGCTCCCATTGGAGAAGGTAAAGATTTTGTATGATCCTGACAAACCTCTCGTTTCGTTCATATTTATCAATTTTTTCATACATATTCTTTTATTTTTCCTACTTCGTACACCTGCTTTTTTGAGCTCACTCTCTATTTCGACAAAATTACCCCCAACTTTCTTTATATAATAGGCAGTTCTACTTATTCCTTCTCTCTATATTAATAATTCTATTTTATAAATAATATCTTAACATTCCATACAATTATATCTATACATTCTTCATTTAGGCAATGTTTATCCGTATGTAAATTTGGATTACAACTAAAAAAAAAACAATAAAAAAATTCGCTCTTTTGTAGTGTTAGAGCAATTTCTTATTTTAGAGATCTGGCCACTTCTTTTTGAGAATTATAGTTGCACAAAAGTAAACTTGTATATTATATTTCAATGTTACATCCTCAAGATTTAGTAAACCATGTAGTCCGATTCAGGATACACTGCATGGTCACACCATTTCAGAGCAAAAATAACGATTTTTCAACTCATTCCGGTCATCAATCGGTCCCTCGTCCTCCAATCTTGTTCCTTCATTCTTTTTAGGTGTGCTGCATTGGAAACACGTCTCGTCTCCGTAAAATAGAAATTGTTACAATCTACAAATTTCAGCTAGAAAATGCCAGTGTATAATGACTGTTCAAGTAAATATATGAATTGACAAGGACCTACCTCCGAAATACTATATATGTAAATTCATTTTTGATAGTTGGCGGCAAAAATGGCGGTGAGTAATATAATCATTTTATGTTCTTAAGCCCCTTAATGAGTTATTATACTTATTATACAGTTTTTTCTTCAATCAACTTTTTTAAGTGATGGTGGGATACTGCGCAGAAAGTGACATAATTCTAATTAACTTTATCAATGACCCACTTTTTAGTCTTATTAAAGTGATAATAAGTAATGTAATATTACCCAGAAGATTGAGGTAATGTATATCTAAAGTGGTTTTACCTACGCGATACAGCGTAGAAAGTGTCATGAATCATAAAAACAGTAAAGATTTTCAATATTAAAATTTTCTTAAAGAGATAATAAGGAATATTAACCAGAACATTGATTGTCATAATGTATTTTCTTGAACTGGTTTTACAAGATATCCCCCAAAAGGTGACATGATTAATATGTATAACCAACTACTAAAATTTCAAAACGTGATAAGGCGTTATACCGAAAGGTTTTTTTTTTAAAATACTTTTCTTTTGTACGAGATACCTACTTCCCAGAAAGTAGCTTTATTCATTTCAGCATTGTCATCAATCAGTACATAGTTACTACATGTGTATTAAATAATACAATGTGCACCTACCGTACGTTGTCACAATGAATAACATTAAACATCGACAACTTTTTAATCTTCCTAAAGAGGTAATACGAGTTGTTATCCAGAAGATCAATTGGCATGCGCCTTCCTAAAGTGGTTGTACGAGATACTTCCCAGAAAGTAGCTTTATTCATTTCAGCATAATCGTCATTCAGAACATAGTTACTTCATGTATATCAAATAATACGGTGTGCACCTACCGTACGTTATCATAATGAATAATATTATACATCGACAACTTTTTAATCTTCTTAAAGAGGTAATACGAGTTGTTATCCAGAAGATCAATTGGCATGCGCCTTCCTAAAGTGGTTGTACGAGATACTTTCCAGAAAGTAGCTTTATTCATTTCAGCATAATCGTCATTCAGAACATAGTTACTTCATGTATATCAAATAATACGGTGTGCACCTACCGTACGTTATCATAATGAATAATATTATACATCGACAACTTTTTAATCTTCTTAAAGAGGTAATACGAGTTATTATCCAGAAGATCAATTGGCATGCGCTTTCCTAAAGTGGTTGTACGAGATACTTCCCAGAAAGTAGCTTTATTCATTTCAGCATTATCATCAATCAGTAAATAGTTACTACATGTATATTAAATAATACGGTGTGCACCGACCGTAAGTTTTTACTATAAAAACGTTGAGTTGTCGGAAAATAATGTGTCATACGAACCAGTACGAATGACATACCCAAGCAAGAACAAACTAAAGGTCGAGACGACCATAGTTCCCATCACTGACGAGTTCTCTGAACATTGGGGTTATATATCCCAGCAGGATTAACATGAAACAGTATGATGGTAAGTATATCGACAGGTACCTGATAATCTACTCAGTGAATTTCACTTGAGGTGCTGACTTTGCCGTAATAATAGTTTGGAAAAATCACAAACACAATATCAGCTTTGATTGCCTTTTGGCTCTTAGTTACATATCCAATCACCTTGTTATGGATAAATCAACATCATTATTTTGAATAATCACATGGTAATAATGTTTTTCATTATTACTCACATATGAAAATTAAAATAGTTTTCATTATTACCCACATACGAAAAACGACGGACTATCTTGCTGTCTAATTCTGATGCCCACATGGCATTACAAGAACGCCGCCGCAACTGTCCCCGCTCGCTACGGTTGTGCTTGTACCTGCCATGCCGTGATGAAGACCATGATGGACATGTCACGTCACTGCCGCCACCGCCACCGCCGCCGGCCGCCACCTGCTAGACGCTCACAGGTACACTCAGTGTTGTCACAATGCACATAGGTGCTGATGATGCTGATGATCCATTCATATCTTTGTAAATTATAACGTCGTGGAAGGGTGTAAGTTTTTTTTTTTTTTCATAAAATTCATTATGACAACTAATTTTTGAAATTTTTGAGTGCCACGTATGAGAAACGTTTTATTCATGTGTTGTAAATGAAATATATGTATTATATACAAATATTCATATATGTGTGATTGAGATTGTAGATTAGTTCTTAAACCGAGAAATTCATTCAGAGATCATAAGGGAATCATCTCGAATAACACAATAGATTCAAAGGAATCTTACATTTTGTTTCTTTTAGCAATTGTGCGTATGCCTTTACCAAAGGTAAAGAACACGAAAAAATTCAGTTTTCACAAACTTGACAAATTTTATAGTTTTCCTTCTAGACCATTACCTTTACCGTTTATCTTTACGAATGTCTCTGTTGGTATTTAGTAAATACAGGGCTCCAATAGCATAACTGACACAATTGAAACCTCTCCATCGCAAAACCACTTACGTGTTTGCAATTGCCAACATACAAATTTGAATTTGTTACTTGTTTATATATTTTTACATATATAAATAAAGAATTTTCTAATATAAAAATTATATATAAAAAGCAGTTGGTCTTTGGAAGTTTTTACACTAAACTTATATCATTACATTTTATCTGAATCGTCTTTTGCAGAACGTATTTATAACTGCTTATGGATCCGCATGCAAGGGCGGTTATTTTTATGTCTATGGTCTTGTCATGGTCATACGAGGAAAACGAACTGAAGATAGTTCCCTTTTATTGGGTTTGAATCTAGTTGGTTTTAGAAATATTACTATACAAAAGCATATCGCGGGTATGTAGCAGGGTAGGTATGAAATTCCCTTATATTTCTTACGTCAATAATTTACTTTTATTTAATTGGATATTACGATCAAGAGCATGCTATCGTTTTTTGTTTTGTATGTATACATACAATCATATCTCACGCCATTGGTTCCCGTTTGGGTGTGCAGTGACTGTCGATCGCCGCTTTGTGCAACCGAACAATATTTTCGTATAATTAAAGGAAAATACTGACACAGGCCAAGATATGGTTTTCTTTTTAAACACATATTCTGTCAAGGCGAGTCATAAATATACCTATTAACATCACAAGCAAAACATATTGTATAATATTCATACATATGTTATATTTAATTTTATTACATTAATATTCTTGATTGCAACATGATCTTCATGCTTATAATATTTTTTCATTCCATTTCTACCTTGAAACTGCAATTCTTAACATTGGACATATATTAAATAAAGGTGTAGAAATACAGACTTTTTTTTTTGGCCTTAACAAATTCAAAGGCTCTCTCTTTTTTTTTTATTTATTAAGTCAGAAAATATCTTTAAGAAAATCTTATAAACTTTAAAGATATTATAATAATGTCTATTACCTAAAGTTTAACAAAAAGAAAGCATTGTTAATTCTATCTTGTTCTGATTATTTTTCCAGTCGAATTAGTTAAGCAGTTTCTACTGAAATCGTCTAAAATATTGTTAGCTATGGTATGGTCATATATATATACATGTATATATGGTTGGCAATAGTAAGTACTATTATACCTCTATAGGTATGGTGTATCAAATACGGAGTGCACTCATTAATAAGTTTTATGTCTTAAATTAATCAACCAACAACAGTTTGGCGATTTTTTGTGAAATATAAATGGGTGTTAGTTTTGTACCTAACTTATGAATATTGATTTATATGCATGGAACGCAAATTCTAATCAAACCTTTCCTCTTGGTTTGGACTTATTCCTAAGCATATAAATATAATTGTATTTTAATCTCGGGAGTATAAGTAATTTATAAATATTAAGAAAAGCATTCTTATCTTCTTGTATAGATCTCAAGATATAGTTGCTACATGTATTTAATTCTTCTTTCAAATACTTTGGCTACAAAGGTTCATCTTTCTATTTTGAAAGAAATTTTCGTTAATCATTTTACATTTACAATGACATAAACACTTTTTGGCTGCGTACTGATCAGGGATGCCCATTGGTAGTTTAAGAAAGCAAGTAGATAGACTGGCTAGTCGACCTGTTTGGTATAGCTTTATTTTTTATCATCATATATGTGATAAACAAAATATGTATTTTGACTTTTGGTATTATACTAGTTTTAGTAGTAAATGACAGTTTTTAAATACTTTGAAATTTAATGGGAAATGGACTTTCACCAATACCTTTAATTGTAATAATTTTATTGTTTGCAATAATTTATTTAACCAAATACATGTTATCATTTGCAACCAGAACTCTAAACATCTACATGGTTTACTAAATCTTGAGGATGTAACATTGAAATATAATTTATGGTTAAAAGAACTTACCTAAGTGAATTTCTACCAAAATTATATGAAATGTTACATCCGAAGAGATTTAGTACCCACCCTAACCCAGAGAAAGGTGAACCTATCTAACCCTTCAGTTGCAAATTCACAGCTAAGATACCTCTAAAATAAATGAAGGAACAAGATTGGAGGACGAGGGACCGATTGATGACCGGAATGAGTTGAAAAATCGTTATTTTCGCTCTGAAATGGTGTGACCATGCAGTGTATCCTGAATCGGACTACATGGTTTACTAAATCTTGAGGATGTAACATTTCATATAATTTTGGTAGAAATTCACTTAGGTAAGTTCTTTTAACCATAAATTATACCTCGTTGAATTACACCAATGCAATGTGAGTATTTTTTTTTAAATTTCTCTCTTCTCGATAAAATTGCATACATTGTACCAAAGCCAGACTATACGTCTCATTTAATTTGTACCATATACAATTTCTTGGCACGCCCGCCAACATGTAAGTTCAAACGTCGTTGTTTTAGTTACATACGTCTATTTTAATGAGTTTTGTACTAGACACCGACCCGTTTAGGTGTCCCGCAAAGTTTGTTTTAAGAAGACATGTTCGGTCAATCCCGAGAAATACCACTCTGCGAGGTATGCCAAAAACCGGCGAGTCAAACCTGCGGAGGCTGCAAACTTGTGTTTTACTGCTCAAAGGCACATCAAAAATTAGGATGGAGGGAAGGCCACAAATTCAAATGTTGTGCTTTCAAAGTACAGTTTTCAGATTCAATGGGACGCCATATGGTGGCCACAAGAGATATCAAAGTCGGAGAAATGATACTTAAAGAAAAACCAGCGGTCGTTGGTCCTAGAATAGCGTGTCCTGCTCAATGTTTATCGTGTAATAAAAAGTTGGAGCCAATGAAAACGCCTGATAATAAATATGATTTTTACAAGTGCTCGTCCTGCCGCTGGCCTATGTGTGGACCCGACTGTGAAAAAGCTGAAGTACATAAAGCAGAATGTGAAATTATGACAGAAAAAAAATACAAATGCACTATCAGCTACGAAAAACCTGACAAAGACGAAGCAGCGTATTGTGTTATTGCCCCACTCAGAGTTTTACTAATGAGAGATAAAAACCCTAATCAGTACCAGAACATAATGAGTTTGGAGTCACATCTAGAGGAAAGGATAAATACACATCTATATAAAATATTGAAAGCCAACCTAGTGACATTTATAATACAAGTAATTGGGATGAATTTTGATGAAGAGACAATTTTGGGCATTTCTTCGATATTCGATACAAACTCTTTTGACGTCAGGTCACCAGACGGCACGAAAAGAATGCGAGCAATATATGTGACAGCTTCAATGATGAACCACAGCTGTAAGCCAAATACTCGTCATGTATATTTAGGTGATGATTATAACTTTGCCCTAATAGCAACAGTGCCAATTTCTAAAGGTGAACTTATTACAGTAACGTACACTCAGCCATTATGGGGAACATTAGACAGGAGAAGGTTTTTACGGCTTAATAAATGTTTCGACTGTGAATGTGAAAGATGTCGGGACCCAACTGAGTTAGGAACTTATTTAGGCAATATTTACTGTTCAGTTTGTAATGCACCTGGACGTGAAAATGGCGAAAATAGAGGCGCTATGCTTGTCTCAGCCAATCCATTAGACGAAGACGCTATATGGAAATGTGAAAAATGTGATCACAGCATTCAAAGCAGACAAATGTTTTGGGGGAATAACGCTTTGAAGCAAGATTTGAGTAAGCTAGATAAGAAGAAGCCACATGAATTCGAAGACTTTATTCTGAAATACAGTTTAACGGTGCATCCTGCTAATCATTTGATAGTTCAAGCGAAACTAGCTTTAATACAGATATACGGGAATTACAAAGGATTTACACTAAATGGTAAAGTATCATATGATAAAAATTCAATATATTTCTGTACTATACTACCCATATTCAGGAGTATGGGTGTTCATATCCGCTGCATCAACGTGGTCAGGAGGTTGTAGAGGGTACTAAATAATGGGTGTATTCATAATATGAAGTTAAAAATAAAAGTTTGGGAAAACGTTGTGCAATAATCGATATGCAGGGGCAGATATTGTGTTTAGTTCTGCCTGACCTTTGATTTACATATCTTCTATCCCATAGGTAAACTTTCCAGGTAAATGTAAGATTTTTTTAAAGGAAAATAACAACATGCCAAGACCTTGCTCCGCACAGACATTAAAAATATTTAATAAAATGCATGAGCTATCTGTCAGTGAAAGTCCTGTTAAAATTGTGTAAGGAAACGGCCAAGTTTCTTTATTTTATAATTACTTTACTCCAATTTTATTTATTTTTATCAATGGCAAATATATTTTTTTTTTGTGTGATTTTTTATATTCAGTTAAAATATTAATTATTATAATATATTTTTAATAAATAAATGCGTGCGTTTTCTACTCACACTACTATACACATTATTTTACTATACATACATACATACATACATACATTACACCATTTCATTGGTGGGAGGGAATAGATAACCAAAGCGATGGGATTTAACTAAGCCATTTATTTGAGAAATGATTGTAAAGTAAGACTACTGATTATGAGTGTCCAACAACATCGCCCAAAAGGTACTTAAAAAGTCCCAATACCCTAAGTGGCCTATTACAAAAACCCACGAGAAAAAAATGGGGTATAACTATTCTTAGCCGACACTACACAGCAATTATATCTAAATCAATAATTTTCCTTTTATCAACAGAGCTTTCTGATCATCTTCTAAGACGTAAAATTGACTTATGTCATGAACTCCTGGATATAGCAGACAAATTAGAACCGGGTTTGTCCAGATTCCGAGGAACACTTCTACTGGAACTGCAAGCAACCAAAACTGTACTCACGAAACGAGAATTTGAGTCTGAAATTATCACTAAGGAAGCTGCGCAGGTATTTCTATTAATACATATATACATATACTCACGGCAATCCCGAAAAGGGGTAGCCAGAGCTTCAGAGCTGGAAACTCCTCAGTCATATTTGGAAGTTGATAGGGGGATATTACTATTAATGATCGTATATTTGATTTTTAAAAACAGAATACAAAGCGAAAGCTATAACAAAGTCAAGAATCTGCACAGATTTTTGTCTCAGAGAGGCGTTTGTTATTTTTTTATGTTTGATTAATTTTTTATATAGGTTGGAAAACATGGTGAAGTGTACAAATGTGGGTACTCTGAACAGTAGGTGACAATGTCACGTGATGTTCAGAAGTATTGGTACCTCTGCCAACCTTTTTGGGGATAATTTGGTTCAAATCCTGAATCAGCCTTACAGATGTGTTTTTTTCAAAGTCGCTTGTCCGTATTTTATCAATGTTGTTAATGGTGGGTGGTTAATGCATCGCGCAGAAACCCAAATATTTTAGTCATTTGATAGTGAGTGAAATATCTGCGTATGTATTTATTATCATATCCCAAAAAGGGGTTGCCAGAGCTTCAGAACTAGAAATCTTCAGCCACTTTGGAAGTTAAGCACAGAAAAGATAGTAAAGTAAGGGTTACATTCGTATAATTTTTTGCCATTCTGCCATTATATTTACGTGTTCTCTGCATTATCAAAATATTGTTTTTTTTTTAATCTAATGGTGAAGGTGGCAGAGATGTGTACTCGTATTAATCATTGAGCTTGCCTGAGTCCATGGGGTCGTGTGTTAGATTTTCACTGCTATTGAGGGAACATCTAGTTTTAACATTTAGTTTTATGCTGTGTAGTGTCGGCTTAGAATAGCACTACCCCATTCCTTCCAGTGGGAGTACGCAAACGGCGACTAACGGTATAGGGGCTTTTAAGAGATTTTGGGCGATGCGGTAGAGGACTCATCACAAACAACCTTTATTTAAACATCTTTTCCCCACATAACTTTCCAAAAGTGGTTGAGGAATTACTAATTCCTTAGCTCTGGCTACCCCTTCTAGGGATTTATAGCCGTGAGTATATGTAGGTATGTATGTATTATGTATCTAGTTTTAAAAAAGTCACTTTGTTACTTTGTCTCACATAATATGTGACGAATATTATCTGTAAGATGCTGCAAGTCTGAATTCTGCACTCTGATGGTCAGTATAATTATCATACATAACCACGGCAATAAATCCCAAAAAGGGGTAGTCAGAGCTTCAGAACTAGAAACTCCTCAGCCACATTTTGAAGTTATTTATAGGTGACAAGATGGTAGAAATAAAGTATCTTTGGTGGTGTGTCTCCAACCACATCGCCCAACCACTACTTTAAAAAGCCCCATACCCTTAGTCGTACCTTGCGACACGCGTGCGTGAAAGTCCAATAAACCAGTAAAGTGAAGGCTTTTTTGACTTATACGCGGGTTAGCCGTTTCCATGGAACGCTACTCCTCCGGAACCGCTTGACAGATCTTAACCAAATTTCACAGGCTGATAGCCACAAAGTACCTACAGGTTTTAGTTAAAAAAAAAATCGAACTTTTTCTAACATCTAGAAGAAATTCCCAAAAACTTTTCCATAGACTTACCATAGAGAAACTCATACGCTCACTTCCGCCGCTTCTTCGGAACGCTACTCCTCCTGAACTGCTTGACCGATCTTGATAATTTTTTTCAGACTGATCAAGACTATGATATATATAGTTTTATGTGAAAAAAAAAAATTAAGAAGTACGCACTCAGAATAAAAAAAAATCAAAAAACAAAATTTTCATTACAGTCAATGGGAAAAATGACTCCAATTAAACTAATAATAAAGATTGCAATAAAGATAGTTCAGTCGAGTCGAACATATCGCTCAGGTCTTTTTTCCAATTGCACACTTGCATTGAAGTCCTAGTTTTAGTGTTAAAATTAGTCTCAACATTTTCTTTCTTCTCAGGAACAACTTGCAGATTCATTCGAGATATTAAAAGAAGCGGCTACAATTCTTCGTGTGGAACCTTACATGGTGGATACCCTGGATGCAAAGTTACGAGATCTTGCGAGCCAACTAAGCGATGATGGCGCGTCTCAGTGTTTGTCAATTGATTAGTATATTTTGTTATGTTAATATTAAGATATTATAATAAAAGAAATATAACCGTATTTATAGCTATATTTATTTCCCTTGTAGTGCCGGCTTAGAATGTTAGTACCCCCCCCCATTCTACCCATGGGTGTCGTAAGAAGCGACTAAGGGTATGGGGCTTTTTGGCAATGCGGTTGGTGACCCATCACCAACGATACTTTATTTCTATATGTAAGTATAGCATACTAAATCAATGATTCCTACCATCGTATACTCTATCAACTACCAAATGTGGCTGAGGAGTTTCTGTTTCTGAAGCCCCTTTTTGGGTTTTAGGGCCGCCGTGAGTATATGTATGTATGTATAATAAAAGAAATATTATTTTATTTATTTGTTTCTGCTGCTTAAAAAGTTTTGTAGGTTTAAATAACAAGTCATCAGCCAATAGAAGACCACTGCTAGACATAGGCCTTTCCCAAAGATCTCTTTAACGACTGGCTTTTACTGCTCTCATCCATCGGTTCGCCGTGACCTTGATCAAGTGGTAGGTCCACTTTACAAAGCCATGCCTTCTGGGATATACCTCGCAAACGATAAGTTAGTAAGTCATTAAATAATTTCGAATTCTGAAGCTCTTCCTATTCGTCTTTGGGATTAACAGACGTGAGTTAATGTAGCCTACTGCAAATAGAAAGAAAGAAAAGAAAGAAAAACATTTATTCGCTGCTACACACGTACAAAGGAAGACACAGCACAAAAATAAGTATATACAAACACACAGAAAAATAATAATAAAAAGACAATATCATACACACTAATTCCAAGATATAAAAGAAAAAAAAAAACAATAGCCGTATAACCTGCGTAGTAGCAACGAATTTGGAAGCTGAACAAATGACAGATAAAACGATACGATTCTAAACTGTCATTTCGCAGCTATCGAGTAAACATCCAGCATAAAAATAATTATTATTATCTTTATCAATGTCTGATGTAAGCAATCTTTGACTGACATATCTGATAATAGCTGTGAGTCTGGCCCCTGCACATGTGGGGACTTTGTAAATACTCTCAGAACGAAAGAGGCTCAACTCAAAAATAGTGATATTGTGTTACAATCCTAGAGAGCCATAAAAAGGTATGCTCAATCTGATGAATAGTAAAACAAAGGCACTAATTGTTAAAAAAACAGGAAAGCGAATTTTCCGACCCTATAACAATAAGTGCCTCTGCCTCTGCCTCTCTATGAATGTAACTCAATATCACTATTTTTGACTTAAGCCTCTTTCGTTCTGAGAGTGCAATATATCGAATACTAATGAATCGATATGTGAAATATAAAAATAAAACCGATAAAAAAGACTTTTTGATATATATAAAGAAACAAAAAACATATGCTAAACATTCTCAATAGCCTTAATAGATGTTATCTTAGTGGGTTTGCTTGTTATCTCTTCTGCTTTTGGTGTGCTGAAATCCAGGGTGTCTTTGTTGCTGCGAAGTATGTTCTTGAAGTAGAAGTTCATCCTCTTTTGCGTTGGAGTGCTTTCAATCACGAAAATCTTTTCTGTGTTTTTTTCCGGGTTTAGGATCACCTTTTTGTTGAACTGTAAAGAAATTGCGAACTATACAAAAAGAGCTTTAAAGTACATATTTTTTATGTCCTCTCTGTAGCTAGATCATTTTCGGCACTAATACTTTTATTTAGTATATTATACTTTTTTCGGCAAAAATATAGATTTATTTTGTTAGAGAGATGACAAAAAATATAGTATTTGACCGATTCAGGTAATATAATAGTTGAATAATCCAGTGGGAATATGGAAATGAAGTTTTGTTTTAGTACATGACATTTTTCTAGGTCGACCATTCACCTACTAGTTGTCTCTATTGTAAAGTCATATATACACGTATATAGCTAATGTATTTTAATTATTAACAATGAGGAGAAACATCGTTCTCGGAGAAACTCTTTCTCTTTCTCTTTCTCTTTATTCTATTATTACCACTTTACAAGTCCAGCACCAGGCTCCGAATTTGAAACATGCAATTCCTGCAGTGCGGTCCATAGCTTTGCGGAACTTCTCATTGGTGAAGCCATAGATCAGTGGATTAACAGCGCAGTTTACGAACACTAATGTATTGGCTGTAAACCACAGTACTGAGTACCATCCATCTGCCT
This sequence comes from Bedellia somnulentella, assembly GCA_963576735.1. Taxonomy (NCBI): domain Eukaryota; kingdom Metazoa; phylum Arthropoda; class Insecta; order Lepidoptera; family Bedelliidae; genus Bedellia; species Bedellia somnulentella. The sequence goes on along the minus strand of OY755186.1, from coordinate 13,332,306 downwards.
AGAAAACACAAGATATATTATTTTTATTATTATCATAATCATAATATTATTTATAGGGTACTCTGAACACCAGATGACAATAATGTCACATGATTTTCCGAATTGTTAATAACTCTTTCACCCTCTCGTATACAGCGTGAACGTTTGAGTGTTGACAGAATATTATTATTCAGGACATTGGTCTCTTTCGATTGGTCACACACGCACACATACATCTTTTGACAGTTCTTTACATTTTCCTCATTGTTCTTACCTTTTTAGAATGGAACATAAACCGAACGTGTACCCACCATTTTACCTTACCATAGAGGACACACTTTGTTAAAATAGATAATATTCTTTAAAGGGCAAGCCTCCAAAGTGTGAATAATAAAAGGGCATGCATACAATATTGACGAAAGTAAATGAAGCTCAAGGAATTTGTCCGCCTACCCAATGGGAACCAACGTCATGAGTATATGTATGAATATATGCCCGAATTACTTACAGAATTAATCTCATTAGGCAAATTATTCCTCCAGTAAACCAGTGCAGTGTACGGTATCCTGCAGACAGCCGCCACAAGCAACACAGCACCAATGGTCCTCATGGCCCTTCCTCGCGCTCTTACAATGGACTGTCCGCCACCTCTGGACTGTAGTTGTCGAACGCTCCTTTCGAGACGCCATATTATCGACCCGTACTGTAATAGTTTAGAAGATTGTAAGTTATTTTTGTGATCATAAGCTTGATAGCTTGCTCAGTGGGATCACCCCCACATGACGTGAGAATCTGACGAGAGAAAAGAAGTCGAATCTACACTAATATATATTTTCTCAGGTCAATATGCTATAAATGTAAAATGGCTTTTAGCACCAATGGCCTTTCCTCTCGCTCAGACTATAGATTTCCCGCCAACTCTCCAAAACTCTGGACTGCAGTTGTCTAGTGCTTCTTTCTAGACGCCATATTATGTATCCATACTCAAAATATTTAATGTAGAATCGATGTAGAAGACGCGAGAGAGAACCGAGTCTAGCCTACACCAATTTGTCTTTTTTTAAGTTAGTTTTAAAGTAAGCTTGTTTTGCACATCTACCAAGATAACTTATTTACCGATCTCACCTTCCAAAGGTTGTCTGGAAGAGATCGCTTTTAGCGAAAAGACCGCCAATTGTACCTCACTGTAAACTGTATAATAATTAATTATGTAAATTTGTGTTTGATGTTATTTATTATGTTATTCTATCCTATTCTATTCTATGTGTAATTAAATTATAAAAGTGGGGGTGGGATAAAATTTTGAGAAAATCAACGTGGCTGAGTTGTCTTTAGTCAAGTGACATTGCATTCGGCCAAGCGGGGCTCTGCGATAGGCCTGTCCCCTATCATTTGAATAAACTATCACAGCAAAACGAGGGTACACTGAACATCAGCTTACATCAATGTCATGTAATTTGGAGCCGTTTTAGTACTTAGCCTTACTCCGGAGAGGTGGCAACTCTTCGGAGTAAGGCTTAGACGTTTGAGATAGTTGTCGTTAGTCTGCGAACCTGCATTAGCAAGTGCAGCGTGATGGACTATTAAAGATATACCCTATTTATAATAGAATCAAGTGTTTTTGTGAAGACACATATGGGCTGTGATAAAATGTAAATTGCATTCAACACTTACAGTAATAATCATAAGCGTCAGTGGAATCCAAACCAGGATTGAAGCAATGACATGCCAGTAGATTTGTAAAACATTCACATCTTCTACGCAAAAACATTCTAAGTGGTCGAGCCATTGACGTTCCTGGAAATAAAAACAAGAACAAGTTTTTTTTAACATAAGCCTTTTAAAAAAAGCCGTTAAAATGTTTTGTTAGTATTCTATTGACCATCGGATAATTTAATTAACTATTATATCTTAGATAGTGCCGTGTAGTGCCGCCGAAGAGAACCACTTAGAGTTTTGGGGCTTTATGGACTGGATTTTTGGGTAATGTTGATATGTTGATGAATACTTTAGATTAGAATATTTTAAACCTACCTCATTTCTTCCGGTGGGTGTACGTAAGAGGCGACTAACGGACTTGGGGCTTTTTAAGGGATTTTTGGGCGATGCGGTTGGAGACCCATCACCAACAACCTTTATTCTACCATCTTTACCCCACTCAACTTCCAAAAGTGGCTGAGGAATTTCTAATTTCTCAGCTCTGGCTACCCCTTTTAGGGATTTATAGCCGTGAGTGTATGTATGTATGCAACTTTCAAAGTTTGAGGATTTTGTTAATCAGAAGCTCTGTCTAATATTTATGCATATAATTTTGATGATCATAAGTATCTGTAACCCCAGTACTGTATTTTACTGTAATATAAATAACCCTAGTCATATTTTCTTTTCTTGTTCCACTATATACGTATAACGTAGGCAAGTACCAAATTATTGCGATGGATATAAATCCCAAATAAGGGTAGCCAAAACGTGGCCGCCTCTCCAGAACCTTCGACCCTCAATGGCCGTAAGTTCTGCGTGCACACATAGAATAGAATATAATAGAATAACTCTTTATTACACATCAAACACAAATTATCAAAACAACAACGTACCTCGACACGTCAACAGCGTGCTCCACTATTTATTGTTTTTAAATATATTTGGTGCGTCCATGGACTGCATAATTTAAAACTAAAAATAAAGAGCCGGCTATAAGATCGACAGAACATTTTTTACATTGATGAAATGCCAAGATTTTCAGTTATCTCAGTTTGTATTACCTCCTATCTGTTTTTATCAACAAAGATCTTTCAAAAAATCTGACTGTAACCAAGCAACAAACTACAAATAAACATTGTTGTAGCAACAATCATTTTGAGAAATTAAACGAAAAACGGAGTTCACCCATTGGCTTCTGAAGTGAGTTGAAGAAAGTGGACCCGAACTACACCCAATCAAATCGACTATAGGACCTATCAAATCGGCTATACGATACGCTTATGGTCATGGACACGATATGTCATTTTGATTGACATTTTTTACATATTTTATTAATTTGTAAATATTTATATGTATTTTTTCTTGAGATTGCAAAATATGTAATTCGTTTTTTTATGTCTAGTTTTAGCTTAACTGTGCCCAACCTTCAACTAACGGCATCAAGTCTAGACGATGGCTCGACTTTAGTGAAATGTCCCCATTGTGATCAATCACGGTTTTTTAAGGGAATTAAAGGTCTAAATATACATATAGGAAAATGCCATAAAACCATTAATAAAAATTCATCTTTTCAAATTCCTATATCTATCAATAATGTGAGTGATCATGATTCATTATCACATTCATCATTTCGTTCCACAGAAACACCATCATCATTTTGTAACAAAGTATCCTCCTGGAAAGCATGCATCCCTATTGTAAAAAGAATTCCCCGTGGAGCTAGAAACAGCGTGGCAAAATCACTGGCATTGACCATAAAAACCGTGGTTGATAACAATGACCTTGAAAGCTGGCAAAATTATTTTGCTTTTGCATATTCTGTTCTGGCAGTCAATAAAGGCGAAAACTATAAAAACGTCTCATTGACAAACAAAATAAAAAACAATTGTAAAACACCCTTATCTGATCCAGTTATACAAAATTCTAAATTACTAAATAAAAATTATTCAGGTTCAACAATAAAAAAAGTGGAAACAAAGTTAGGCGACGGGGACATTAAGGGAGCTGCTAAACTTCTCTTTTCAAGCGATGCCATCGCCCAAGATGATTCGGAAACTTTGGATTCTTTGCGAGCAAAGCATCCAGCACCTTCAGTGTCATCCACTATGCCTGATCCTCCTCAAAGTAGTGATTGCACACCTGAGGTTACTTCGACGGAAGTACTAAATGCGCTACTTTCTTTTAGAAATGGTTCTGCTGGTGGTCTCGATGGATTAACTCCGCAACATTTCAAAGATTTGCTAAGTTTTTCCGTCGGGGAAGCTGGTAGAATTCTTCTAGAGGAAGTGACGCGCCTGGTAAATCTATGCTTGGCTGGAAAGGTGTGTGAATCTATCACTGACCTTTTATATGGGGCAAACCTTTGTGCCCTTAAAAAAAAAGATGGAGGTATCAGGCCAATTGCAGTAGGAAACACCATCCGTCGCTGGGTTTCAAAAATATGTTGCAAAAATATTAATTATGTATCCGACTATTTTCAGCCAGTTCAACTTGGATTTGGGACCAGGGGCGGATGTGAGGCTGCAGTTCACAGCACTCGTGCTTTCCTACAGCACCGCCTTAGTGATGTGTTATTGAAGGTGGATGTCCGTAATGCGTTCAACTCCATAGATAGATCTGCTTTGCTGGCAGCAATTAAAGACAAAACTCCCCCTATTTATAATTACCTTTGGCAATGTTACAGTAAACCTACAAAATTAATTTACCGTGGCAAAATTATTAATTCATGTGTTGGATGCCAGCAAGGCGATCCTCTTGGTCCGGCTGTGTTTAGTTTGGCTATACACCCACACATTAAAAACTTAGCCTCCAAGTTAAATGTGTGGTACCTTGATGATGGCACCATTGGAGGCGAGGCAAACGAAGTTTTAAACGATTTAAGTAGCATCATTGAAAATTTTAGGCATATTGGTTTAGAACTTAATTTTGATAAGTGTGAGTTATACTTTGGCCCAAATTTGAATCATGATTTAATACCAGAAATAAAAAAATAAATTTAACCTGTTAGCTCCTGGTATAAAAATAATTAAATCTGAAAATCTTCGCCTCTTAGGTGCCCCTATATTAGATGATTCTATTCCCTTTTTTCTAGATGAAAAAATTTTGAAATTTCACGAATCTTCATCTCTTTTAGAAAAATTAAACCCTCACATAGCATACACGATTATAAAATATTGTTTATTTGTTCCAAAATTTACATATATACTGAGATGTTCTGGCATTTGGAGGCAAATCTCAGTACTTTCGGATCTTGATAGAATAATTAGAGAAACTATGACTAAAATTTTTAACATTCGAATTAATGACCGTTGTTGGATGCAGGCCACGCTGCCTATTCGCCATGGTGGCATCGGCATCCGCAGCCTGTCAAGTATAGCCTTGCCTGCCTTTTTGTCGTCTGGTTTCGGAATCTCTGATCTCTTCTCACGCATCACTGAGAAAGTAAGCGATTTTTCTGAGATTCCGGGTCTCACAGAAGCCAAAAGGGCATGGTTAGATATAGTCGGGTCCAACGCCAACGTCCCACTCAATCTGTCATCTCAGAGGTCTTGGGATGAGCCGCTCTGCCGTCAAGTTCAAGCAAATCTTTCAATTACAGCTCTTGACTTGGCGGAGCGTGCTCGTCTTTTGGCTTGCTGTGAGACAGAATCGGGACATTGGTTGACCGCATTACCTTCTGCCAATCTCGGAACTTTGCTCGACAGAGCCTCTTTTTCGTTATCCTTAGGTTTAAGGTTGGGCGTTAAATTAAGTGAACAACATCGATGCCGCTGTGGTGCATTAGTGGAAGAACTAGGGCTCCATGGATTATCATGTCGTCGCAGCGCTGGCCGTATTTCACGCCATACAGCCATTAACGATATTATCAGACGGGCTCTTGCCACCATCAATATACCAGCGATCTTGGAACCATCTGGATTGTTGCGTGATGATGGCAGGAGACCGGATGGTATGTCGTTGATTCCCTGGAAAAATGGGAGGACGCTTGTGTGGGATGCAACTTGTGTCGACACACTGGCGCCTTCCCATTTGTCACGGTCTGCTGTTCGGGCTGGAGCTGCTGCGACATACTCTGAGGGTCTAAAGAAGCGTAAATATGGCTTCCTGGATGAGAGTCATATTTTTATCCCTTTTGCCGTGGAGACCCTCGGTCCATGGGGTTCAGATGCGCGTAGATTTTTTAAAGAAATATCTGCGCGCCTAGTCGAAGCTAGCGGGGATCCTAGGGCTGGCACATACTTTGCTCAGAGAGTAAGTATTGCAATACAGAGGGGCAATGCAGCCAGCCTCTTGGGAACCCTACCCCCTGGCGGCAGCGATTTTGAAAACATTTTTTATATTGTTTAATTTAATTTCTGCTGTAAATATTTAATTAGTCACGTTTAAGTTTAGTTTTATATTTTATTAACTGTTTAATATTATGTTCTGATAATTTGTGTTTGAAAATTTACAAAATAAATTATTATACAGTTTACAGTGAGGTACGATTGGCGGTCTTATCGCTAAAAGCGATCTCTTCCAGACAACCTTTGGAAGGTGAGATCGGTAAATTAGTTATCTAGGTAGATGCGCAAAACAAGCTTACATTAAAACTAACTTAAGAAAAGACAAATTGGTGTAGGCTTGACGCGGTTCTCTCTCGCGTCTTCTACGTGCTCTGCCCATTGCCACTTAATACTACTACACCGATACTACACATCCTTAATAAAATACAATTAACAAAATCACTCACAATATATTGTCTCTTCAAAATCCATGGTATAGATAACGCAGCAGCAAACCCCCAGGAGCATACAATAAGTTTTGGTACAGCAGTTTTAGTGATTTTTGCGTCTGCTGACAAAGTAGTGGAAGCTAGGCGGTCATATGATACAAGTATTATGGCTGACACACTCGAAAGTAGTAGAGCGCCTGACAAAAAAGAAACACGTTAATTTTTTAGTTCTGTGCAAAAAAATGTATACAGAAAACCAAGGCAAATCACATGTACATTTATACATTCATGCACCAATACCATTAATTACCAATAGGTACTATACTGCTGTGTTGTGTCGGCTTAGAATAGAACTACCCCATTTCTTCCGGTGGGTGTACGTTAGAGGCGACTAACGGTATTGGGGCTTTTAAGGGATTTTTTAACCGACTTCAAAAAAGGAGGTTCTCAGTTCGATTGTTTGTATGTATGTATGTATGTATGTATGTATAATTGTCCGCGATTATCTCGAGTTTGCCTAAAGCTATTTGGATGCGGTTTTCAAAACAGTATTCGTTATATTTAGGAGAAGGTTTTAGTGCCTTAACCGACCACAAAAAGAAAGGAGGTTCTGTGTTTGACCTGTATGTATGTCTGTTGGTCCGCGATTATCTCACGTTTGGCTTAAGCTATTTGGATGCGGTTTTCAAAACAGTATTCGTTACATTTAGGAGAAGGTTTTAGTGCCTTAACCGACCACAAAAAGAAAGGAGGTTCTGTGTTTGACCTGTATGTATGTCTGTTGGTCCGCGATTATCTCACGTTTGGCTTAAGCTATTTGGATGCGGTTTTCAGAAAACTACTTGTTACTTTCAGGGCAAGGTTTTAGTGATCTAACCGTCTCAAAAAAGGAGTTTCTGAGTTTCACCTATAAGTATGTATGTAAGTTTGAAGGTTCTTAGTTATTATTAGACAAAGAGTTATCAGTTTATGCTATTACATTCAGGAGAAGGTTTAAGTTCTTTAACCGACTCGAAAAAAAGGAGGTTTCTTAGTTTGAAATATAAGTATGTATGTAAAGTTATCAATACTAGACAGAAATTTATCAATATATGTTAATAATGTTTTTTTATTAGTAATAAACAGAGTTACTAAATTATTGAACAAAAAGTATATAAAAACATGAATAAATTACTCTTAATTATATTGAAGAAAAATATATATATTGCAACATCATGTTTTTCATCCTGGTCATTTCAATCAAGGCTCTTTCGTCATGGGGATGGTTAAGTAATTTCTTTGAATCTATATCACTTAAAGCCATCTCATCAAGGGATTTTACAAGACTCAACGCTACATATATATAAGAGTGTTTCTTCGCATTTGTGATAGGTGAACTTCTCTTTGCGCATCTGTTTCGGCAGCAAGAGCAGCACGCTGACGATCTCTCTCATTCTGAAGGTCAAGCACGAGTTATCGACATGATAACGGTTAGAATGAGATGGCAGTATACGATACTAAGTAAGTGCGTAAAAGATAGCTGCTTTATCCTACGCGATAACTAGTTTAAATACGGCTCGTGCTTGCCCTGCTGAAGTCTTTTTCGATGGGTGTTTCGTTCTCCCTTACGCGACTTTTCCTTAAAGCATCCTTTGATTTTCTATCTAGGCCCGCAGGTAAACAAAATAGTAACAAGTAAGCTAAAGTCATAATAACAAATATTATAACTACCTGTTAAAAAAACTATAAAATAAACGGACAGTAAAACTTATCTCTAAAAAACTATCACTAATTCACTAAAAAAACTCAGAGTGATTTAAGAACTTATCACTAAAAAGTATAAAATAAAAAAGAAAAACAAAAACTTCAAATTAAAAACTAAACAGAAAAATTAAATATTATTATTTTTTATTTAAAAAAGAACCGCCTTCAAAAATCCAACTGAAAAGTATAAAATAATTTTTATTTATTTTATTATGTACAACACTATTCAACTTCTTCTTTTTGAAGTCGGTGCCAAACAGACAAATCCAAAATGAAAATTGCTACATAGAGAAAACCATACGAATAATAAATCAATCGATAGTGCCTCAACAACAGTAGGTAACACAATCGCACGCAAAAATCAAGAAATTTCATCCGCTCGCAACGACGTCGCTTTATAAAGGATGGAATTGGGGGACAGTGAGCGGTGCTTAGCCTGGTGTGCATGCGTCGCACTCCGCAGAGAAATTATCATAATATACATGTCACCGTAAAACTGTAAATACTAGTAAATTATAATTTTAGATAGATAGCGAGATAGTAAACTGACGTTAGATTAGGTTATGTAAGATTATCAGATTTCAAACTAACGGAATCAACAATTCGACAGAAACATGCATGCACCGAGTTGGCACAACCAATACTTCTAACACTTTGTAAAAAGACGATCGAGAATCTAAATCACTACATTTATACAAATACAAAGTCGCTTTCTCTCTCCCTGTCTGGGATATAGGGACATCCTCATGTATACTTTAATCTGTAAAACTACAAAATGAATTTTGATGCGAATTTTTTTATTAATTGATTAAAAAGGAAGGTTTATAAGGATGAAATACGCTGATGGGGTGGAGAACTCACTCATCTTGGGCGGGCCACTAATATTCGTTCTTCTTTGTCATGAAACTTGGTTTGGCACCGACTTCAAAAAGAAGAAGTTGAATAGTGTTGTACATAATAAAATAAATAAAAATTATTTTATACTTTTCAGTTGGATTTTTGAAGGCGGTTCTTTTTTAAATAAAAAATAATAATATTTAATTTTTCTGTTTAGTTTTTAATTTGAAGTTTTTGTTTTTCTTTTTTGGGCGATGCGGTTGGAGACCCCATCACCAACAACCTTTATTTTACCATCTTTTCCCCACGCAACTTTCAAAAATGGCTGAAGAATTTATAATTCCTTAGCTCTGGATACCCCTTATAGGGATTTATAGCCGTGAGTATATGTATGTACTATACTTCATAGAGGTAAAGAGCTTGACCTTAAATCCGAAGGTCTCGGGATGGATGGGGGCAAATCACAAATTCAACTAGTAAGATTGACCCCAGTTTGTAGGATTATTATTTCTTTCTCTCTTTATGTAAACAATATTTGTGCTTATAAATATATACTTAATTTACTAACGATACTTTATTTCTACAATCTTGTCCTCTACCATCTTCCAAATGTGGCAGAGGAGTTTCTATCTCTGAAACTCTGGCTGACCCCTTTTGGTGTTATGGCCGTGACTATATGTTTGTATGTTATGCTTATAAAAATATACACCTTTTTAACACAAAAACATTGTTAAAAACCCGAAACCTCCGGTTTTTAAGGCTATCGGTTTACCGCTAGAAAGCAGATATAAAAACGCTTACCTTGTATAAATCCTTCAATTTTGCACCCCAAATATCCAAGTTTATAATCCTGGTAGAAATCCCGAATCAAGAAGAGCCACGGGGATACGAACAATGTAAGTAAGTCAGCAAAAGCCATATTTGCAATTAAGTAATTACTGGTAGTCCATAGCCATTTGTTAGTCGCAATTATAACTAGTATGACAGTATTTAACCATATGCCAGAAAACCCAATGAAAAGCATAAAGCATGTTTTCCATATAATTTCCGATGAAGGCTTCTTCTTCCAAAGCGTATTTGGAAATGGGAATTCTGATGTGTCAAGCTGAAATTACAAAATCAATTTTAAATATATAAAATTGTACGTATTATATTAAAAAGTATCTTGCTGTGTAGTGTTAGCCTAGAAAGCAGTAAAAATATTTTCGCGATTATTAAAAGAGGGATTATATATTTTATAGCGATTTTTGGGCGATGGGGCTTGAGATCCAAATAAAGAATTTTATTTTACAATCCTTTCCCCACTTAACTTATAAAAATGACTGAGAAATTACCATTTCTGATTCTGCAACCCCTTATTTGGGGTTTATATTCAATGTGTCCGTACAAAACGGCAATATTCCTGCCCCTTATTGCTTGAGTACACTGTGCAAACAAAACGCTACTTGGCTACTCTGAACACCAGGTGACGATGTCACGTGATGTTCAGAAGTATTAGAAAGGCGTCCATATTGGAAAGGCTTAGTCTGAAAGTCATAGACAGAATTAAAAGGGACGACGCATGATTTTAGATTAAATAGGCAGAGTTCTAAAGCAGGTTTGAATCGTGACCGACTTAGGCCTACACCAATGTTTCTTTTCAGGGTGTCATACGTTTCACCGAATGTCGCGAGCTCGAAAATATATTTGAGTGGTACGCCAGCTCGAAAGTACGTGAATTCGAAAACCGCCAGCTCGAAAGACGTTGGCGCGAATCACGTTTCACCGAAAATCTTTCGTATGGTTTATCAGTTTGAAAAGCAGTTTATAATTAATGTCTTAATCTTATTAATATTAAACATATTTTCTTTGAAGGTACTTTGATTTTTTTAGTTTGTGATGTTATTTTCCTCCACCCTCATAAAAATAGCTCGCGACAAATCGCGATGGGTGTCATACGTTTCAAGCTCGTGAAACGTATGACATCCATCTTTTCATGCGTGCTTCATATTTATGGTTGTTAACGTTGCGGGAAAATATGTATAGTGAGGAAACCAACTTATACTTAGTCATGTAAAAGTGGCTTGTAATGTTTAGTAGTACTAGTCCGCTGCCACGCCTTTGGGGATATGTGCCGTGAAAGTTTGAATAAACCAAAAAGCGTGATTATATGAAAATACTGCTGATTTATAAGAAATGCATGTCATTTTAGTTCTGCATCTCCGCAAAGTAAGAATTGTTGAAACACCTACATTTATTTGCCTGTATTCAAGTAATATTTTCTATCAAAATTATATGCATTTCGCATAAAAAGGAGTTTAAATAATAATGTCGTTTTGTGATATGCGTTTTTATGGTAATAGATTTTATGATATTAAAATTTTTAATTTATTAATATATTTTAACTGACCAATATATTAATTAAACTAAAATTTTACACTTACTTCATCAAGGTAATCACTACTCCAGTTATAATAACCAAACCAATCACTTTCATGGAACTCGTACATAATTACAGTCTCATTCGCCGAACACATTGGAAAAAAATTACTGTATTAAAAATAACCTATAACAAATCAAATTAATATACAGGTGATTCAATGCCCTTCTCACATCGAGACCCAAAAATCTATGAGTAATATTTTGTCAATGTATGAATGCACTTCAGATAAAATCATGGGTACAGTAGTCCATTACTATAAAAGCTTTTTTATCAGACAAACTGATTACGCCCAGTACTTAGTATAGCTATGTATTATAAGTATTATAACAGATTTATACAGAATATAAGTAATATTGTAAAATCATCATCATCATCGTCGTCATCGTATTGGAAATTGTTAAATTCACTGTAATATATTCTAAGGGACCACAGCCATGATTTATATCATAGCGTATTTAACGCCCCCCCAAGGGGCTCGAGGATACCCGAATATGGTGAAATCACCATACTGTCCTTGCTTGTAAAGTGTGGGTTGGCAGACCATACCGAGATAGTACCGTGATCTTAGACTATCGGATAGTAGCCGAAACCGAGACATACGTAGTATCATGAAAATTTTGTGTTAATCGGAATATTCATTCTGCAATATTCCACAAACTGAGTTAAAATTTAACAAATCTTATTAATAATTATTGTTAGTTTTAGGAGTTACAATATTCAAAAAGATAAGCGAAACCCTTTGATTTGTATTTTATTTATTTTGTTACGCGAGTTTAGCTTACCAGCGCCATCTTCTCATCATTAGCTGAACTAAGATAAGTTAAACAGTTTCTGTGGCTAGTGACCATTAATATCTTCACATAGTTCTACTAGAATTTAACAGATGTCACTTACATGGCATGTTTCAAAAAAATGTACACCCCTATGAAAATGATAGCCAAAAACTACACTATGATATCAATTGCTAGTTTTGGGCTCAAAATGTTGTCTGAGATTTCTAGTTTATGAAAATACCTAGGTGAATTTCAGCTTAAATTGTCCAGTTTTCAGAGAAAATTCTACTTTTAACTGATGTGGCAAAAACTTGGGATCAGTTTGATGGCAGTGTAAAAACCTCTTTTTTGGAAATTTTATACGATAAATATGATTAAATTTATATTATTATAAAAGATATACATATAACATAACATAACATAAACGTTCACGCCGTTTATACCCGAAGGGGTTGGCAGAGGTACCAATACTTCTGAACTCACATGGTAGCGCCATCTAGTGTCCAGGAGAAGGTACCCACGTTTTGCTTAGACAGTGTACATGTGATAGGGGGCAGGCCTATCGCCGTTTTGTACGAATACACTGTCACATGACTAAGTACAACTCAGAGATGTGGGTTTCCTCACGGTGTTTTCCCTCACCGTTAACAACCATGATAAATTAACCACACTTTAGAAAAGACAAATTGGTGTAGGCCCGACCTAGGATTGGAAGTCACGCCCTTCTGTTTTCGGGCGGGTGTTCTACCCACTGGACTATCATGTCGTCAAAGATATACTTTATTTAAATAAATTGTATGTCATTAGAAAATACAGAACCTCTTTAAATCCACTTTATAGAGCTTTGTTCTTCAGTTTGGTGAAGTGTGATGACAACAAGTCTAATATTTTTCTTCTAGCATAAAATTTAGGGGATGGTATTGCTTTATATTTTTTTTAAATATTTAGATGCGAGTATTATCTTTAATATAACATAAAATCGTTTAAGGAAAGAGGAATATTACGACCCAAATAAAATATATTTTTTCCAAAATAAATATTGGTGGGACCATCACCAAACTGACACGGCTGATAAAATTAAGGTAGGGTTCCATGTTTGTAAAATAAAATCATATTTCTGTAAATCGCACAAGTTTATTGACTAAAAGAGAATACATACATATACTCGCGGATATAAACCCCTAGAAGGGGTAGCCAGAGCTGATGAAAAAGAAATAGGGGAGGATGGGGGAATTGCGGACGCGGGGTAAATACGGACTAGCAAGTATCTACTTATTCCCTCCCCCCGTGACAGCCCGGTACTGTCATCTGTTTCTTTTCGCTATTTTAGTGTCACGCAAAAACTTACTACAGCCGGCTGCGCACAGTTGGAAAGGTAGGTGAAATTTAAAAAAAATGTGTATATTGATCTAATTTTTAGTGTTTTTTAATTCGAGGGACAGGTCTGTATACTAAGTGATGGTAAAGAGTGATATTTTCTATGAATAGCTTTGTCAATGGAGTTTGAATTGCCAATGTTTGTTTTTATGGAACGTCTTCATAACCTACAAATTTCTCTGTTTGATTTAAAAATACCCAGTTGGGTTAATTGCGGACATGGCTTGCGGGGTAAATACGGACGTCCGCAATTAACCCTAATTCGATAAACTATTATGAAAATAATCAATAACTACTCATTTTTAGATGCCTCAGAAATATATAATAAAAACAGAACAATCATACACCATCGAATCATTACAAAAAGCTGTGCAAGAAATAAAAGATCAGAAGATAACTTTTCGTCAGGCGGAAGAAAAATATGGTATAATTTTGAAAATGAACGAAATGTTGATTACTTTTGCATTTATTGTCAGGAAAAGTACAGTGATCCACCCGCCGAAGACTGGATTATGTGTTTAAAGTGTAACAAGTGGGCTCATGAGAACTGCACTGCAGGAAGTTCTTCAAAGGCTTTACTTGTTAATTTTGTCTATGATGTGGACCTAGTCCGTAAATACCCCATTCTGTCCGTAATTAACCCAGGGTCAGTCCGAGTTTACCCCGAGCGCTACGGGTAATTACGGACATACAAGATTTTGTTTTTGCTAAAAATATTCTATTTGTTGATTGAGCTCGTTTAATAAGTATAATTGTTTTTGTAGATATGTAACTAAAGATTAATAATCAATAAAGATAGACTGATTATTACTAATAGTACGAATGTTGTGCGTTATTTCCCTTCAGCGTCCGCAATTCCCCCATCCTCCCCTACCTCGGCCACTTTTAGAAGTTGAGTAGGGAAAAGATTTCTGAACCGCGTCGCCCTTACCCATGGATAGAAATGGGGTAGAACTATTCTAAGCCAACACTACACAGCAATATATATATTTAAAGAAATTTCTTACATGGGTGAATATACTATTTCTTGTATCAATTATACTTTTCATGTAAAAAAATATAAATCCGAAACGAGTATAAATTACGCTTACAACATTGAGGAAATATGTTAAATTATCTGATTCAAAGTCGAGCAGCGAACTTTTACTTCTATATTGCATATTTTGAAGCATTTGAACAAAAATTGATCTACGATTTGGTCCCTTGGGTCACCTACGTAAAATTGAGATAGTAGCAATAAAGAAAGAAGAACATATGAAATCAACTATACTTTTATTTGCATTAACTTAAAACAAACACTTTGGCACTATTGAGTCTAGGAAAAGATATCAATTTTGACAAAAAAATCTATTCATTGTGTCTCTTGAGTCACCATTGAAGCAAATAACTTCATTTTTTTACTGTAAAGTGATTTTTTTTAAACTTAAAATAACAAATTGTAAATATTATTATGCAACTATTCAGTATGTGTTTCTTTCGCAATAAAATTTACAAAAAAATATATACATAAAAGCAATATAGCTCGTAATCAACGTGAAAATTCAGGGACATATCGGTAATCCCAGAGACAAATTCAGTGACTCAAGAGACTAAAGTAACAAAATTATCAAGAATTACTAAGTAATATATTGTGTTATAATACTTTGTTAAATCAGTCTGTAACAATATGAGATCCAATAGTAGTAATAAAATAAAATAATTAAATTAATTATCTTCTCTAAAGGATAACTATATAATCAAAATAAAAATATAAACAAAAACAAACCAACAACTTACCAAAAGATAAGAATCTTTTGTAAAAAAAATATACGAATTAAATTTTTGAATACATTAACATCTGTCTTGAATTCGTGATAACTTTGACCGCGTTTATTGTACATCATCGGCTTAGAGATAATCTCAATGATGTCTGTATAGTCTATGTCAGCAACATCTTTAGCATCTAAACGGATAACTTTTTTTTCTTTACACATCGCATAAAATTCATCTTCATCTAGGTCATCAACTTTACAGGTATGTCTATATATTTTGCTTTTTGCGGCGTGAACCTTGACAAGCAAGTGATCTCCACGACATACACCCTTTCAGCAGGCTGTTAAAATAAGGTAGACGGTTTCTGGCTAGCTGAATCGTCGTCTTTAGACAAGTCGGGTGAATTGTAAACTATGTCGTAAAAGTTAATTTGCCGAGGTCGATGCAGGTCAGTGATGCTAATGTCTTTCATAGGTGATATGACATCACGACATTTGAGAACTTCAGAGCTGGCTTGCTCAGTGCCTGCGTCAATGTTGGTACTTGTAGCATTATCATTATCTTCTGTTCTGGCTTCAGAAGAACCTTCATCAACGTAAGAACATATCGCAGCTTCTCTAGCGATTATGGCAGCAATAGGCTCATATGATTTTGGGTTACAGGCATCTACAAAAACCTCTTTAGCAGAAGCAATCTAAACGTCTGAGTTTTAGTTTTCCTGGAACTTCTGTAAATATTTGGTGCACATTAATTGTCTCGACAAGGCATGTGATCCTGGAAGGTAATTGTTTTGTCACGTAGTATTTTTTAGCAGCTTTTATTAAGTAATGTTTGACTTTGCTTTGAGTCCTTAGCTTTTCGAAGAATGTCTCAACCGTTGGAATGTCCTCGCCACGTGCCATAATATTATCAGCCGTTCCCTTCAGAAATCTACTGATCCCATCAGTAGAACTTTTGCCGTGACAGGCCTAAATAAACCACATCATTTTGGTGAATCGACATTCAAACGTTTTTGTAGCGCTTAAATAATTTTTTTGTTCGTGGCGGTACTGGTAGTCGGTATAAAAATTGATAGTCGCAATCTGAGCATTATTTTCGGCCTTTCTTGCTTACCAGGCGGTTTTTTTTTGTGGTTTCTTCTCCACATTACTGTGTTAACGTTTCTTAACGTATACTTTAACATTTTGTTTCAACTTCTCAATTACTTCTTTCGTGATTAAATTTTGTCTGTCTTTTCTGACTTTCTTTCTTCTCTTGATCTGTTTGACACTAGTTTTTTTTGAGAAATTTTGGACGACATGAGAACTACAGCGAGTTTCAACGCTATCAAAATAATTTATTCTTGGTAGAGGCACTTTTTCTTGAAATATTTATGGGTAAGATGGTGGCGTATTACATGATTGCATGTTTTTGTTTAGATTTTGCTTGCGTTTTTTTACATTTTGCTTTCGAATTTTCCATATCACCCTGGCGTTGTACCGTTTTTTCGATGTAAAGTCTTTAACTAGGCGTTTTTCTTGTGGTAGTTTTCTCTCTTCTTGATTTTATACTCTTCATACTTCTCAAGATAATCTTTCAATTTTGCCTTGTATCATCGTTGCTTCTCCGCAGCAGTAAGTGGCATTTTGACTGAAACGTTCAAGTTAACATTTCATAACAGTGAATAAGTATAAATTGTATATGTATATCTGAATTTCTAAATAGTCTTCACTACATGTCTTTGGGGTCACCAAAATTGTCTCCTGGGTTACTACTTTAGTGACCCAAGGGAGCGGTAAGCCAAGAGACATTTTGCGAACAAACTTGGTTATTATTGAGGTACTGTTCAATATAAATAAAAACAATGTGTTGCTGTATAATCAGACATAAATTCATTGAAATGATATCAAATCGTAAAGAAAGTACGTCAAACTTACCTGGGATTCGCAGTTACCCAGCAGACACACAATAAAGGCACACAGCCTCTCTTCGAGTAAAGAACGAAATGACCGAGCAACGACAAGGTCTAACAAACAATTACCACGATCTCATGATTCACAGGTTTGTTCTTATTAGCACAGCCAGCGCATTAGCGCTTAATCGCTTACTCTTATGACTTTTGAAATAGTAAGTCAGTGGAACTGTAAATCGTAGTAAAAACGGGGACAGAACTTCGATAATCAATTAATTAAAAACTGAATTACTTCTTGGTTGTATTTTTTTATAAACGTAAACATTGAACGTTGTTATTATTTATTCGGGTGCTATGCTAACGTCGTCTTATAGAGAGTTTTCTAACTAAATGACAAAATGCCCAGCCAGTGAATGTAAGGGACAGTCCACAATTGTATGAGAATGAGCCATGGTCTCCTAGCAAACCATGATATAAATTGTAAAATTATGGTGATTCCTATTTTTAACAAATTATTTACTTCAGTTTGATATCTGGATTATTATTTTACGTCACAGGTGTTTAAAATATTTTACAATTATACCCTCATTGAAAAAAAACTTAAGGGGACAGTATCTGACAAAGAATAGTATATTCACCCACATAAACTACATTTGATTACCAAACATTTAATTTAATACAAAAAAAATGTAATAGAATATAAGAAAATTGTTCATTACTTGATTATTTTATAAACCATACGTAATATTAATCTAAAAAGAAAAACTCAAAATAAGTATTTTGCATTCATGTAAGCTCATCTTTATGGCGTCAGTTTGGTCACTGGGCTTGTCAGTCTATACTTGACGTCAGCAAACTGACCATCACCTCTGTTTGGTTCCATACAAATATTTTTTTTTCACCTGAAGAAATCCCAGAATTGTTATATATTTTAATTATTTTTGGAACCGTATGACCACCTCAATCAACTTGAATAATCCGTGAAACAGTATTTTGCCACCATTAGGAAGAAATTAGCACACCAAACTGTCTTTCAAAAGTGACTTTCGCGTACTTCAGCATAAAACACATCCAGCTCTTTGCAGACGTTGACTCCACTAGCACAAACGAAATGGCTACTTGATTGTATTATGACAGTCTTGCTATTTATAATGCACAGTTTTAAAATAGTTATAAAAAAAAAACTATTTGGGCCGTCACCAAACTGTTAAGTCAGGATTTCGTAAATTCTGGGACGGTACTATCGTACAAATAATAGAAAAGTTATGTATAAATTAGGGAAAACTGCATTAAATATACATAAAACAGGGAGGAACCTTTACATAAAATTCAAATTTAGGTAGGGTATTCATAAAAAAATATTAGCAAACACGTTTTATTTGTATTAAATTGTTAGTGGGACACGCGAAAAATGATGTCATCAGAGTGAAAATATATGTTTATTTACTACTGATTACATAAACATAAAACATAAACGTTCACGCCGAATATCCCCGAAGGGGTTGGCAGAGGTACTAATACTTCTGAACATCACGTGACTTTGTCACCTGGTGTTTAGAGTACCCACGTTTTGCATGGACAGTGTACTCACGTGATAGGGGGCAGGTCTATCGCCGTTTTGTACGAATACACTGTCACATGACTAAGTACAACTCAGCCATGTGGGTTTCCTCACGATGTTTTCCCTCACCGTTAACAACCATGATAAATTAACCACACATAAGTCTTTAGAAAAGACAAATTGGTGTAGGCCCGACCCAGGATTTGAACACTAGTCGTTTGCACGATAACCGAGTGTTCTACCCACTGGGCTATCACGGTTACTACTGATTCTCATTATAATTATTTGGTATTTATTGTAGTGTTAGTTTATTAAATAAGCTTTCATTTAAAATTACATCTGCAATTAAATGTAGCTACACATAACTTCCCTAAATCATCAAACTTTTGGGACAGTGCAAAAACAGAGGGTGTACATTCTTTTGAAACGTGCCATTAAACAGATGTCACTAAAACAATTTGTAATATTCTTAAAAAGATTGTTAATGTGTACATAGTAAATTCTCAGCTATGCTTATACTAAAAAGGTGATAAGTTTGTTATCTCGAATGCAATAGTCTCAAAGACCTACTAGTCCGATTTGAAAACTTCTTTCAGTGTTCGATAGCCTATTTAGGAAGACTTGGTTAAATTCACATGAAGCCGATGGATAGAGGGGCCACAGGAACGGTTGTTCTATATATATTTAGGGAAGGCCTATGATCAGCAGTGGTCGTCTTTTGTGTTTTGTATTTGACTGAAATGTATAACTAACAATCGTGACAGCTCAGTGGGTAGAACAGCGCTTATCGTGCAGATGATGAGGGACGTGAAAGGGTGGTGTAGAAGATGATATTGTAAGAAAGATAGAAATAGGAATGTTGAGTTGGTTTGGGCACATAGAGAGGATGGATGACAGTAAATTGGTGAAAGAGATATATAGAGCCAATGTGGAAGGTAATGTTAGTAGAGGACGACCTCGGAGGACACATTTGGATCAAATAGAAAATGTGCTCAAAAAGGCAGGTGTCCGCAGTATGAAGAATAAAAGAGCATGTATGAAAAGATTGATGGATGTAAACGAGGCCAGAAAGGTTTTCCAGGATCGTACAAAGTGGCGATCGATAGTCTCTGCCTACCCCAATGAGAACTAACGGCGTGAGAATATGTATGTATGTATGATGATGGTTCAAATCCCGGATCAAGTCTACACCAATTTGTCTTTTCTAAAAGTCATATGTGTGGGAAATGTATCATGGTTGTTAAAGGTGAGGGAAAAGATCATGGGGAAACCCAAATGGCTAAATTGTACTTTGTCATGTATTCGTACAAAACGGGGATTGGCCTACCATCTATCCTTATCGCGTGAGTAAACTGTTCAAGCAAAACTTGGGTACTCTGAACACCAGGTGACAATGTCACGTGATGATAAAAAGCATCTCTCCCAACGCCTTCGGGGATATACAACGTGAACGTTTGAGTTAAGTTGCAATGTTTAATTAAAGTTTAACTACCTACTCCAAGACATGGATTTCTTCTAAGTATTATTCAATACAATACTTCTCGAAGTACCTGGTACCTAGCCGTGTAGTGTCGGCTTAGAATAACACTACCCCATTTCTACGCTGGGCGATCGTAAGAGGCGACTAAGGGTATGGGGCTTCTTAAGTGATTTTTGGGCGATGTGGTTGGAGACCCGTCACCAAAAACATTTATTATTACCATCTTTTCCCCAATCAACTTCTAAAAGTGGCTGAGGAATTTCTCATTCCAAAGCTCTGGCTACCCCGTTAAGGGATTTATAGCCGTGAGTATATGGATGTATATGAATGAATAAATGAACTTCTCAAAGTGGCGCAAGAAGTTTACTTTAAGTGATTGTTGGGTGATGTGGCTGGAGACTCATCAATAACGAACTTTATTTTACAATATTTCCATACCCAACTTCCGAAAAATTACTTTAACATACTAATAAATAAATAATAATAATAATAATAATTAATTAAATAATTAATTAATAATAAATAATTCGGTACCTCATACATGGCTCATGAGGGTCCTCGAGCTGTACAAAATTGATAGTACAGTTCGACACTTCCTCGGGCAGTGTATGGGGTGCTGGAGAACGATCCTGAGTTTAGACGGTCAGCGGATGACGGACGCGGATGACCAAATTGATATAAGGCGAGGGATTTTCCAGGGCGATTGCCTGAGTCCAGTTTGGTTTTGCTTGGCCCTGAATCCTCTAAGTACACTCTTGGAGAATTCGGGGACAGGCTTTCAGTTTCGGAGAGGCGGACCACGCTTGCCTCATCTCCTTTACATGGATGACCTGAAGCTTTATGCCCCCACGGCTGACAGATTGGCGGAGCTACTGACGATCACTAACGATTTCAGTGGTTCCGTCAAGATGGAGCTCGGGGTCGATAAGTGTGCGGTCATTCATGTTGAGAGGGGGCATGTCGTGCACTCTGATGGTGTCGATGTCGGCACCAATCATTTGAGGGCACTCTCCGAGGCTGAAACATACCGGTATCTGGGCATGTCACAAACCATCGGTGTGAAGGTGGCAGACGTGAAACAGGGTGTTTGCGAGGAGTTTTATGAACGCCTGAAAAGTGTGCTTAATAGCTACTTGTCAGGCGTTAATAAGATCCGAGCCATTAACTCCTGGGTCATGCCTGTACTGATGTACACATTTGGCGTGCTCAGATGGACTCAGACCGAACTCGACGCTCTGGACAGACGAGTCCGCACGATGATGACCTCTCATCGAATGCATCATCCGAGGTCGTCGGTTATGAGATTGTATATCCCGCGGAAGTGTGGTGGTCGAGGCCTCTTGAGTGCCAAAACCATGCACAACCGCGAGGTATGCAACCTCAGAAACTATTTTTTGACGATGACGGATGATAGTATTCGGGAAGAGGTGGTCGCTAGTGATAAAGGACTGACTCCCTTATCGTTGGCCTCACAGGATTGGCGAACCCCGGAGGTACTTAGCACCTCTGATCGGGAGTCCGTATGGAAAGAGAAGGAGCTGCACGGGAGGTTTTACAAGGTACTTCACGAACCTTTCGTGGACCGTAAAGCCTCCCTGCATTGGCTGCGTTTCGGGGACCTCTTTGGGGAAACCGAAGGTTTTGTCTGTGCAATACAAGACCAGGTTATCAAGACGCGGAACTATCGGAAATACATCCTAAAGGACGGTACCACAGACATCTGTCGAGCATGTGGCCGTCCCGGAGAGTCACTTAGGCATGTTATTTCCGGTTGTTCGGCTCTTGCTAACACTGAGTACTTGCACAGACACAACCAAGCAGCCAAAATCCTGCATCAGGAGCTCGCTCTGAAATACGGACTCTTGCAACAGAGGCTGCCGTATTACAAGTATCTGCCGGAGCCAATCTTAGAAAACGACCGTGCCAAAATCTATTGGGACCGATCCGTTATCACGGACAGGACTATTCTAGCGAATAAGCCTGATATCGTGGTATGGGATCGGTCGCAGTCGAGGGTGTTTCTAGTGGATGTCACTATCCCTCATGACGAGGGTCTCGTGAAAGCCGACACCGAGAAGCGTCGGAAATATCTCGATCTGGCTCACGAGATCACCGACATGTGGGGTGTGACTTCGACAGAAATAATCCCAATTGTTTTGTCCGCGAACGGGTTAATTCCAACCAGCCTCGCGACCAACTTGAGGCGGTTGGATTTCTGTGGCGTGTCGGTTCCAGCACAAATGCAGAAAGCGGTGCTGCTCGATACGGCTCGGATCGTCCGTCGGTTCTTGAACCTGACTCCCTGACCCCGACCGACTGTTCTTTTGTCGGGGAGTACCGCCTCTCCCATTTCAAATTTATATTTTCTTTTTCGGCCATGGGAGAGGCGAGGAACTAAAAGTAATGCCAAAATAATAATAATAAAACTCTTTATTGCACATTACAAAATAAAAACAACAATTACAAAAAAAAGATCAGTATAAAAGCCAAAGTACAACTGGCGGTCTTATCACTAAGAGCGATCTCTTCCAGACAACCCATTAATGGAAAGATTTGCTGGATTAAAAACATGTTCGGTAGATGTCCAATAAATTAAACTGATTTGCTTAAAAACTAAAATTATTCATCAAACTATTATCTAACTATTTTAAGTATTACTAAATATTTATTAAGTTCTAATACACTTACAGACACAGATAGTATTCCATAAAATAAATAATATTCAATAAATACAATACATATGCAATATATATAAAGATTTTTAAATAAAATACATATATACATTTTACGACATAATATATAATAGAATATATAAACTTTTGTATGCAACACAAATAATATTATAGTGTTTCGGAGAGGAAGTGTTTTTTTACCATTTTCTTGAAAATAGGGAGAGACTTGGCTAATCGCAACTCTACAGGAAGACCGTTCCATAGTTGTACAGCCTGGACGGTAAAGGAGGAACTGTAAAAATTGGTGGAATGGGAAGGGGTACTCAACAAAAGATTGTGGTAAGAACGCAGATTGAGGTCATGTGAAGAGTGAAGGAATTGGAAACGCTCTTTAAGGTAGGAGGGGGTGGCAGGATTAAACAAGATAGAGTACAGGAGAGACAGAGTATGTGCATTCCGGCGGAGACGAATTGGAAGCCACTGAAGTTTATTGCGATACGCAGAGACATGGTCATATTTACGCAGTCCGAAAATAAACCTAATACATAAGTTTTGTAAGCGCTCAAGTTTGTTCAGTTGATCTTCAGTTAGATCGAGATAGCAGGTGTCAGCATAATCAAGAATAGGTAGTAGAAGAGATTGGGCTAACGCAGTTTTGGTAGCAGTAGGGAGAAAGTTACGTAGCCTCCTGAGGGACCCTGCTGACGCAAACAGCCTCCGGCTTACTAATTCCAGTTGCGGTACCCAAGATAAGGTGCTATCTATCATCACACCAAGGTTTTTTACAGCAGCGCTGAAAGGAATGGATGTGCCATCAAATAAAACAGGCGGTAGTGATTTATAGTCAATCTTGGAAACCATTCGTGAGCTACCAACTATAATTATTTGCGTTTTATTCGGATTAACTTTCAATCCATATGCTTCACTCCATTTCAAAATTTGCATTAAATCATTATTAATTAAGCTTATGGACATATTTATTTGGTCAAAATTAGCCTGTGTGTAAATCTGAAGATCATCTGCATAAAGGTGGTAGGAAGAAGTAAGTTTATGAGAAATGGAGTTAATAAATATAGCCACGGCCTTATGACTCCTTTAGTTTGTTTTTGACCTTAGGGTAGATATGGGGTAGATTGATATTGACAGTATTATTTGTTTTTATCCTTGTTTCATTTTAGAACAGGGTAAGATATAAACTATGCAGCCTATAGTGTTGAGTGAGTCATAAATCTTAGATGTTTAAATATAAACCAAAACTAACTCAAGGAAGGTAATCTTTGTCGTATGCATAAAAATGTTGGATGTGTAAGAACCTATGGCACTAAAAATAGTCCGGTACACTCTTCGACCCTACTTATAATTATCATTATGTTCTATTTATTTTATAATGAGTGCACATTTTGTTTCTTTATATGTATATATTTTCTGACTGCAAAGCAAGTACGTATAATTTAATGTAATGTATGTTGCGACTACATTCCATCTTAACACCTCAACTACTGAACTGAAAACTATTTTGGATGGAAATCGGATGCAAAAAATAAAGTCCAAGCGGACGAAGTCGTGGGCAAAAAGCTTGTAGTGGAATAAATAACATACATACATACATATACTCACGGCTATAAATCCGGCTGTGTAGTGTCAGCTTAGAATAGCACTACCCCATTTCCTCCCATGGGTGCTTTTAAGAGGCGGCTAACGGTATTACGACTATTTAAGTGGTTTTCGGGTGAAGTTATTGGAGACCCGTCACAAACTTTCTTTTTACAATCGTTTTCCCACTTAATTTCCAAAAGTGGCTGAGGAATTTCTTTTTCTGAAGCTCTAGCTACCGCTTTTTGGTATTTATGGCCGTGAGTATATGAATTTATGTAAGAAATAAGCACTTTTGTTTTCCTCCAAGGGCCTATGTGGTCCCTCTAGTTCGCAGCTGGCATAACTTACCACTATAACGCATTGGAGAGCCATTTAGTCATTCTTTCGTTAAAATAAAAACAAAACATGCCAAAAGCAAAGGTGTACACGTCAAAGACTAAAGTCTTGTCGATAGCTACGGCAGTGGGTAGTCTGATTACGTAGTAATCTCTATATAGTTTGTGAATATAGCGAATAAGAGAGGAGACAACACACCACCTTGTGGAACACCGGCATTTAACTCAATCCACGGAGACATGGCATCTTCGAGGTGAATGCGCTGCCGACGCCCCAGTAGATAACTACGAAACCAGTCAACTACCGTTGGAGATATGTTAAGAGAACGAAGTAAAGCAAGTAATATTTCGAAGTCAACCGTATTAAAGGCGCTACTAAAATCAAGCAGTGCTAAAACAGTCAGCAGTCCCTTATCCATTCCCAAACGCATGTCATCAGTTATTTTGATCAAAGCCGTTACAGTACTATGGGAAGGGCGGAAACCAGATTGGAAGGGGTTAAGCAGATCATTCCTAGTGAGAAAATCACTTAACTGTTTATGTACCAGTCGTTCAAGTACTTTAGAGAGGAATGGCAGAATAGATATAGGACGATAATCAGAGAAGGACTTAGGATTAGCTTTTTTGGGAATAGGAGTGACCTGGGCTTCTTTCCATACCATAGGGAAGGATTCTAAGGATATGGAATTATTAAGGATTTCAGTAATAACAGGAAGAATAAGGTCTAGGATAGGCAATATCATTTTTCGACTAATACAATCACCACCTACTGCGTTTGACGTAATGGACATAATATTCTTCTTAACATCACAATCGGAGAATTGACAAAAATTAAAGGGAGGATAATCCGGAGCTGGTAGTGTAGAAAGAAAATGTAATGTTTCAGCTTTTTTAACACCATCAAAAGTAGATGTTGTGGAGAAATGGTTGTTAAGCGAAGTGATATCTAGATCTTTTGGGATAGAATCGTGACGAGATTTTCCAACTCCTAAGGATCTAAGAAACTTCCAGACTTTAGCTGGATCGCCATTTTCAACGGATTCGTGGATGTGGTTTCGCTGTCCATCCCTACACACCTTATTGCAGTGATTCCGAATCGACACATACTTTTCCTTGTTTAGATCTGATGGTCGCGACTTAAACTTTGACTTGGCTCGTGCTTTTTTCATCAATAGATCCCTAATTTCGTCTGTGAGCCATGGTGCCGGAAAATGCTTCATTTTAACTGATTTAACGGGAGCGTGAATATCGTACAGTGCCGTAAGTTTTGTATTAAAAGTGTTGACTTGTTCATCGATAGTAGCCGCTGTGGTACATGTCATCCAGTCAATATTAGAAGCATCATGTCTCAGCTTATCCAGATCTATACTACCAAAACTGCGCTGCAGAAGAATTTTAGACTTATTTTTAGGGGGCCGGACTTTATAGGACAAGAATATTAGATCGTGATGAGAAAAAGCATCTGCAGCAGTTTGGCCATGCAGAGCCACGTGGTTAGGGGAGGAGACCGCTATAAGGTCGAGAAGAGATGGCGTGCAATTTGGTAAGTTATGAGTGGCATTAAGGGGTAATATATGAAAATTACTGCCATGGAATATCGAAGTTAGGGATTTAGAACGCGAATCACCTTTTAAGAGGCAGGTATTGAAGTCACCCATAATAATTGAGTGATCGTAAGAGGGGGTGAGATCTTCTAAGATCTTCTCAAAAGAAGGAAAAAAATTTAATTGAAGTGACGGACTATAGTAGACACCCAATAAAACCTTATTGTGTCCTAAGACTAATTCTAAGAAAAGGTGTTCACCGGCATTTGATGGCGGGGGTTGGGTTGAGGTGCTAATAACTGAATATGGAATATGGGCCCGGAGAAAAATAGCAACTCCGCCACCACGGCCGTTTACACGATCGTTTCTTATTAGCTGAAAACCTGGTAAAGAGTATGAAGCTGAGGGAAGACATGGTTTGAGCCAAGATTCAGAAACAAGAATTGCGTGAATACTGTTACTATTGAATGAAGACAACATATCGGGAAAGTGAGCTGGTATGCTTTGAGCGTTAATATGAATAATATTAAAATTTGTATGAAGTGGAGAGAAATGGGCATGTATCGTTTCAGCTAGTGAGGGAACACTGTAAAAGCTGCCACTACTGTCCAAGTCGTCGTCAGAGGAAGAGAAGGATTGGTAAACATCAATCGTATCATCATCACTCGGGTTTTGTTGCATAATTATTATAGACTATAAAAATTAAGTGTGTATTTTAATATATAATGAATAAATACGAGATATATATATATTTATAATAATAAATAATTATCAATACTAATTAAAAAACTTATAGGTTTGTATACCAAAAAATACAAACAATGAACCACCACTTGCCAGCTGGGTGGATGAAAAACTATTACAAGTACATTATATAAATAGTTCAAAGAATGTAAGCAATTTAAAAGAAACCTCGAAAATAAGTAACATTAAAAAAAAGTTAATTTTGCTCCAATATTTAAGTACATAAAACGCAATAATTTACAAGGCAATTTGTAACACACATTGGCGAAATTATTAAACTAATATGAAAGAAGCCACAATCCAAAAATTGGCTGCATGGTTAAAAAAACCTTTGCCTGTTCATTAAACATAAAAGAGAAGAAATAAAAACTGAGGTTATTGTTATTGTCAAAAATTATACATTGAAAAATGAAAAGAAAAAGTTTCCTATTTACCCTGCAATGAAATTGTGTTGTACAAATCACCTTAAAGTAGTAATTTATGTGATTAAAACGTTACATTTAAATAAGAAGAATGTGGAGCAATTTATATTAAAAACAGAAAAAATAGGGATGTTTTAGCCTACTTATGAAAAACATACAATATAGATTACTGTTACTTCTTTGCTGCACGTACGGGCCTGGTTGTCGTCGTCTTCTGGGGTTTCGGAGGTAAATTAGAAGTGCCTGCATTGGAAACAACGGGTGCAGGAGCGCTCGGAACTTTTCTCAACTCAGCAACAGTAGTTACACGATGCCGCGATCCATCCGGTGCCAAAATATGAACAAACCCTTCGCGGGTCCAGCATTGCGTCACTCCAAACTTCTCCCGCGCTGCAATGAAGGCATCGTGTCGCCGTTTAGTCAGGAACTCTGATAATGTGACTCCAGTACCCTTAAGTCTTGTTTTGGAAGACCATGCCTGATCCCGAACAGCCAGGTCTCTAAACTTGAGCAATATAGGTCTAGTTCGATTGCCTATAGAGCGCCCCATACGTTTACAGCGGCTAATGTCAGTGGAAACAAAACTAGTAACACAGAGCTTCTCAGTGACCAACTTTGTAGCGAGCGCAGTTGTGTCTTCATCTTTGGTCTCAGCCACACCATGAATGAGAAGGATTTTGCGCCTGTTTCGCATCTCCAATTGGTCTGTCTCGTGGGCTAGCATCTCTATCTGCTTCTGGAGACAGGATATCGTCTGGGTTACAAACAGGCGGAATGCAACAAATTCTGCGGAGATACCAGCGACAGAAGCTTCGGGTGCACTAGAATGATGCAGCTTATCTTCAAAGGCTGCCATCCGCTTGTTGAGTGCATCCTTCATACCATCCAGCGAGTCTTGGATTAACTTGGCCTCCATTGTGTAGGACAGTGTAGTTTTTTAAGGTTAGTTTTTTAAACCTGATGGCTCCTTATAGATAATAATTGCTGGCAAGTGTTAGTTCACTAAGTGACTTTAGAACATTAATTTAATCACTTTTATGTACAAATCAATTAAATATTAAATTTTTATCAAGAGAGCACTGTTTCATTTCTTACAACTACCCCCAAAAAAAAAAAAAAAAATAAAGAATAAGTAAAGGAAAGAAAAATTTCGACACAGGCGGGAATCGAACCCGCGACCTCGGGTATACGCCCCGACGCTCTGCCAACTGAGCCACCGTGTCAATTGGCTGCCAGTGCGAAATTCTTCTATCCTTTATTTCTTTTACACGTTTAAGTAGTGTTTGCGTTTCCTACCTCCGAATTTTAACTAATTCGGAAAGCCATTTGTCTACCTTTTCAGATAGAATGCAAATGTTGATCTTCCGAATCCGAAGTAGAGTCAGTAGAGTAAGATTTAACTTATACGTAAGTTTGTGACGTTCAAAAAATAGAGAACAATTCTTTTTATTTTGAATTAAATACTTTTTATCTTTTTATCTTCATATCTTTTAAAAAGAGGTTTATGACAGTGATATGACAGTTTTAGAAATACTTATCTAAAGAGGCACAATATAAGCTATAATTTAAACTTAAAGCTTAAGTAGAAAAGTGATTATACGTACTAAAACCTCATCACATACCAACCACATATGAATGCGGATTAGCTTAAGAACATCTACAGTTAGTTTGATTCTGTCTGCGAGAAATAATGTATCGCCATAGCTATTTAATCTTGAATCGATAGACTTATCATGTAAAAATAAGTTTCCTATTATAAATAATGCAAAACGGTAGAATTTACTTCACCCAGCTCGAGTTAAAGATGTTAAGAAGTCAGCACTGTGTGTGCATTTCTTATCGTGTGCGGTCCCGACACGCTGTCTGTGTGTGGGGACCGATTGCAAAACCATTTAGCTTCTTGTGTTTATATATTTTAACCAAAAATGTGATTTAACTATAAACTGACGGGTAAATTACCAAAAAACGGTAACATTAAGGAATTAGAAAATTCTTAGCTACTTTTAAAAGTTGGGTGGGGTTAGGATAGTAAAATAAAGGATGATATAAAAAATAATGTGACAGTGTTTTTGAACCAAAACTGTGATAGGATGCCCCCTTATCACATGAATACACTGCCCAAACAAAACGTGAGTACTTTGCACACCAGGTGACCATGTCACGAGATGTTCAGAAGTGTTAGTACCTCTGCCAACCCCTTTAGGGATATAAGGCGTGATCGTTTGAGTTTGAGATTAATATTTATTACAACATAGTAACACTAAATATGCTGGTTTTACATTCACTATCATATTCATATTTTAAGACCTCTGATGATACTGTTACACACCCTAACTTTTTAATCCAACATTGAATTAATTTGATTAGGAAGACATTTTAAACTAACACGTTAGATGAAAAACTAACACTATGGAAAACCCATTTGGGGCAAATTCACACTGAATTGTAAAAGTTCTTATCATTTACTTTTTGGATTAAAATACTATTTCGTGAGCAATAACAATTTGTATCAAAAATCACATAAAAATATATAACATAATAACATAAACATAAACGTTCACACCGAATACCCCGAAGGGGTTGGCAGAGGTACTAATACTTCTGAAAATCACGTGACATTGTCACCTGGTGTTCAGAGTACCCACGTTTTGCATGGACAGTGTACTCACGTGATAGGGGGCAGCCCTATCGCCGTTTTTTGTACAAATACACTGTCACATGACTAACTACAACTCAGCCATGTGGGTTTCCTCACGATGTTTTCCCTCACCGTTAACAACCGTGATAAAAAAATATAAATATTACAAAATATATTGCTATCGCTCCACCAAGAGAATTCTAGTAAATCTATTCCAACATATCGGCGGGCATCGAGCATATTTGAAATATTCATACGAATCCAGTGACATTAATGTTCAATGAAGCTTTTATCATAACCGTCGACTGAACCTTCCCACTTGGGACCAGATCACATTGTCACCGCTTTCTTCCTACTCCATATCTTTAGACACTATTTTAACGAGCAATACTTTGTATTGTGCAGTTTATATGAAGTACACGATTCTAACAGAGCGTAGACACGTTGGATTACGAATTGTTTCATATTTTAATAGAGATTAATCGTATAGTGCAGACGATTGGGGAAGAAATATTTAAAACACACAATCAGTCATCTCATCAACAATCCTTTTAACATTCTTAAATTTCAATATAAGTACACTTTACCATAAAATTAGGTAAACGACACAAGGTAAGGTGAGAATTAACTCTTTAGTTGACCTTTTACTTTAAAAATAAGCCTTCAAAGTCATTATAAAAATCAAAACAAAAACCACACATTTCGCTAAATCTCCACAATGATATATCTCTATATAAATCCAAGGAGTTAGCTCCACAAAAATAAACTCCTTATTCACATTCCCGCGTAAAATAGAAACAGGCGGCGGGACATTAAATCCTTTTTACAGTCCTAATGTGAGTTCATTTCTTTCATACGTCTGAATAATTCTTGTAGGACATTATTTGATTTCACTGTCTCGAGGGTGCGGCTCGTTCTTATTTCTACGTCTGGAGTCCGCTTCATTCACTCTGTTGCGGTTGTTTCTTATGCTTATTTGAATATGAAATTCGAAGATTTTGAGTTGTAATTTCTTGTACGAGTTGTGATTTTGTTTATTTGTTGGCGTGATAAATAATATTGTAACTTATTTGTGTTGCACACATTCTATACGTATGTTTAATGGGTTGATGTAGGTTCGAGTGGTTCTGAATATCGGGAGTTATTCTGAATTTCTGATGCCTGGTGTACAGAATAGTATATTTCATTACTAGTACGGAATGGCTGTCATTGCAAAGAGTTCCGACAAATGTCTACCCGAGCCGAAGGCGAGGGTTGACAGTCGGAACGAGTTGCAATGACGGTTCCGTACGTGTACTGAACGACTATTTTTAATACAGTTGCGAAAAAATTAAGCAATTTAACAAAACAACTAAACTCCCAAAGATTATTTCTGGAAAATGGCGACATTTTTTCTTCACTTATTGTGGTAGGCAAAGGAAACTATGCCCATACAGCCAAGTCTTATGTATAATTTTTTTGTTGATATGAAATGAAAATGAAATTTAATGAGTTATAATGTAATGAAACCTAACCTCACTAATTCTATCAAATCATTAAATCAGATATCGAAACAAATTAGTCGATTTTGCCTATTATTTTGTTGTTGTTGATTCATGTTAATACGACCTATGCCACGTATTAACATGAATCATAAAAACTTCTTTGATTTTTTTAGTAAAATCTTTATGGTTGGTTTTTCTTTAAAATAGACATTATTTTGACAGTTGGGAAAGAAAACGCACTAGTGCGGGAAAGGTAAAGAAAAAGCACGAGTGTGTAATAGCCCACTTCCCGAACGCTATACGTCCCTGTAATACGCCACTTTTTGAGCAATTGTATTAAAATAGTATATTTCATTACTAGTACGGAATGGCTGTCATTGCAAAGAGTTCCGACAAATGTCTACCCGAGCCGAAGGCGAGGGTTGACAGTCGGAACGAGTTGCAATGACGGTTCCGTACGTGTACTGAACGACTATTTTTAATACAGTTGCGAAAAAATTAAGCAATTTAACAAAACAACTAAACTCCCAAAGATTATTTCTGGAAAATGGCGACATTTTTTCTTCACTTATTGTGGTAGGCAAAGGAAACTATGCCCATACAGCCAAGTCTTATGTATAATTTTTTTGTTGATATGAAATGAAAATGAAATTTAATGAGTTATAATGTAATGAAACCTAACCTCACTAATTCTATCAAATCATTAAATCAGATATCGAAACAAATTAGTCGATTTTGCCTATTATTTTGTTGTTGTTGATTCATGTTAATACGACCTATGCCACGTATTAACATGAATCATAAAAACTTCTTTGATTTTTTTAGTAAAATCTTTATGGTTGGTTTTTCTTTAAAATAGACATTATTTTGACAGTTGGGAAAGAAAACGCACTAGTGCGGGAAAGGTAAAGAAAAAGCACGAGTGTGTAATAGCCCACTTCCCGAACGCTATACGTCCCTGTAATACGCCACTTTTTGAGCAATTGTATTAAAAAATAAATTTTAGTCTGTGCCTGTAATCTATCCTCAAACTTGGAATAAGTCTGTGGCCAATTAGTTAAGATACACATAGTAACATGACTATATATACGACTCAATTATTATATACGATTCAAGATATGATGAATACATGCCTCTTAGACGAGCCTCTATATTACTGGGTTTCGTGAGTGTGTACTATCTATTTTTAATGACACTCAAAGATATATAAGAAATGATTTAATATTTGACTTACATACCTAAAATCACAAATCATCGTTCACGCTGTTAGTACTAAAATATTGAGAAAAGCAGTAATAGGTACTTACATTTCATAATTATAGGGTGATATCAGTATTCACTTTTTGTCTGGATAATGCAATCGCACGACAAAGAACGGATTAACAATTTGCCTTATCTAAAAAAACGTTGTGAATGTTAAAAGTGGTTGTCAACTTCATATGGAGTAGTGCCCTTTCGTAGTGCTGTGTAGTGTCTCAGAATATCATTTATTCATTTCTTTCTGTCGGTGTAACAGCCCAAGTAGCATTCTGGGATATATAGTACCTACCTCAATAGAACCAATGTACACATTTATTCGTTATATACATATACTCACGGCAATAATGCCCTAGAAGGGGTAGCCAGAGCCAAGCAATCATAAATTCCTCAGCCACTTTTGGAACTTGAGTGGGCAAAGGGCGGTAAAATAAAGGTTTTTGGTGATGGGTCTCCAACCGCATCGCCCAAAAATCCCCAATACCCTTAGTCGCCTCTTACGACACCCGTGGGTAGAAAGGAGTAACGACATTCTAAGCCGGCACTACACGGCAATTATTCGTTAAGCTATCTAAGTAACCCCAAATAGGTGGTAAAAGGGCTGTTGTTAGTGCTATACAGCCCTTACACCACCGGTTCGGATAAAAATAATGAGCAATAAGTGCAATTAAAGTGACATGACTTGGTGCAACTCAGTCATGGTTGTTTGCACATAATTAAAAATTTAAAATCTTGATAAATTGATTGATAAAACGTGGGTACTCTGAACACCAGGTGACAAAGTCCTCTGCCAACCTCTTCGGAGATATTTGGCTTGAAAGTTTCTGTTATGTTTATTGTGATGAATTAATTACAAATATGACTTAAAAAAGGACATGTTGGTGTAGGCTCAACTCAAGTTTTGAACTCTGGTCTCATTTTTTTGCAGTTGTGTACCAGTCAGCTACCAAGGTTGTATTGCTAAACATACATATACTCACGGCTATAAATCCCTTAACGGGGTAGCCAGAGCTTTGGAATGAGAAATTCCTCAGCCAATTTTGGAAGTTGATTGGGGAAAAGATGGTGATAATAAATGTTTTTGGTGACGGGTCTCCAACCACATCGTCCAAAAATCACTTAAAAAGCCCCTATACCCTTAGACGCCTCTTAGCACCCACGAGTAGAAATGGGGTAGTGTTATTCTAAGCCGATACTACACAGCAAAATTGCTAAAGTGGTTTAAAAATGGTAGAAGTGGATTGAGTTTATTAATCGCTGATATAATAACTGACGTGTTTCAACTCTAAGCTCTTTTCAAGTTTATTGTAATAATCATTAGACGGATTCACACGGTTTTAACACATCCCTGAATCGTCATAGGTAAAACGTGCGAATTCCCATTTAATTTCAAAATGCTAATTTCAATAAACATAGGTTTTCCACAAAGACAAAACCGAAGAAACACAAGTTACACATACATTATAATTTAAATGTTTCATAAATAAAACCACATCTTATTTGTAATGCGAGTCATCAGTCGGCGTCGACATGTTCGAATCACGATTTCTATTATACACTTACAAAACAACCTTCAGAACCCCCAACCCTTATTGCGAGGTGTTAATGATGAAAGTCGCGTGTTTTTATAATTTTAAGTCTGAAGACGCGTGGACTAACCTCATTCAGACGAAATTGCAGTCGACAGTTGCGGTTTGCTACTGTCTTAGTTTGCGGTCCTATTCTGTTCATTGTGACAAGTCAATTAAACGTGACTATGATTTCGAATAAGTATTTTATATAAAGTTTGACATGTATTTCGGATATGCAAAATTTCAGTTTATGCCTTTGAATTTAAATAAAATTTGTTGAGTGTGATATAATTGTGTAGTGTGAGTATATGGCTGCATGCTATAAAAACATTCTGTGCGTGTGCTTTGATAACAAACTGACAAAACTAATAGTGTATGAAAAATACATGTAAGATTTTCTAATAGAGAAAGTAATCTGACGGATCAGGTGCCCCAAAATATATTATTGACGTCTTATTTGCTGAACGCTGTGTTGTGTCGGCTTAGAATAGCACTAGC
Organism: Bedellia somnulentella; assembly: GCA_963576735.1. NCBI lineage: Eukaryota > Metazoa > Arthropoda > Insecta > Lepidoptera > Bedelliidae > Bedellia > Bedellia somnulentella. The sequence continues at coordinate 13,297,315 of OY755186.1, read as the reverse complement.
CCATTGCTTCCAGTGGGTGTACGTAAGAGGTGCCTAACAGTGTTGGGTCATTTAAGGGATTTTCGGGCGATACGGTTGGAGACCCATCACCAACAACCTTTATTTTAAAATCTTTTTCCCAGGCAACTTTCAAAAGTGGCTAAGGAATTTCTAATTCCCTAGATCTGGCTACCCTTTCAAGGGATTTGTAGCCGTGAGTATATGTATGAATGTATGTTATTTATAATGTTAATATTTTACTTTACTATAAAAGAGATGGAATTATACATACCATTTTATTAAAAGAGTTTCTGTGTCATGGATTCAGTTTGGTAATTAGTACTAGTCATGAGTTAACTGCACTATAATTTTAAATCCAAATATATCCTATAATATTCACTATATTTAACTAAATCTTCAGAGTAAGTAACATAAAGTAATAGTTATTCTAGTTACTTCATCAAACTTTAAAGATTCAACATTTTAACAGAATACTACCGTTCAAGTGTCACAATGCAAAGTAGAGAATGCGCAAGGAAAAAATTAATAAGCGCATAGAGTATTAACACTATTAGTCTAATAAGACAGCGGCAGTCGTATGAGATTGCACGTCTGTCGCTGATTATACAAATATCTACTGTTACCAACCAATATGTTTGTATGGATACGTTACTTTTAAATAAATTAGCTTGTAGAATAAGATGCCGCGTTACAAGGGTTTCTTCAAATATTTCAAATATTTTTTTCAAATATAATTATAATTTATAATAGATAATAATTAATATAATAAATAATTTCTAATATTCAAATATTGTTTCTTCAAATATTTAGATGAAAAGTCTTTATACATTAGGTACCAACGTACTTCTGAACATTACTTGGTTTGATACAAATTACAACAAAAGTAGCTTAGATTTAGGGTACTTACTGTGATTTTTGATACACATTTTTTTCATTACTTGAACCACATTTGGTGTATAACTCCATGTACAGTACAAGCATCATTTAAAAATATTTAGCATTGATCAATTAGCAAGAGACACCCGAAATATCGAATCTGCGCAATTGAAACGTATACAGAAAGAGTTAAAAAAACAACATAGTAAAAGACACAAAGGTCTTACCACCAACACCGACCTATTCTTCTGTGATATGCAAAACACCGAATTATTTTTTTGGCCATATTTGGCTGACATTAATCAACCATAATTTTCCTAACAATAGCCACATCCAAACCTACCCAACTCCGCGTCCCCGTACCGCTTCCAAGCCGAAGTCTCGCAGTTTCCGTCCCCAGTTGATATCCAGTGACGAGACACATCGCCGTAATGACGTTCTGTTTGCGGTTGAACCTCTGTCGCCGGTGTATGAGACAAATGTCAGCGAAATTGGTTTTTTAATGTGTTCCCAGCGCTAATATGTCGCGACCACAACGGAAATAGGATTTGTCTCTTTCGTCGTCTTTTTGCATGAATAAGAAGCGTTTTGCGGCGGGTTGCGACTAAGAAAAGGATGGCGTCAAGGAGTTTGCTAACTTATTTTGTGCCGAGCCCAACAGAGCACTTTTAAACAAAATATCTTAGCGCAAAAGTAAATATATTATTAGAATCCAGAAGCTACTCATAAGTTACTCATACACACATATACTCACGCCATTTTTTCCCATTGGGGTAGGCAGAGGCTATCGATCGCCACTTTCTACGATCGTGACGGAAATTTAGCATTCTCCTGGCAAAGAACAGCATTCTCCTGACAAACCTCTCTTGCTTCGTTAACATCCATCAATGTTTTCATACATAATTCTTTTGAATATGTTTGAGTACTTTGAACATAATATTTATGTTTGCAAATTTTTTACTCGTGTTATAAGGAAGTCCGTCTCAAACTTTCCAACGCAATAAAAAGTAGAAGAACATGCACATGAGTAATATTAACATCAACCATATGGGTTAGTGTCAGAATGTAGCTGATAAGGAGATGATGACCAGCACATACCAGCTGATACCAGCGCATTGGTGTTTTGCCTCTCCCTCATCTTCTTCCATATGGCTTACTTTGATCGGATTAGAATCAATTACTTAAACATAATTTACAGAGCCCTAAGTCGTCTCATAGAATTTGATTATCCAATATGCCTATTTTGGATAGTTTTGGTAGACATTGCTTCGATGAATCCTTTAAAATATAAGAAGATGATTAATTAAATGGAGATCTGACACAGAACAAATATTTCAGTTCAGAGTTGAAATTCAAAAATATAATAAAACAGCATCATGTTCATCTTATGACATTTTGTTAATAATTGAAAAAAATAATGAATTTCTGTAGTGGATTGCTACGATATCTACTTTCAACACCATTCCTTCGTCGCTTAATAGAAAACAAAACGAATATTCTAATAAACAAAAAACTACCCAAACGTGTGTTCTACATGTTGGTATATATTGGTATAAACAAATCTTAGAATATCATACAGCAACAATAACAAAAGAAACGGAACAAAATAAGATTTATTTTATCTTGTTCTCTCAAGTGGGGAGGCATGAGAAAATCCCCGAACGAACGTACCCAAATTGAAATGTAAATAAATTTTGCAAAATAAGCTTAGTCATTCATTCGCATTCATTAATTAAGTTCATATGCGGAGTCTAAACCAATCTTGAGAACAATCGGCTTCGGATGAAGTGGAGTAGGGTGGCCATTATTTTCGGTAATTTAAATTGAAATTGTACTTGAGATACATGTTTTTATTATGATGAGTGTCTACAAATATGTTTTGTTTGTACCTTAAAATTATAAAAATATAAGTGAGTTGTAAAATCAGTCGCGAAGATAACAGGCTAGACGTTTTAGTTTAAACCCATTAATAGATTTGTACTATTATATGCAGATAGCTAATTATATTTCCATCTACAATAAAAAAAATCTTTTAGTATGTGACGTTTATGTGTGATTTAAAAGTATGTACTTTACTAATAAACACAACCAATTTTTAAAAAGTGTAAAAGAAACAAAGGAAAGAACAATATCGCACTACAAGCCATTGACACGGAAGTTGTAGGTTCGATCCCCACTGAGGAGGTTTGTAAACAAAAAACATTCTAATTATATGTACTTTACTGTCTTCAAACAATAGTATTAATAGAAATGGCTTAAAGCAGAGTCTATCACGCAATGCGACGACATAGTTTAGGGTCTCAATATTAAGTTATTGGATTTTATAAACAAATTTAAGACGTCTGTAGCCAACCTAGTCTATAGGCCAAAGGTCTAGCTTTTAACCTGGAGGTCACGCGTTCCTACTGAAGCCAAAATGTATATAATGAACATGAATTATTATTTATAAGTCTTTGATGTTATTTATATGTGAACCATATAGTATTTCATATATCACACATCAATCAGTCTATCCCATAATTCAATTAATTGCACAAACCCTGGAGCTAACGCTAAAGCTCTGATCTAGGTACTAAGAACATATCTGCCACAGCAACAGATTTATTTTTTAAAAAAAAACACGTATTTTAATACACAAACATATTTATCTTATTTAACGTGAAGAAATGTAACGTAAATTTTGTAAAACACACAACAAATATGTTCGCCAAAACCCAACATATGAATGAAAGTGTCGTCACCCTAGCCCTCGCACTTAAGAAAGACGCGCACGAACTTTTGTATGGACTCTGATGAGTATATGAAAGAAGCACGCGCTTACAATTTTCAGAGTGGAATTAATGATTCACACCACAACACTTACAAATGGAGAGAGTTTCAAAGTCTTCAGACAATAGGTTTGAATAAATACAAGAAATTGCTTGTTACATTGTTTCGCCACGTATGAAAGAGAGATTTGGAAATAATGTGTTAAATATAAAGTTTAGTTGTTTTCTAACCGTTGTTGAGCTGTTAATATATTGTATGATATACTATACCATAACTAAGTAAATATTAAATAGTGGGTTTCATGAGAAATATTTACAATATTTTCTTCACAGTTGCGTTCGGTGGCAAAACCAAAACCAAAAAAAATGTGCAGTAATGTGATTGAATCATTTGTATTCAGGCAAAAGAGGTGCTAAATTCCCAGATGTAGTTTCTGATACCGTTTTTGGGAAATACGTTTTTAATTTGATCAAAGATGTAAGAGAAACCTTATTCGTGCTTCAGTGATTCTACTGTCCGCGAGATGGCGCTTGTTGGTATAAAGAAATTATTTTTACGGCTTTTAGTCATAACCAATTGTAGATTTGTAAGTCGGTCAGTTTAACCAAAAATCATTATTGGAGAAGGGTTAATTTGGTATGGAGTAAATATATGATATATATGCTGTGTAATGTCGGCTTAGAATAGCACTACACAATTTCTTCCGGTGGGTGTACGTAAGAGGCGATTAAGGTATTGGAGCTTTCAAGGGATTTTTGGGCGATTAGTTTGGGGACCCATCACCAACAGCCTTTATTTTATTATCTTTTCCCCACTTAACTTTCCAAAAGTGTCAGAGGAATTTCTAATTCCTTAGCTCTGGCTACCCCATCTAGGGATTTGTAGCCGTATGCCGTGAGTATATGTATGTATGTATATGATGCACATACTAATGATTATCCAAAATAGTCATTGAAATGGTTATACGTCTATGAGTTTATTTTACATGCATATAATTAGTTTACTTTATGAACTTTTTAGCAACCGTGATATTTTATTATAGCGATTAGTATCGATTGCCACTTTGTACGATCCTGGCAAACCTCTCTCGCTTCATTCATATCCATCAATCCATACTAATATTATAAATGGGAAAGTGAGTTTGTTTGTTTGTTTGTTCCGCTTTCACGCCGTAAATACTGAACCGATTGCTTTTTAAATTTTTCAGACGTGTAGTTAGAAGTCTAAATTAAATAATAGGGTACTTTTTATCCCGGAAAAAATATGTTCCCATGGGAAATCAAAAATGCAAATGCATTGGAGATGGCGCTGTGCATGTGCATCGTTTAAAACAACGTAAAATATTGTAAACTAATATAAAAATCAAAATTTAGAAGCTTAATGGTACGGTAATGGATCCCCGAAAATAAGGAACTCCCGAGGGATAATGTACTATTTTTTTATCGTATACTTTTTTTTTTACATCTACTTATATTGCAAACGAATATTAACATGTAAATTTAGAAGCTAAATGAAACGACGACGATTCCTTGAAACTAAGGAATCCGCAAGAGTTCTCATAGGAACATCAAAAAACCTTAACTCATATATGGCTCAAAATATTGCAGCGATTATTTTTATCATCGATGGAATTCACATCAGACACTTTGTTAATGTTCATTTTGGAAAGATGAAGGGGTTTCATCAATTTAAATGACAAATTTGTTTATCAATAGTAAGACTAATATGAAATAAAGCGTAATAAAAATTTGACACCGCCCCGGTAACGTCTCCGTGGCGTAGCGGTATAACTAACTACTATGAATATTTAATTAGAACTATTATGAATCAATCGTCCCGGGTTCGTATCTCAGGTAATTCAATCTTTTTGTAAAAAAATGTTTTGTTAGCTTAAAATAACACTATATATAATAATAGTGGATCGTCCCAGCTTCGCACGGGTAGCGTTGTTTTTTTAAATATCTGAGGTTTCTTTCTTCCGTCACTGCTCAAGCATTGTGAAATTCAGCGCAATGTTTTCAATTTATTAAATTTATAGCACTCCCTAAACAGTGTAGTTTGGTGATTTTGAATGCGCTATAATGAACGGTTCAGTTTTTCCGTTTAATAGCAAATTTTGGAATAAAACGCTATGAAGTATTTATAACAATCTAAAAAATAAATCATTACGTGTTGTAGGATGCAACTACTGGCGCCATCTAGTATTTTTTTAATTAAATTAGTAACGATTCGGTTTTGGTCACGGGCGTGATGGCTTATTTTATGTATAATTTCGGTGTTTCTCTACCGATTTCTATGATTCTTTTTTTATTGAATAGGTAATAATGTTACCTCATTTAAATTAGGGATGAGTGAGAGGTTTACAAACGTAAGAGTAAACAAATACAATCAGAATGTTCCGAACTGCTAAGCTATCAGGAATTACACGTGTCATTGTGAGTCAACCGTAAAAGATAGACATAAACTGTGACGGATTTTTTTTTTAGATAATTTTATGAAGAATATTTCCGTCATACATATTTTCTATGTAAGTTTAACCATTAAGGCTGCACACGCGACGGAAACTTAAAAAATGGAGTAACTTCTCCCGTTTTCCCAAAATTTCCCAAAATTCCCCTTTACTACTCTGCTGGAAAGTATACAAAAACCTGTCCAGGAGTATGAAGAATAATTGTACCAAGTTTCGTTAAAATTCGTCGAGTAGTTTTTGTTTCCATAAGGAACATACAAACCGACAGACAGACAGACAGACAGACAGACAGAAAGACAGACAGACAGACAGACAGACAAAATTTTTACTGAATGCATTTTTGGCATCAGTATCGATCACTAATCACCCCCTGATAGTTATTTTGAAAATATATTTCATGTACAGAATTGACCTCTCTACAGATTTATTATAAGTATAGATAACAAGCACTATCCCTTCAATTTAGCGATTATTTTGGAAGGAGATCCACCACTAATCATCCCTATATTGCCGACCAATCGCTGCAAGCTCTCCCACTATCACCAACGGTCAGTGTAGGGGGCAGCACCGGGCCGTCGCCGCAGCGCCAAACTACTATCCGTATCTGTACTTACTAAAGATATTCTCATTTCTGAACATAAAAACTTGGTATATTTGTTTCATGATTCTTATGAACAATTAAAAAGGAATTTTTGGAACTCAACCCCTAACGGGTTGATATAGCAAATGAAAGTTAATATAGAGTTTTTTTACATTTACATTACTTGGTGCGATTGAATTTATGAAATCCATCTATCAATCATTCATGAATATATGCTAACAACCATAAATTCCATAAAAGGGTAGCCATAGCTTCGGAGATTCTTCATCCAATTTTGGAAATATATTGATAAAAGATAGGTTAATAAAGGTTGTTAGTGATGGGTCACAAACTGCATCGCCCAACAATCACTTACAAAGCCTCAATGTCCTTTATGTCATTTACAATGCCCGCGGGATTATAAATATAAAAAACAGAAGTTGAGATAGTGTTTCGTTATTTTGGTATTATGTAAACTGGATGCAAAAAATGAAGTCCACGCGGACGAAGTCGCGGGGCAAAAAGCTAGTCTTTTCATACATGCTCTTTTATTCTTCGTACTACGGACACGTTCCTTTTGAGTAAATTTTCTATTTGATCCCAGGGTGTCCTCGGAGGTCGTCCTCTACTAACATTACCGTCCACATTGGCTCTATAGATCTCTTTTACCAATTTACTGTCATCCATCCTCTCTATATGCCTAAACCATCTCAACATTCCTTTTTCTATCTTTCTTACAATATCATCTTTTACACCACATCTTTCACGAATCACGTCATTCCTCACACGATCACATAACCTCACATTACAAACTTTTCTGAGGGACCAAGTCATATGTGTGGTTAATTTATCATGATTGTTAACGGTGAGGGAAAACATCGTGAGGAAACCCACATGGCTAAGTTGCACTTTGTCATGTGACAGCGTAGAACACCAAGTGACAATTACACGTGATGTTCAGAAGTTTTAGTACATCTGCCTACCTCTTCGGGGATATACGGCGTGAAGTTTGAGTTTGTTTTCTAACTGCAACTTTATAAGTAGGTTACAGGTGCAAACATGATGCAAATGCAACATATCTGTGTATATTAGCTGTTTAGTGTCGGCTAAAAATAGCACTACCCCATTTCTTCCGGTGGGTGTCCGTAAGAAGCGACTAACGGTATTGGGGCTATTAAGGGATTTTTGGGCGATGCGGTTGAAGACCCATCACCAACAACCTTTATTTTACCATCTTTTCCCCATGCAACTTTCTAAAAATGGCTGCTGTGGCTAAAAGGGGTGAGTAACTTATAATTCGTATATGTATGTATGTATGTATGCAACATATCTAGGAATAGGTTCTGAAGTAATTAACAGGGGTTCAAGAACTTGAAACCCATATCTCTACCAAGAGAATCGAGCCTATACCCTGTTTACAATTATTTTGCCCTAGTACCTACATTTTCATATTTTCATCTCATTTTTCAGCTCTAGTAAACAAACTTCCCAGATATACAAGCTTTTTCACTTGTTCCACTTTTTGACTAATAATCTCAAAGACGCATTGGGTCATATTCTCCTCTCTCTCATAAACTATGGTTTAGACATAATACTCACGGCCATAAATCCCTATAAGGGGAAGACAGAGCTTCAGAATACGAAATTCCTCAGCCACATTTGGAAGTTCAGTGGGGAAAAGATTATAAAATAAAGGTTCGTGGTGATGGGTCTCCAACAGCATCGCCAAAAACTCACCAAAAATCCCCAGTATCCTTAGTCGCCTGTTACCAACACCCACGGGCAGAAATAGGGTAGCGCTATTCTAAGCCAATACTACACACCCTCATTCTCATTTTTCCACATGTTATTTTACTACACTATAATCACAAATCATACGCACCGTTCTCAAATTGTGATTAACAATATCATCGACGAAATCTGCAGATCATCATACAAATAATTAAGTTAAAGCCAACTTGTAGTTACCGTCTTAGTTAACAATAGCATAACTAGCTGTCAGTCCTATGAATTATATTTTGATGATTATTTCATTGTTTTGAGCCGACAAGAGTTTGTAAGAGAGGTGTCTTTTACACTAAGATACAACAAATTCATTGAAGAATCTAATTGTTCATGACATTAAAACAGTATCATTTAGATTATTTTAATAAAAACTATAAATTGAATTTCTGTGTAGTGTCGGCTTAGAAAAGCAGTACCCCGTTTCTTCCCATGGGTGTTCGTAAGAGGTGACGAAGGGTATTGGGGATTTTTAAGTGATTATTGTGCGATCCGGTTGAAGACCCATTATTTTATTTTAAAATTTTTTCCCCACTTAACTTTCAAAAGTAGCTAAGAAATTTCGTATTCTAAAGCTCTGACTACCTCTTCTAAGTATGAAACTATGATAATGCAAATATTTTTAAGCAGTATGAAGAATAAAAGAGCATGTATGAAAAGATTGATGGATGTAAACGAAGCCAGAGAGGTTTGCCAGAATCGTACAAAGTGGCGATCGATAGTCTCTGCCTACCCCAATGGGAACTAACGGCGTGAGAATATGTATGTATGTATGTATGTATTTTTATTGCTTCTGGTGACTTTTGAAACAGTAATAACTTTTGTGGTGCAGTTTTTTTAATAGTTTTTAATTTATCATGGTTATTAGCTGAGTTACACTTAGTCATGTGACAGTGTATTCGTACAAAACGACGATAGGCCTGCCTCCTATCACGTGAGTACTCTGTCCATGCAAAACATGGGTACTCTGAACACCAGATGACGAAGTCACGTGATGTTCAGAAGTATTAGTACCTCTGCCAACCCCTTCGGGGATATTTGGCATGAACGTTTATGTTATGTTATGATTTTCTTAATAGTACTGACCCATTTACATCACCAGCAACGTTAATTTTCAATTCTATTTCTGATGCTCTGGCTGCCTCTTTTAGGGTTTATAAGCCGTAAGTATATGTAAATATATTTTTCTAAAATCAATAACGGTAGCTGTAAATAAAATGCGATTTTGGTTTAATATAATAAGTACTCTTGGTGTGCTTTTGTGTCTTTATGTTGCTATGTAGTTTCGGCTTAGAATAGCACTACCCCATTTCTTCCGTAGGTGTACGTAAGAGGCGACTAACGGTATTAGAGCTATTAAAGGATTTTTGGGAGATGCGGTTGGAGACCCATCACTAACAACCTTTATTTAAGCATCTTTTCCCCACTCAACTTCCAAAAGTGGCTGAGGAATTTCTAATTCCGTAGCTCTGGCTACCCCTTCTAGGGTTTTATAGCCGTGAGTATATGTATGAATGTATATGTATGCACTCTTTGTATTTTAGAAAAGGGCTACTTTTTGAGTGAAAGAATAATTTCCTTATTTTTGTGTTATGCAAGTTCATAGTCAAATAAAATGACAAAAAAAAACTAATAGATAAGTACAAACTTTTTATGCAAAGTTAAACTGATTTAGCAAAGCGTAGTATATGAAAGGGATAAGAAAGGGTTATCTTCAATATATCGTAGCAAATCCGGCTAATATTCTACGGGTCTAAACGACCATAGAACTAGTGAAAATTATCTAGCAAAGCTTTATCAAATCGAGTCGAAAAGCATTTAATATCAACTCAAAATTTCGCGCCGTATATCCCCATAGGGGTAGGCAAAGGTACTAATACATCATATGACTTTGTCACCTGGTATTCAGAGTACCCACGTTTTGCTTGGACAGTCAAAAGTAAAATTAGACTTAATTTATTTCCTTTTCACTAATGTTAAGTCAGAATCAACGATCAAACATAGTTCCCGTGAAACAAAAGATGGGCCTCCTTTATGTGAATATGTATAAAATAACCCAAAACCGATTTATTCAAACTGTAAGAGTAGAATATGAAACTTGGTACAAATATTATTCTGTGATGTTTCTACTCACTGCTAGATGTCGCTACAAGTAACTTTATTCCTTTAAATGTAAGTATTGCTTGTGTAAATATTAAAATATTGTTTACAACTCTACACTTAGTTTAATTTTAATTTACAAAACAAAAACCCAAAACCAACTTGTAACTTACTATATTTATAAGTTGCCATGTGGTGCTGGCTTAGAATCTTACTACCCCTTTCTACCCTCCCACGGGTGTAGTAAGAGGTGACTAAAGAAAGGTATGGGGCTTTTTTAAGTGGTTTTTGAGTGATGCGGTTGGGTTGGACCCATCTAAAACGATAATTTATTTTTAACATCTTCCCCCTATCAACTTCCAAATGTGGCTGAGGAGTTTCTGGCTTTGAAGCTCTGGCTACCCTTTTTTGGGATTTATTCCGAGAGTATATGCATGTATGTATATTGTATAAGTAAATCAAAAATAAAGCTTTCTACCCGCGATAAATACGTAGAAGTATTTTCTTAAAATACGATTTGCACTGAGTCCTATGGATTCTCCTTACGATCTCTGGCAGAAATTTTATTCTGGTTGTTAATTCAGAGTATTTATAAGCTAACCTCATGCCAAATTTGATCAAGGTCAGTTCAGGAGCTTTTACTCGATGTGTTGATGTTCATTAGCTGTGTAATGTCGGCTTAGAATAGCGTTGGACCGTTACTGCCCGTGGGTGTTCGTAAGAGGCGGCAGTTGTTATTAAATTTGACGTTGCTACCATATAAACTTCTGTCAATCTCCAAAGGAGGCTAAGGAATGTCTAACTAGAAAGTAAGTAGTTTTTCCTTTCCGGTATGAGCGGTGACTTACAATACTATAGTGACGAATGAAACCGTGGAGTACGCAATACAATATGTCTATCTACAAACCTGGGTACACAATTTTTTACTTTGAATTTTACCGTGTACCTCCAGTTTAGAATGTCACTACCATTTTCTACCTACGGCGGTCGTAAGAGGCGACTAATGGTACCCACGGCTGTCGTAAGAGGCGACTAATGGTATGGGGTGTTTTAAGTGGTTTAAGTAGTTTTTGGAGACCCATGACCAACGATACGTCATTTCTACCATCTTGACACCTGTCAATTCCAAATGCGGCTGAAGAGTTTCTAAGCTCTGAGGCTCTGGCTACCTCTTATTGGGATATACGGCCGTTAGTATATGTATATAATGACTACTGGTCCGATTTAGAAATATATTTTTGTATACTTTAGTATTAAATATATTAAAAGGATCGTAGAAAAAAACATTTTCTTCAAACTTTTCCTCACTAAACTTCCAAAAGTGGCTGAGGATATTTTTTGTTCCGAAGCTCTGGCTACCTCTCCTAGGGATTTATTGCCGTGAGTATATGTGTGTATAGTATTTTCTAAGACTCTCACGATTACACTTACCACTGGGCAATTACCACCTGCTTGGAACCCGACCATAAGCACAACCAAGAAAGGAAAGAACAGTAGCAAGACTCTAGATAACATTAGCTCTGTTTGTACTTTGCAAATATTAAACGCAAATATAACTTAAATTTTGTGAAAGTAGTTAGTATTAATAATTTTATAGTACTGTATAATGACAAATAACACCTCAGTCTGCCCGTGACCATGATAAGTGAAAAGATTTCGAAACGTCGGCTTTAAAAAAGAGTAATAACACGCGGTTAAAACATCCGAAAGTCAATAGTTGTTTTAATTATATGTATTTATGTATGCTGTGTAGTGTCGGCTTTGAATAGCACTACCCCATTACTTCCGTAGGTGTACGTAAGAGGCCACTAACGGTATTGGGGCTTTTTAAGGGATTTTTGGCACCAACATATATCATCTTTATTTTATCATCTTTTCCCCACTCAACTTCCAAAAGTGGCTGAGGAATTTCGAATTCCTTAGCTCTGGCTACCCCTTCTAGGGATTTATAGCCGTGAGTATATGTATGTATGTTAAATTATCCTCACTTCCAAAGACATAACAAAAGCATTAAATATTAAATACATATCAGCAACAAAGCTGAGCTAATTTACCCTCTTCTAAAGAAAAAGTACATTGTCCTCGTATTTTGATGTAAGGGTAATCAACTCGTACGTACGACGTACAATTGACAGGATGTGGCCGTTACGATCGACTGCGCTTGCGTCTTGCAGTCGCGTGCGTGCAAATCGATATAAGTGGTCGACGAAAACTGTATTGGAAGATTTATCTTAAGATGAAATCATTTTTAATAATATTTTATTGCCGTGTAGTGTCGGTTTAGAATATCACTACCCCATTTCTACTCGTGGGTGATCGTAAGAGGCGACTAAGGGTAAAGGGGCTTTTTAAGTGATTTTTGGGCGATGTGGTTGGAGACCCGTCACCAAAAACTTTTATTATTACTATCTTTTCCCCAATCAACTTCCAAAAGTGGCTGAAGAATTTCTTATTTCAAAGCTCTGGCTACCCTGTTAAGGGATTTATAGCCGTGAGTATATGTATGTATGTATTTTATTAATACAACCGTTATTGCTCAGTGGGGAGGACACCGCAGACGACGAGGGTTCAAATCCCGGATCGAGCCTACACCAATTTGTCTTTTCTTAAGATTTATGTGTAATTTATTTTTCATGATTGTTAAATGTAGGCGAAAATATTGTGGAGAAACCCACATGGCTAGGTATATTCGTACAAACGGCGATAGGCCTCCCCCCTATCAAGTGAATACACTGACCAAGCAAAACGTGGTTACTCTGAACACCAGGTGACAATGTCACGTGATGTGCAGGAGTATTAGTACCTCTGCCAGCCCCTTCGGGGGTAATTTAAGTTGCAATAGGCAGGGTAAATATGGCAGCTAGATACTAGATGACACAGTTAGTATTCTTCCCCATAGATAAACTGACGATTTGTTAAGCTTGCAGGAGTATGATAGATGAGAGAAGTAGTACTGATTATTGTGAATGGTAGTAGAGAAAGATGTATTCATTATCTAAAAGTAATTGTTTATTGAGTTAAACTTACATACATACACACATATACAGTACACTCACGCCATTCTTTCCCAAACGGTTAGGCAGAGACTATCGATCATCATTTTGTATGATCCTGGTAAACCTCTCTATCTTAGTTTACATCCATCAATCTTTTCATACATGCTTTTTAATTCATTACACTTCGGACGTCTGCCTTTTTGAGCACACTCCCTATTTGGTCTACATGTGTCCTCCGTGGTATTCTTAGTGTTATATTAGTAAACATTACCTTCCACTTAAGCTCTATAGATCTCTTTCACAAACTTGTTGTCATCTATCCTCTAAGCTAAATCTTGGCAACTATAAACAACTCATCTTTGTAAATTTGATTGTCAACTCAGTGGTTGGTTTCTTATCAATACTGTCTTAGTTGTATTGTAAATAAACAATCAAGTGCCGTGTAGTGACAGCTTAGAATGTCTCTACCCCTTTCTACCCACGAGTGTCGTGAGTGGAAAGGGGTAGAGACATTCTAAGCTGTGAGTTTTTAAATTAGTTTTTGGGCGATGTGGTTGGAGACCGATCACCAACAATACTTTACTTATACTATCATCCCCTATCAACTTCCAAATGAAGCTGAGGAGTTTCTAGCCCTGAAGCTCTTGCTACCCATACTGGTGTATATGTATGTATCAATATTAGCAGTAGTCTTTTATTAAAAGTAGTAGAACATCCAGTTTTAGAAGTCTGAATTTAAGGCACAAAAACTAATATCAAAACATACTCGAAGTAACCCCGTATTAAGTCCCATCTTGTTGCAACATTTCTCACTTTTAATATCTTAAGACAGATCTCGCTCAGCTATTCTCGTTTGTGTTGATCACTGAGTCATCCTCGAGTTCCCACGGAAAGACGAAACTATGAATTTTAACATACGAATGTCACTCGAGTTAGGTTATTTATAAAGTTTGATTTTGATTGTTCCGGATTATAGATCTTATAATAGCTGTTTGGGGGACTTTAGTAGTAAAAATATATTAAATAATTAATATATGATATTATATTATAAGTTTGACACAAGTAGTGCTGGAATTTCATAGGGGTTAAAAAAGTTGACTATACAATTGGATTTTATTTACATCGACATGCCATCTATGAGAAAATATCCACCGTACAGCAAAAAAATATCACAATACTATTAATAAAAAAAGTTGACCTAAGCCAATTAACTGGCTGGCTTTATACCCGAGGCCATAGTTCTCCCAGGGTTTGGTTACCCTTCAGCTTCAGGATTAGAAATTCCTTAACCACTTTTGGGAGTTGGAGTTAAGTGGGAAGACGATTATAAAATAAGTTAATTTTCATTCGCCATCTCTACACTCAAAAGGTTGACTGGAAAGTTCGCTGTTTAGCGATGAATTCGCTTGTTGTTGACCTGGTTCTTTAATTATTATTATGTTGTTGTGTATTTATTCTGTATATGTCCTTGTATTGTTTAAGTGTTCAATAAACTGTGTTATTATTATTTCTTTACTTAAAAAAAGGTGATGGGGTCTCCAGCAACCTCGCCTAACAATCACATAGATCTCACGAAACGCTCGGCAAAAAAATGTGTAGCGACACCATTCAGCTACCAATGTAAGTTATATTCTCATTCAAAATAAATTGAGCCTGGCAAGACTAGCTGTCTCTTAAATCAGTAGCCGCGTATGAAAAAGCATGTTATTAGTAATTGGTTTCTGTTTATTCAATCGATACATGATACGGAACGGCCATTCTTGTTTCTTGTTGGATTCAATATATATGATATCTGACATTTGAAGCGCTACTTCAATAAACATTCGCCTTATATATCTTCCAGCTAAACCGGCAAACGGTGTTTTCTCATATAAATCTATAGAATAAAAATAAAATGTTGCAGGTTATCGTTATCCGTTAAACTTAGGAGTATAAAAAAAATTATAAACCAATTCTCAGACTTACCAAATGTGTATGCGAAATTTCATTGATATCGGTTTAGCCATTTCGGAGGAGTTTGGTGACAAATAATGTGCCACGTAAATTTTGTTTGAAGGAACTTAAATTTTCTTTGTATATAGCTTTTTTACGATTAAAATACGATAGTTATAAAAACTATGTGGTGGTATCTTTACATTTCATCATTGAACAGGTTTAATTAAATTCCTAGTGGATTGGTAACTTTCAATGAAGTTAAAAAAACTAAGGAAGAAGTCACAAATAAAGAAAATATGATAGTGGCAGTGACCTTGCTAGCGTGAGATATGGGTTCAAGTCCCGAGTCAGGCCTACATCAATATCTCGTCTTTTCTAAGTTAGTCTCCGTTGTTAACTATGAGGGGAAACATCGTAAGGCAACACACAAGCCTGAGTCTTACATAGTGATGTGAAATTGTATTTGTTTAAAATTTCGATAGGCCTGCCCCCGTTATAATGTTTTGATGTTCAAATACTTGCTGTGTGTAAATACAAATTGCTGTGTAGTGTTGGCTTAGAATAGCACTACCCCATTTCTTCTGGCGGGTGTACGGAAGAGGCGACTAACGGTATTGGGGCTTTTAAGGGATTTTTGGGCGATGCGGTTGGAGACGCATCATCAACAACCTTTATTTTACCACCTTTTCCCCACGCAACTTCCAAAAGTGGCTGAGGAATTTCTAATTCCTTAGCTCTGGCTACCCCTTCTAGAGATTTATAGCCGTGAGTATATGTATGTATGTATGTAAGTTTGTTCAAATATACACTAGTAAAAGTACTAACTTTTACCAATGTTTTGAGGACCTACGGAGTGAATATTGAGTTAAATACTAGTACTGTCTTATGGCAATATTCCCCAGTAATTACATATAACCGTTGAAATGTTGTATGATAGTCAAACAATATCTCTAGCAGAGCTAAATGATCGCATGTAGGCGTACACATAAAACACATAGACAATTGAAACCTCTATAAATTGTATTGGAACCTGCTCCAAATACGTCAAACGCGGTAATTATAGGAAACCAATCTGATATCGTTGTAAATTGACCACGCCTTATGACAAACATATATAAACTGCAATTAGCTTTGTGAGTTTGTAGTGAAATTTCGAATTTATTAGTATAAATTTTTTTGGGTGTCTATTTTTGTTTCATTCTTCTCATACATGCTCTTTTATTCTTCATGTATGAGAAGAATGATGAATGTAACAGAAGCAAAAGTGCCTGGATCATACAAAGTGGCGATCGATAGTCTCTGCCTACCCCAATGGGAACAATAGACGTGAGTAGGTATAAGTACGTATTTTTGTTTCAGACTGACACCAGCACAGATGTCATAATGAGGAGGTAACTCATGATATCTTTAAGAACACACTGAAATCAGAGGAACACACAAAGAATTCAATATTCGAAAAAAATACATACATATACTCACACCATAATTTTACATTGGGTGGGCAGAGACTATCGATCGCCTCTCTAGCTTAGTTTACATCTATCAATCTTTTCATACATAACTAGAACTCAGCCATGTGGGTTTCCTCACAATGTTTTGTTTTGCCGTGTAGTGCCGGCTTAGAATGTCGCTACCCCTTTCTACCCACGGGTGTCGTAAGAGGCGACTAAGGGTATTGGGGCTTTTTATTGGATTTTAGGGCGATGCGGTTGGAGACCCATCACCAAAAACCTTTATTTTTACCATCTTTTCCCAACTCAACTTCCAAAAGTGGCTGAGGAATTTATAATTCCTTAGCTGTATGTTTTCTATTAGTGTTAACAACCATGATAAACTAACCACCCATATGTCTATAGAAAAGACAAATCAGTGTAGGCCCTACCCGGGACCCTCATCGTCTGCACGATAAGCGGTGTTCTACCCACTGAGCTATCACGGTATTCTAATAAGGGTAAGCAAATTACCTCACATCTATCAATATCCTCACACATTATTACTTATTCTTTTCCAATTTGTCCATCTACCTGGATCTCGCTCAATTTCAGCAATATATGAGTATAAACCAAAACAGACAAAAATGTAATCTTACTCTCCGGAAATCGAACAGCAAACGGCTAGGCAACCCAATAGGACGAAACAAGTTATTAAACTCTCGGAGATCTAAACCGTTGTTCGTTTCTCGCCCAGCTCACGACAAATAAGCGCATTGAGTTTACTTTTTGTTTTTAAGAACTCATGTGCGATCGTTTAGTATTAAATATACGCTTTACCACCTTATAAAGATTGCCTGCCTGATTCGAGCTGTGCGCATGAGGCACGAAGATCTTGTACACTCTACGACATTTGTGCTTTACGGGCCATTGTAGTCCGGGAGTGCATGTTGAAATAAACATATTTGAACATCACATTGATAGGTTAAATAAAAATAAGTAAGATACTGAAGGCTCTATTTTAGAGCTTTGAAAGATACCGACTTCTATCTTAGTTTTTTTGAGAAAATGAACTTATAAAAAACTGGAGTAATTTTGGCTTATAACAAGTTTGAACCATTTAGTTTATTTTTTCAATGCTAAAATATGATTTGAGATTTATTTACTCACATTGATTTCAAAGGTGCATTTAAATAAACGCAGAGACACTTTAAATGTGTGAACCCAATAAGTGCGAATAATACACAAACAAAAAAGGCTTCTTTGAAATGAAGAAAGGAAAATGTAAGAAGCTTTTTGTAACCCCTCCTCTTTATAGAAATCTTTCGAAGCAACGATAGATTAATATTAGAATAAAAAAAAACTGAATAAAGATATCATGATTGAATTTGAGTTTTTTTCAGATAATAAGCAGAGATCACTTCACCGAACTAAAAATAAATTTAAAAACATCATTGGAAGACTATAAGACTTATACAAAAAATATAAATCTAAGTAAAAACACACAATGTCATTTACAAATCTTCACCTATAGCATTCTCCCGGCCTATCGGAATTGGCAAGCCGTGTGCGTGTATGTGTCCGGCCCGGCTGCCATGTGTGCTCATGACGGGCACGCGGCGTGACTGCGCTCTGGAATGTTTATTGGATGAACTGCGATCTACTGCAACATAGGGTTTGCCAGGTTATTCTATTGTGTCACATTTTAGGTGAGAAAGATGAAGAAGAAGGTACACTTGTTGATGTGATGGTGATAAGGTAAAGGATAAAATACAAAAGTACCTAACAAAACTTTGTTTTGATGGCGATGAAGTATAATATTCAAATTACATGTTTTGTCGTTTCCTTTGTCGCTAAAATTCAGAGTCTACTTCAAACGTGGAAATATTTTGGTAATTCTGAACAGGTTTATTTTAAGGCAATTCATTTTTGTACACAAAAACATCTATGAATTTTCACTCAAAACTTCGCTTTTGTTTAAAATTATCTTTGCAAAAGTCCTTTGAGACCTAAATTTTCAGTCTCAAATAAAAATTCAAGCAAAAAACTAAAAATGCAACCATTATTAACCCTGCATCGGCAAATCGCACCTGTGAGACCACGGTGCGATAGATACATCCCTTACCGCGGCCGGTTTAACACTTTAATGCACGGTACACACAATCAGATATTTGTTTTAAATTATGGTAATAAAATGTCTGCGAGAGTCACGAACACTTGAACGAGTGCGCGAGCGCATCGGATGAACGACTTAAAAGGGTTAAGAAATGGACTTTACTGAAATTGTGAGGAAGATAATAGTGATGGATTATTTATTATTTGAAATGAAATGTGAATTAGTTTTGGAATGACGTCATGCTTTTACTGGTGTGTATTCATTTTGGTTGGTAAATATTTAATGCACTTCTAAGTTTTTAATTTATCTTTGTCAACTGCAAATTCGGCTTAGAACAACACTAAACGTTTCTTAATTTACTGGGTATATGAGGTGACTTAGAATTCTGTGGCTTTTAAGTTATAATTGGGCGATGATGTGACTCGATATCCATTAATTAACAAATCTTTACCCATTCAACTCCCAATATTGGCGAGGTCTTTATAATTCCGAAGTCATACATAATAGTAAAAATATTTTTAATCTGTAATGCTATTCGTATTTTCAACGATGTTTTTTACGAATCTGTCTTATTAGTCTTGGAATATTACAAATTACTATTAATATTATATAATAAGAATGAAGTAGCCAGAGTTTCAGAGCTCCTCAGCCACATTTGGAAGTTGATAGGGGACAATATGGTAGAAATAAAGCATCGATGGTGATAAATCTCCTACCACATCAACCAAAAACCACTTAAAAATCCCCATACCCAAAGTAACGTCTTACGACACCCGTGGGTAGAAAGGAGTTGTAACATTCTAAGTCGACTCTACACGGTAAAAATTAAAACTGTGATATAATTAATTTCATACACAATGATTAGATAGGAACGCATTTTGCTCTGCGTAAAAAACTAATTCAATAGCATATCCAAATACGATATAATTAATTGATATTTTCTGCAAGACTGACATAAAAGGCGAATTGGGACTTTAAATCGATTATAAACCATACGTTTATGAACTTCTCAACAATTAAAGGTTAATAATGTTACAAATATAATTAATTTATGTATTTCTATTGTGTTTGTTTTATCTATATATGAAAGTTGGTTGCAACTTTCACTCTTTACTCTGTATTAAAACAAATTTTCCATCTTCTTTAGGGTTTCATAGCCCAATGGCCATCAATGACACCCTATTAGTTATGTCATGTCTGTCTTCTGTCCGCACACCAATTTATATCAAAACTGTTGATGCTACGTGGTTGAAAATCAAAAATTAGATTTAATCTGTTAACTGCTTTAAGGTTTTAGAATAAAATATTTTAAAAGAATAGGGGGCAAAATAACTTTTATCATTAAACTCATACATGTGTGGTAACATTGGGCAATTCTTTAAAAACTAATAGTTTGCCGGATATAAACTCCGGAAGTGGTAAAATTTGTGTCCCTCTCCACAGTCTATCTTTTGAAATAAAAATTGAAATTGATTTGATTCCAATAAAATGAAAACCACAAAAGTTTTATGCATACACTACAAAAAACAAAGATAACTTAGCGTTTTGATTCCGGCTCAAATTTAACATTATATTCTTAACATATTGCTTCCTATATTTACTACTACGAAACCCTTATTTCTTTAACCCTTTCCCGCCAATCGCTAACTCAATCAATTATCTCTACAATTTTCCTACAAAACAATGTCTTTACAACGACATCAATCCCGTAGAACAGCAACAGTAAGGTGTATCAATCGCTGCTAGTTGTGTGTGGAATGACGCATAGTTGCAGCGGCTGAAGTGGAAATGTGCAGCAGAGATAAGCTGATCCGACGGACTTTGTGATCGCTGTCCGCGCGCCGCACTGTGCTGGTGTATTGGGTGGATATGCTTTTAATTATTATTTGTTGCTGTTTTAGATTACAAAACTCATATTGCAGTATAATCATATTGATTATTACAAAGTAAACATAACCTGTTTTTTCCTTAAGCTAGCAAGATATTATGTGTGAAGATTTGTAAATGGCTAAAAGATAATTCATTCAGTTTGTATCAAAAAGTTTTAATGCTGTAAATCTTCCGAATAAAATAAAATAAAATATTACAAAATTTCACGCACAAATCCGGGTCGAACTAACATATATCACATTTGTAAAAATATATGACTAGCATATTTGGAATCTAAAACAATGTAAGAAAATTTCTAATCCAAAATTCTAGATAAAAAAAGATCTGTCATATGATCTGGGTTATACATAAAAATCTGCAAAAGTTTCCTGATGATATCCTATTTTAGATTGAACAAAATGCAAGCTCAAAGCAAACCATAGTGAAATGGTTTTGAGTGACTTACGGGTTATTCTACCATATAAATCTTGCCTTTTATTTTATCTATTAACTTACAAAAACCAAAAAAATATTATTTCAGTGTCACAAAATATCTCTAGGAAAAAACAAATTATAAAACTATCACGTTATTTTTGATTGGACAAAATGCAATCAAAAAAATGGAGAAAACTCCCATATAAATCTTGCCTTTTATTTTATCTACTAGCTGACCCCACAGACTTCGTACTGTCAAAAGTGTAGACTTTCACGTCGTCAATCTGAAATATTTAACTGACCCGTTAAGGGTCTCTGTCATGCGATGAGAAAAAGGTCTTTTTCAAAGTGTCCTCACATTTTTTTCACTTTATAAATTTTAAGTTTATAAGTGTAGTAGTTTCGGCTGAGCATTGATTCTTAGTCAGTTAGTCAGTTTGGACATTGTTTAAGAACATTTATTGATCTCTTAATTTTTCTGGGATAATAAGTGTCCTATTGTGTTACTTGGGATCATTATCTGGCTTCCTGTAACTTTTATTTTAAACACGTTCTATGAATTAGTCTTTATTTAACTACAAACACACAAACATCCAAATATCTAAACTTTCACATTTATAATATTAATAGGATAAGGCTTAAATATAAGCTTCTTGCGCAGCCGCAGGTGACCTCGCTCGCCGGCCAGCGCAGCGTCTTGTCTTGCGCTTCATGCACGCGTGTAAATTTTGTTACGGAGTAATTTTAAAATTGTATTATCTTCTAAGATGTTTATTTAAATTAAGTGATGTCAAGGACAATTTTGTTCTCAGTTAAATACTCTTAATCAACAACATATTTATTTGGATAAGGATTAATATTATGTTGATAAAACATTATGGCAATAACGCATTAAATTCGACCAAATTTGTTTACCATAAAAATGGTTATAGTAAGTGAATCTTAAAAGTTAGACATATACTGTCGCGGTAATTTTTTTAGATCATTTAAAGAGAAACAGTTCTTTAATACATTTTTTTGGGTAACTTAAACCGTTTACGCAGCGCACACAACGGAAGCCTTAAGTATGAATAATTATCCCCGTTTTTGCAACATTATTCGCCGATAGTTTGCTCCTGTTGGTAGCGGCGTGATGATATATAGCCTAAAACCTTCCTCAATAAAAGGACTATTCAACACAAAAAGAATTTTTCAATTTGATTGGGTAGTTCCTGAGATCCTAGCGTTCAAACAAACAAACTCTTCAGCTTTATAATATTAGTATAGATTAACTTAAAAAAACCAAAAAAATATTATTTCAGTGTCACAAAATATCTCACGGAAAAAACAAATTCTAAAACTATCACGCTTATTCAAACAAATTAATTGAATTGTTTTATAATTAGGCATATAGAAAGAAAGAAAGAAAAGAAAGATAGTATTTATTCATTGCCTAAGGGCACAACTGTGACAAAATACAAATAATTCACAAATTATTATCGCCATATTAAAAGTACGTGGTAAAATAATCGAAAACAAATAACAACATAAAAAAATAAAAAACAGAAACAAAATTAAAAATACTAAAAAGGAATAAAAGCACACAAAGGCAAAGAATTGGCTTCTGGCTCAGCATTATTTAAAGGCATATGCCTTTAAAACTGGTTTTCAGCCAGAACCATAATGTGTCACGCCACGGACTATCTTAATTAAACAATAATGTGTTACTATACTATATATATAATTATATACATACATATTACTAGATAAAAATGAAGACGTGGAAGACGTGAAAATGAAGACCTCAGAGAGGAATGGCGACGAATTGTGCGGCGGGTCACCCAACCAAAATGACGACCACGACCACTCTGTCAAGAGTGTTACGACTGAGAAGAAGAAGAAGATAAAAATATCATATCGATATAACACACATACACAAATATCCTGCATAATGCATATAATACACTAATTGATATCATATATATAATACTCTCTCCGGGATAATCATATTACATTATATTATTATATTATGCGCGAAACCAATAAATAATAAACACATATCCATATTAACCCCAACAGTCACAGAAATCACAGCAGACTGGCATCGCATTGTTGTTTGGTACGATTTAGAACATGGCAGACATCTCCAAACTAACTCGATCGTCTCATATTATTATTAAATATATTATATTCGATTCGATATCGATGCGAGGATCCAGTCAATGTGTTATCTGACTTAGCAAGTTGCATTGTTAGCCATTTCGTATTAGATTTGAATTAATTGGAACAGTTTAGTTTTGAGATATTGGATTTAGTTTTCTGGGATTGAAATGTTTGGTATTAAATTAAATTATAAAATACAATATGAATTATTCTGGTAAATTGGTGCACGGTTTTCTACCTAGGTCATTTAAATCTAAGGTCTAAAATAAGTTTATTTATTTGGATAAACAACAGCGATATGATATAATAATCTTAAATATAATATAACTAATACTAGGTAAACATACTGCCTTAAACATTTATTTATTACTCTGACACAAAAAAAAATTTAAAAAGTAATACAGAAATTATGTTGGCAGTAAGAAAATTTTAGTCCTATGTTATGCGACTCAGCCTAGATTTTTTTTTATAAGGTTTCGAATTCTGATCCGATGTATGTATTGTATGATCCTCTATTTTTATTTACATACATACATATACTCACGGCTATAAATCCCTTAACGGGGTAGCCAGAGCTTTGGAATGATAAATTCCTCAGCCACCTTTGGAAGTTGATTGGGGAAAAGATGATAATAATAAACGTTTTTGGTGACGGGTCTCCAACCAAATCGCCCAAAAATCACTTAAAAAGCCCCTATACCCTTAGTCGCCTCTTACAATCACCCAAGGGTAGAAATGGGGTAGTGTTATTCTAAGCCTAAATTAAAAATAAAGTAAATATTGGTTAATTATACTTAAAAACAGAAGCTCACAGCTATAAATCCTAATAAGGTGTAGCTAGAGAAACTATTGTTAAATAATGGTTGATTTATGATGTATCAAAGCCACACCACACAAAAATCACATATAAAACCTTAGTGGCTTGGAATTGCACGAACCCTTTCCTTTCCGCGGATGTCCGTGACGACATAGGGTATAAGGATTTTAATAAATTTTTGTTTCCGATGTGGCGAGAAACCTATCACCAAACTTTATTTTACTATCTTTTCCCAATAATACTGCGACTGTAGTTGATTGATTACTGAAATTCTGGCTTCCCTTTCTTCCTGCCAATACTTGAGTATGCTCAAATTGGTTTTATAAAAGTTTAACATGTTAAGACATAACTTTTTTTACTTTTACTATAATCATGGCTTAAAACCAAAGATGGGTAACGAGAGCTCTGCACAAAAAAGGCTTTTTTGGAATATGTAAGAGTAACTAGTGACACCCATGAAAAAAAACATGAAGTCCTATACTGAAGCTCTACTTGGCAAAGTAAAACTAAAAACACACTACATTTACTGTACATTATTTATTACATATTATTTATTATATTTTATTTATACATACATACATATACTCACGGCTATAAATCCCTAGATGAAGTAGCCAGAGCTAAGGAACAAAAATTCCTTAGCCACTTTTGGAAAGTTTAGTGGGGAGAAGATGGTAAAATAAAGTTTGTTGGTGATGGGTTTCCAACTGCATCGCCCAATGAGTGTAATATGAGTCAATCAATGTTAAAAAATAGTGTATTTGAAATAAAATATAATCCGTCTTCTCTGAACCACCTTTAGAACACGCCAAACCATTTAAAGACGCGCCAATCACTTTAAAACTAATACGCAAGCAAATAGATCTATTTCTCGTAAATACCGAATTTGTTAATAGTCCGCCATTAAAGGAAATGGAATACCTTTGGCCTATATTAAGGCAAAACTAATAAATCTTGAGATTCAAGTCCAGCAGCGTCCGTTTATATAATGTG
Source organism: Bedellia somnulentella (assembly GCA_963576735.1). Lineage (NCBI taxonomy): Eukaryota > Metazoa > Arthropoda > Insecta > Lepidoptera > Bedelliidae > Bedellia > Bedellia somnulentella. The sequence goes on along the minus strand of OY755186.1, from coordinate 13,272,005 downwards.
TTTCGGAACGTTCCCCTACTTCGCCAATTTGCAAAGGCCTTTGTGCCCTTTCTGATACCCTGGTAATTGTACTAAGTTGCGTTTCTGTCTTAATCTATGTTTATGCTTCAAAGAGTTGAGATAATTGTAAATGTAAAGGTAACTTTAGCTTGCTGTACTATTTAATCCTAGTACTCGTAATATGAGATCTTTGAATGTTAGTTACATTAGTGTATCTGTTTTTAGGATTTGAACGTTAATTCGAATACATACATACATATACTCACGGCTAATTTCCCTAGAAGGAGTAGCCAGAGCTAAGGAATTATAAATTCCTCAGCCACTTTTGGAAATTGAGTGGGGAAAAGATGTTAAAAATAAAGGTTTTTAGTGATGGGTTTCCATCCGCATCGCCTAAAAATCCCTTAAAGCCCCAATACCGTTAGTCGCCCCTTACGTACACCGACCGAAAGAAATGGGGTAGTGCTATTCTAAGCCGACACTACACAGCAAATTTTTCGAATAACAGGTTAAATAACAAAGAACATTTTTCAAACATAATTATCGATATCCTGGCCCGAGATGTAACCATGATAGGTCAGTGGGTAGAACACCGCTTATCACGCAGACGATGAGGGTTCGAATTCCGGGTCAGGCCTACACCTATTAGTCTTTTCTAAAGAGTGTATGATTAATTTATTATGGTTGTTAACGGTGAGAGAAAACATCGTGAGTAAACCCACATGGCTAAGTTGTACTTTGTCACGTGACAGTGCTTTCGTACAACACGACGACAGGCCTGTCCCCTATCACGTGAGTACACTGTCTAAGAAAAAGGTTGGTACTCTGAACACCAGGTAACACTCACGTGATGTTCAGAGGTACCAAGTGTTAACTAGTTAAATGCCAACCGTTTGAGTTGAGCTTGAATAAAAATATGTCTCAATTTTTCCGCACTCTTTTTCCCTAACCCGTTCTTAAATAACGGGAAGTAGAAAACTGTAGCGATTAATTTAAATGTATCGTACAAATCCCATCACCTAAATTCCAAAAGGCACTAAGCAGATATAAATCACATTGGCCCAACTATCGGTTCGCAATTCTTCAGATAACTGTCCGCCATACTGTCGAGTGGCCGGAAATCCAACTTCGGATATTCAAACTGGACCGGAAGTGGGAGGGTGCTGAACGATCTACGTAACTAATGTTATTGTCACACTTTGGCTTCGATTTGGAGGGAATATCTCTAATACATTAATACATAAACTCACGGCTATGAATTCCAAAAAAGGGGTAGTCAGTGTTTTACAATTAGTATACAAATATTTACAAACATCTACTCACGCGGTTAGTTCCTATTCTAAATGTTGCTGAGAAGTTTCTGGGTCTGAAGGTCTAGACACCACTTTCTGAGATTTATGGCCAAGATTATATGCATTTGTCATTATGTATGTATGTAAATCGTAACCAATTCACAGATGAACACAATGTTTTGAATTTATCTGTGTACATACATACATATATATACTCACAGTTATATTTCCCTGGAAGGGGTAGCCAGAGCAAAGGAATTATAATTTCCTCAGCCACTTTTGGAAGTTGAGTGGGGAAAAGATGGTAAAAATAAAGGTTTTTAACGATGAGTCTCCAACCGCATCGCCCAAAAATCCAATAAAAAGCCCCAATACCCTTAGTCACCTCTTACGACACGCGTGGGTAGAAAGGGGTAGCGACATTCTAAGCCGGCACTACACGTCCACTTATGAGTGTCTTTTTTATTATTTTATATGAATTCGATTAAATTAACAATAATTAGGCCACATCGATAGCTTTTGAAGTTATCGACTAAACAATTAATCTCTATATACAAATAATCTTAACCTGTTTCCGGTCAAGCGCACACAACTAATAAGTAAACGTATTAATTGGACGCCTACGTGTCAGTTTCGTGGTTTTATTGGCTTGGCGATTTTGCTGTTTGGGAAATATTAGGGTAGAATCACAATTATAATACCGACTTCTTAACAAATATTTGATTTGTTTTAATTATAAATTTAAATATAGCTGTGTAGTGTTGGTTTTGAATAGCACTACCCCATTTCTTCCGGCGACTATGGCGATGCGGTTGGCGACCTATCACCAACAACCTTTATTTCACTGGCTTTTCCAAAACCAACGCAACAAAAGGGGCTGATTCCCTAGCTCTGCCCAACCTTCCAAGGGATTTATAGCCGTGAGAATATGTATGTATGTATGTAAAAATTCACAATTTTTTATTTGCCATGAACCAAATGGTTTGGAGTGGTCAGCTTATAATGCGGTTGTAGTCACGTAGTTCTTAGCAGCCTAGTACTAGAGATTGCTTAAGAATGTATATTGTTTTTTATCTAAATCTTTTTAATAAATCGTTGCCACATGGAAGTTCATATTTTTCATAAAACCATTAAGTGAAGACATTGAAAAAATATGACCATACGAAAAAAAAAACAAATAAAACTGATTTTTAAATTGAAGATTATTTATTCAGAAAAAAAGACAAATGGATAAGACTTAAAATAAAATACGACATAAAAGTTTACAAAAGAAAAATATGGTCGTTTACACACGCTGATGATACTCATTGAGTGATTGAAACAGCTGAGTTTTAACATTCTTATCAAACTAACTTACATTATATACCTAGCAACAATAAGTAACATCACACAATTTTCTATGAAGTAACATCATAAGATAATATTATTCCCGAGCCAACCTATGATAACAATGAGCTGACCAAGTCTTTAAGCTTCGCTGGACTTTCGGGTTTATTTGCATATCACTGAAATCCAAGTACGTGTGCTGCTTGCTAAGATCTACTCTGTTTCTATAATTGGATGAATGTATTTGAACACGCGTGTATAGGTGAGAGAGAAATTTGAAGGAACTTGTATGAAGTTGGAATAGTGTGAAGTTACATAAATGCATGGTTGACGTAATGTGGAAAATGTTCCAAACATATTGTGTTAGGAAGGAATTATAAAAAACATCTGTTTATTCTTGAAGGCCGTGTAGTGTCGGCTTAAAATAGCACTACCCCATTTCTTCCGGTGGGTGTACGTAAGAGGCGACTAACGGTATTGGGGCTTTTAAAGGATTTTTGGACGATGCGGTTGGAGACCCATCACCAACAACCTTTATTTTACCATCTTTTCCCCACTAAAATATCCAAAAGTGGCTGAGGAATTTCTAATTCGTTCGGATTTATAGCCGTGAATATATGTATGTATGATTAAGTAAGAGTAACAGAAACTCATTTATTATTATTTGTTGATATTGTTTGGAACTCATTACCACCTATCCGTTTTATAGAACTTGCAAACAGCGTTGACGTGAACGTTTAGAAGTTTTTAGTGAGGCTTTTATTTTTAATAGACTTAAAATTCCCTATCCCATCAGTCAGACACATCATTCTTTTCTACAGATATACATTAGGCGTTATACATATATATTCACTTCTTTGATCCTGAAACTATATTATCCTCATTACATATTTAAGATATTTCAAGACTTTGAGTTCGGTAAAACATACAATGGACACACGCTAAACTTGGTCAGTTTGATAAACACCATCCAGTTTAATTGACCTAATTATAAATTCAAAATGTAAAGTCAATCTGCTACTTTCTTGGCCTGAAGAGCGATGACCACGGGTCTGACAACGGTGGACGTGCGACTAAGATATGCCTTGAATTAATATTCATACGGCAAGACCAGGTGGCTGGCAGTGGCTGAAAAGGGTGGATTTCGTACTGGTCAATCTTCGCGAGTAGTTTGTTGCAGATGTGACAAAACTGTTATAGATGTATGTATGTTTATAGTTATATTTTATATACAAATATGATTGTTGTAAGATACTTATAACTTAGCATGGAAAAGAACAAAATAAATACTTATTAAAAGTTTTTCACAATATCTTTGTAAAATATATTTATATTTTCTCAGATGGAAGATTCTCGAACAACAAATAAACTAAAGAAGGTATGATAGAAAATTTAAATGTGTCTGCAACTGTTTTAAAGATGGTGAAAATCTTATTTAACTAATACTTAGTTTGTATACAAAGACAAACTTAATGCTTACTGTTTTCAGTGCTTCAGCTTTAGAACGGTACAAGCAGTAAAATGATGTCAATTAATTTATATATCAATTCAATTTATTTAAATTTAGGAGAACCTAATTCAAATCATATATTTTATAAATCATATTCTTCAAACCCTTTCCTCTCACCTTCAAGCCTAAAAAATTATTCAATCGACTCATCGCTATATACTATCTATAACTTCCATAATCTTTGTCAGGCAGGGAGGCAAGACAAGAGGCGGCCAGTGTGGGTAACAAGAATACAGTCCCTTGTCTTATCTCGGCCCTCGCCTCAGGACTCTGGCTGATGGATTAACTTCATTGTTCTAGACGCGAGAAGTGACATGGCATTTATAATTGCGTGTTACCGTCTTGCGGTCTGAAGTTTTCCTTCTATGGAAGTTTACAGATCTTTGACGGAGTTTTTGGGTTTAATGGAGCTGGGTTTTAAAGTGCTGTGGGCAGTTAAAGGTGTTTCACGTCTTTTATATGAAAGCATATTTAAAAAATCTAAATAACCGTGATATCCCAGTGGGTAGAACACTCGGTTATCGTGCAAACGACTAGTGTTCAAATCCTGGGTCGGGCCTACACCAATTTGTCTTTTCTAAAGACATATGTGTGGTTAATTTATCATGGTTGTTAACGGTGAGGGAAAACATCGTGAGGAAACCCACATGGCTGAGTTGTACTCAGTCATGTGACAGTGTATTCGTACAAAACGGCGATAGGCCTGTTCCTATCACGTGAGTACACTGTCCATGCAAAACGTGGGTACTCTGAACACCAGGTGACAAAGTCACGTGATGTTCAGAAGTATTAATACCTCTGCCAACCCCTTCGGGGATATTCGGCGTGAACGTTTATGTTTAAAAATCTATTGGAGATATATATTTGCATTAGAAGTTTCGCTTTGACAGTGTTTGTTGTATAGAAAATAAAATCAGCAAATAAAATCAAACATAATTTTTGTATCTTGGAAAAGCAGGAAAAGAAATGAATATAATAAATTGATGTAATTAAGAAAACTATATAGTGTATTAAAAAGGTTAAAAAAATTAATGTAGTAATGATTCCTGGGTTATAGGTTAAGAAAACAAGAAATTCATATCTTATTGCGATATCTACATTCATTACCTTTCGGCAATAATCTATTAAAATGTTCTAACCATACTAAACTTAAAACAAATGTGTATAAAAATTAGGCTCTGGTCATATGTTTTAATTCATTTTGCTATATACTATTTTTAAATGGATGTAAAATAATAGGTACAGTATATTTGACAAAAGTGTTCTAATGCATGGATCTTTTTTTTAAAGGCTTAAGATATCTTTACTTTATACAACCGTGCATATTACGTAATTACTACCATATTACTACAAATATCAGACAAACTTAACCGATTCTAATGAATTATTTGATATGAAAAGAAGTAAGTTAATTTAAGATTGATATTTGAATGTAAAAAAATATTTAATACAGTTACAATATGTAAAATCGAGCTTCGTTATTTTAACGTTATTATTATAACAAACTTACCGACTTAAACTCATCATCATATAATTAAATAAGTTATGAAAAATGTTATTTTTCATTTCATTCCATACGATTTATTTTAAAAAGCCTACAAAATTTCTTAATTGCATATACAAACTTGCTTGCCAGGCTCGTACAAAATGGCGATGGATAGTCTCTGCCTACCTTAATAGGAACTGATGGCGTTAGTATATGTATCTATGTACATAAAAAAGTCTGTCACTACGCAATTCTAACTTTTAGGTACCTCAAAACAATCAGAATTCATCTTCATAACGCACGCTTAATAATAGTTTAAATATATTCAAAGATTCCAAGGGTCCCCCTCACCCCACCTGCGTCTCCACGTAGGGTTGACCCTTCTCAAAGAGTAACCAAATTAACTGGGCGAAACATCTTGACCAAGTAACGCTATTGTTCTATGGTCAACCAGGCGTCCCTAATTTGAAAAACAAACATTTGGCCGAAACATTAATACAGATTTCATGGTCGGGATGAAGACTTGGTAATTTGGTTAGAATATCTCATATTATGTATGTGATTTATAATGTAATATCATCATTAGCGATAAAAAAAACTAGGTTGTATTTTTTGGGATAACCCTAAGCAGTATTTGCTGTTATTTTTCAAACAACCTACATACATATAATCATGATTATTAATCCCTAGAAGGGAAAGCCAGAGCTTCAGTAAAGAGAAATGTTCAGTCGCATTTGGAACTTTGGGGGACAACTGATTGTAAAATAAAGGTAACGAAAATATTGTAAAATTAAATTAGTCATCACTTAAAAACCCAGTATATACGAACACCCACGTGCAGAAATGGGGTAGTACTGAAAAGCTGACTATTCACAGCATAAAAACTTCTATCATAATGAAAATAACACCTTTTTTCTTAATAAAAAACGGTAACTTCTTTTTTAGAAACTTTTAATGGTAGTAGTTGCAATAGAAGATAATATGTTTCACAGAAACACTACTTAATTCATTGCATTAATTGAGTCTATAGTCCGGTCGACAAGTCGCAAGAAGTGGAGTTTGGTAAAAAAAGGTCGGAATTTAATGAAACTTGGAGATGTTGTTCAGGGATGGTTAATTAACATTTTGTCAAGTTTTGGACCTCGAGGACCCTGTGCAAAAAGAGGAGGGGGGGGAGAACTGCAAAAATCTTGACCTTTCGTCAGTTTTTCGTCAATTACCTTTTTTCCTTAGATCCTACGACAAAAGCGTTCAGAAACATTTTGTAGTACGTGAAATTATCTACAATTTGAATACTCACATATGTCTGTATGTCAATTCCTTACTGAGATATGGAGCTTCGCAGAAAATATTTTTTTCCGAAATTCAGCGTGAGCTAGCATCGAAGTGAAGCAAGCACACGAAGACGCCGACGTGTTGACCGTCAACACCGCCATATCCAAAGCTAGCGAATTCGACAGCGTCATTATTATTGTTGAAGATGTGGACATACTTATTCTGTTGACGGCATTGGGTATGTCTATAAAGAACATCTATCTTCAGAAAAGTGGAAGAGGTGGTGGTCCTAGTGTCCTCTACTCACCAAGTTCCTGTTCCTTTCCTCCCAAAGATATACTTTTCCTCCACGCAGTGAGTGGGTGTGATACCACGTCAGCACCGTATGGATTGGGGAAGAACAAAATTTGCAGCACCTATATGAAGAATACCGCCCTCTCTGCAGTAGTGGCTCCGTTTCTTACATCAAACGCTACTCCTCAGCAAATCAAGGACGCTGGAGAAAAGTTCCTGGTAGTAGTTTATGGAGGCAATATTGACAATGACAACCTTGACGACTTGCGGTACCGATTATTTACACGATTAGTAACGAAGGCTAAATTGGAACTAGCCCGCCTACCACCGACAAGGGACGCTGCCAATTACCACTCCCTCCGCACTTACCAGCAAGTACAAGCGTGGTTAGGTAATGAACTTCGCCCATCAGTTTGGGGCTGGAGCCTAACCATGCGAGGGGTACCACCAATCCCCACAACGAAAAATGCTGCGCCAGATAACATTCTCCAAATTGTTTCGTGCAAGTGCAGCAAAGGCTGTAGCACCGGAGCTTGCAGCTGCAAGAAAGCAGGTCTTAGATGCTCAGCTATGTGCAAGTACTGCACAGGCCACTCCTGCGAAAACGCCCCTGCAACTGATTTGAACGAGGAGGACTCGTCAGACATAATCGACGAATACGACGACGGCGAGGACGTCCTTAACAGCCTGATTGTGCAGGAGGACGACGAGCAATTAGAAGCAGAACCAACGGCTAAATAATCTCGACAGGAACTGTAATGAGTACAAATGCGTACCTACTATGTATGAGAGACCTTTCAACAATATCTCTGTTGCCTCTAGTGTATACTTTGTCAAAACTTTAATTTTGTTAATATCATTAATTTTGTTTACGAAAGGGCTACGTCTTTTTTTACCTACCCTGGAACAATTATGTAGTGGAGGGAAGGAGAGGGAGGGGGAATATCGGTCTAAAAAGTAACTAATGTCAATACCAATATTACCGACATGGATATATGGTTGGTATGAAATTACAGTAGAAAATAAGTTTTTGAGAATTGGGGTTAGGTGGGGAAGGGAGGGGGGATTGGGGGGGTTCAAAATTACAGACCATAATAACAACAATTATTATTATTAAAATAAGAAATAAGGTTTGGTTTTTTTCTGCCTTTTTAAGGTATTTTTACTGAATTTCGGAAAAAAATATTTTCTGCGAAGCGCCATATCTCAGTAAGGAATTGACATACAGACATATTTGAGTACTCAAATTGTAGATAATTTCACGTACTACCAAATATTTCTGAACGTTTTGTCGTAGGATGTAAGGAAAAAAGGTATTTGACGAAAAACTGACGAAAGGTCGATATTTTTGCAGTTCTCCCCCCCCTCCTCTTTTTGCACAAGGTCCTCGAGGTCCAAAACTTGACAAAATGTTAATTAACCATCCCTGAACAACATCTCCAAGTTTCATTAAATTCCGACCTTTTTCTATCTGAAACCACCTGTCGACCGGACTACTAGCTTAGCGTCTCTTTTTAATTAGTTAGACAGCCATCTTTTAAAGTATTTTTTTATTTTAATTCTTGGCATTGCACCAAGAGATTTATATTTCTTTTAATAATAAAATAACTGATACGGTAAATATTATTCTCATCATGAAAAAATACATTTGAAAATGGCATATCTATCTCTTAGAAGTCCACCTTCTCTGCATCGCCTGGTTCCCTTCTGCCCCTCTATAACCATTAAGACCCAATGCCATTTTGTCTAGCGGTTAAGCGATTGGTTTCAAGTACGGAGGTCTCGGGTTCGATTCCCAAGGCGTGTTAACCTAACAAATTTAATTTGTAAGAGTTAACCCAGTTTGGAAGGATATTGCAGGCTTGAATCACCTGATTATCCGAAAATTAAGATGATTCCGTGCTTTGGAGGGCACGTTAAGCCGTCGGTCCCGGCTACTATCACGGTAGTAGTTGTTAGTCTGCCAACCCGCAATTGGCCAGCGTGGTGGACTATGGCCAAATCGCCCTATATAGGGTAGGCTTGAGCTCCTTGGTGGGGACTATATGGGCTGTGAGAATTTTAGCCTACTTGTTCTTCAAAATAAATTAATATGGGAAACTACTAACATCTCTCTCTTCATACATTTTTGATACTTTGGGCCTTCTAAGCCTAATGGATCATTTTTAAAAGCTCTGACTTTGCCTTCTGACCATAGTTGGCAAAACAGTTTTTCATTGGGTACACGGGGGCGTATACCCGAGGTCGTGGGTTCGATTCCCGCCTGTGTTGAAATTTTTCTTTCCTTTATTTAATAATATATTACTCCATATTTTCAAGATATTTCTGGTATTAAATATACATCACGTGACAACTACATAAAACAATAATGTATAGGCTTGGCTTAGAACAGCACTAACACATTGTTTCCCGTGGTAGTCGTACGGGGAAAACAAGGGCTGCCTTGTTAATAATTATTATTTCATTACTCATATATTTTAGTAAATAATTATTGATTTGGGCTTTTTGAGTAATTATTGGACGATGTCACTGGAGTCCTGTTACCAACTGTCCTTTATTATACGATCTTTTCTCCACTCAAGTTCCAAAAGTGACTATAATGCTACTAATACTACTGCACTACCAATACTTTTTCGTATTAATAGCCATAAGTATGTTGAGTGATACCGTTGAGTTTGGTATTTATGTATCTAGAAACAAAGACAGCGATGTATTACAATTTTATGTTTCATAACATAACATAACATAAACATAAACGTTCACGCCGTATATCCCCGAAGGGGTGGGCAGAGGTACTAATACTTCTGAACATCACGTGACTTTGTCACCTGGTGTTCAGAGTACCCACGTTTTGCATGGACAGTGTACTCACGTGATAGGGGGCAGGCCTATCGCCGTTTTGTACGAATACACTGTCACATGACTAAGTACAACTCAGCCATGTGGGTTTCCTCACGATGTTTTCCCTCAACGTTAATAATCATGATAATTTTTATGTTTCCTACTGTTATAATTTTAGCACCGTAGTTCTCATAAATTATAATAGAAAACGTTGCGTCTATCTAATAAGCCATAAGTCTTAGTTGACACAATTTCAGATCGTAACAATAATTCTTATCCTTAATTGCAAACTTTTCCTGCTTTTTATAATGAAAATAGAGTTGGAAATAGAAAGAATCAAGATAATCCTAGTTGGAGCAAACCCCTCGCTGTCGTCAAGACAACCCATATCCTGAGGCGATAGTTGTTAACTAGCTGGCAGTTCATTATAATACAGGGGATACTTTTCTTCGAAATTCTATTGTAAGTGCTTATTTGCAGTTTCTCCGAGTTTTAAAAATAAACAAATCAAAATGACTCAGAATCCTTGGTACCTAGATTTTTGTGCTACTGTGAAAACATCGGTTATTAATGTCAGCAATAGAAATAAACCGCTGAATATCAATTAAATAATATTGCTGTTACCAAAAAAAATAATAAAAAAAAATACAAACCGAACTAGGGCAAAAATTACAATAAAAGCGATGTAAAATCAGCTAGATTAGAAGTCAGTCCATCGGAGTCATAAACTAAGGATTTTAGTGTATTTTAAGCCATAAGTGACGACATGAGCCACCCACCCAAATTACCACTGTTAGTTTTCCTGTCCCTTACCCACTTCCCCAAAAAGATAAGTGAAAAAGAAATATCGGTAACTATTTCCCAAAGAAACAGTAAAACCGCAATGTCACTGGAGGGAAGTCAACTTGTGCGAGTAAGTAGCCGCAATTATCCCAAGAAGCTGACAGTCATTGCTAAGCCACACATGTCCGAAATAACCCCTAAGCTGCTGAAAATAAAGTTGAGATTTTGGCCGAAAACTAGGACATACGGGTACTGTTTAGGCGAACTTTGAATCTTGAAATTTGAAAACGATAACGCTGCAACGTTATGTGTGACTATTGCCGGGCAATAATAAATTAATGTGTTTCTTAGTTTAGAATACTAATTTTATATTTTAGCTGGTAATGTTTAGTTGATTTTTTGTGTAGTTGGCCTCATTTTCTTTTGTATACTCAAGTAAAGTTTTTATTCAATAAATATTTCAAATTTTTGCTATGAATAACTATAACAAACAGTATTTTTCAATAACAGATCAAATGATACATCCCACCATCACCAGTATTTACTTAACAAATACCCATCCCACCCAAGTGCTCGCCCATTTAACGTACCGTATGTTAACCCGTGAAAGAGTGAAAGGGTAGGGTGTGCCCGGGCATAAATGATCACCGGGCCTCGAGTGACGAAGACAAATGACAGCCGATGTCGAACTACCAACAAGATAAGGTAGGCCTCCTAAATTAGGTGCGTTTTGAAGACTCCTTGGAAGACGTCTTGTCGTATTTTTCACTGTCTAAATGCGGTTGGACCGTTTGAAGGGTTAAATTGGGGCATATAGTGTAATTAAAGTATGGTTTGGATTGGGTGTTTGAGGTAAGTAAATAGTTTAATGGAAGATAAATAGTTTTACTTTCTTGTTTAGAAAATATAATGATAATCGAAGGTTTGGCAATTGGCAACCCATTATCAAAGACTGTTTATTTCATCAAATAACCCATTCTACTGTGAAAAATGACACTTTGTTCAAAATTTATTATATTTTTATGCAGTTATTGTCACCATTGAAATATTGTAGTCATTCAGTTAAAGTATCCAAAATAAAGAAAATTATAGTAAAAATCAACATACATACATACATATACTCACGGCTATAAATCCCTAAAAGGAGTAGCCAGAGCTGAGAAATTAGAAATTTCTCAGCCACTTTTGGAAGTTGAGTGGGGAAAAGATGGTAGAATAAAGGTAAAAATCAACTTTTAGTAAAAGCGTTTTGTTGTTGTTCTTAATTTTCATTTAGATTTGAAAAAAAGTATCGTCAAACGAAGTTTTAGCATTCAGCTATAACCTATGAAATAGTTAAATCCATGTCTTACCTGATGTCTTTATAAGTTAAGAAAAACAAAGATTTCTTTAAGTATTCCTGGGTAATTAATAACTAAACATCCATAATATATTCTTATGAATTCTAGCTTCAGATTTCAAAATTACTTATCGTTTTTATTTGTTTTCCTTCCACGTTGCCCAACTATCACTTAAAAGGCCCCATACTCTCTCTCCATTCCTCTTACGACAACGGTTAATAGGCACAGGTTAATGCTACTTTATACCAACACTAAATTCAACACTCAATTCATAAAACATTCTATAACAGTGCATAAATATAGATAGTATCGTAATTGCGAGAAAATTAGCTTTGACCGCATATAAATACATTAAGAGAATCCCAATTTATATGGTATGGTCCAAGATTAAAGATTTATGTTTTTCGTAAAATATTTATGAAAATGATACAAAACGTATACCCAAGTATTTATCGGGGCTAATAAATAATGTGAAAATCAATCAATAATACTTACCTAATACCACATTACATCTGAAAGCATATTTAAAAACAATGCACCATGACTGAAATTGGTATACTAACGGTACTTCTCGGCCCTGTTCACAAATTTGATAAATAAAGAACAATACCTAGATATATATTTGCCGTGTAGCGTCGGCTTAGAATAGCACTACCCCGTTTCTACCGATGGGTGTACGTAAGAGGCGACTAACGGTATTGGGGCTTTTAAGGGATTTTTGGGCGATGCGAACCTTTACTTTTACCATCTTTTCCCCACTCACATTTCCAAAAGTGGCTGAGGAATTTCTAATTTATATGCTCTGGCTACCCCTTCTAGGAATTTATAGCCGTGAGTATATGTTATGTTATGTTACCTTGATATATAATCTTTTAATATTTTTGACACCTGGTTTTCAAACTACCCATGTTTTGCTTAGAAAGTGCACTCACGTTGTGGGAAGCAAAGCAAGCCTTTCGTCGCTTTGTTCGTGTATAATTGGCAGGATCAAAGCAGTTCTAAAATGTGTTTTTGTACGGCGCTGTTTATAAACAGAGAGCGAGTTCTAATTATGTTTATATACAGTAATAAACTAAAAAGAAAGATACACATAAAGAACATACTCCCGTATTAATATATTCCGCTTCCGTCGTACTATTGGAATATCGTGTAAAGGAGTGAAGCAGTACGTAAGACGGGTGGCAACGCAAATACCAGAGGTAGGACTAGGTAGAAGGCACGACGTTTGTGTAAGGATAAGTCGAGGGGCAGTGTTTTCCAATTTGAGATGGGTTAGTGTCCAGTTGATGTAGAGTTTAATAAAATTAGAAGTGATATTTTTGGTCCGCGTGAATGTAATTACAAGCTTCTTTTTAAGACACATTAAAAAGAAGGAGATTTGATTACTAGGACAAGGTGATGTGGTATGATAATTTGTTTAGACTATCTCGACGAAACAAATTTATCCCATCTGGGCATTTTATGACATTTACACAGCATTTTTCAAAGATAAATGCTGTTGTTAATGACTTTCCCTGCATTTTTTTCGATACTGAGCATGAGGTGTAGTATTTAACCAAAAGGCAAAAAACGACATTCAAGATTAGAGCAAGATGTATAGCATGTATATATTTTGTATGACTGTTGTTCACGAGTATAATAAAATTCAGAAATAAATTGTGATCACAATGTCAGGGTCAATATGTCTGATTAAATCTATACTTACTTGTACCCAAAGCGAACTTAAAACTAAATAGAGCGGAAACCAAACGTAGTTTAGTCCAAAAATATCTGAAAAAAATCCGCTACAAAAAAAAACAAAATTAGTTATTCCTGCACCAAGACTGGTTGATTCAATGTTTTTACTTTTGTTCGTCATACATTTATTACGCTAACTCATTACCTCAATGCCAATAAACTGAAAATGACTAACGGACCTAAGGAAAAATTACATTCTTTTTTTCTTCTCTATTTAGATAAATTCTCTATGCTTGTATTATATTACACGTTCATATCATCGTGAACGCATCAGAAAAACATAAAATTTATATGCAATAATAAATGTAAAATATATATACCTCAAATACCCAGTCTAAATATTGTAAGGTCTCCATATGCGGGCGGAGGTCCGTGTTTCTAAATCTTGGCCGCACCTCGGGGTATCGCGCCTGAAGACGCTTTAGCTGGTCCGAGCAAACGGGGGTAACTGACGTTCTCCACTGGGTTTTGAAATTTATAATTTAGCTATACTCATATGTTTGTTATTAAATGAATATATGCAGTATGAATAAAACGAAGATACATTTAAGCAACAAAGAAAGTACAGGATAATTAATTACAGTGTAGCTGCGTCATATATGATTGATAATACCAATCGCACCAAAAACTATTACTACAAAAACAAGTCTTGAAATATAATTAAATATAGAAATTATTTTCATTTTTTTTCTCTTGTTGTTAACAAAATAATGAACATGCAACTCCACATGGTTAATGCTTTCTTAATTTATTACAAAACATATTTATTTTTTACTTTCTTTAGTAATGCTAACAGTCAATATAGTTTCAAACAGTATCAAAAATATTAAATATATCGTGTAGTGCCGGCTTAGAATGTCGCTACCCCTTTCTGCCCACGGGTGTCGTAAGAGGCGACTAAGGGTATTGGGGCTTTTTTGGATTTTTGGGCGATGCGGTTGGAGACCCATCACCAAAAACCTTTATTCTTACCATCTTTTCCCCACTCAACTTCCAAAAGTGGCTAAGGAATTTATAATTCCTTAGCTCTGGTTATCCCTTCTAGGGAAATATAGCCGTGAGTATATGTATTAAATATATTGTATAATTTTATTTCATAACTGATATTTCTATCGTAAAACTATATTTCTACAATTTAAATCCAAAACATAAAATAAATTTCACGTGCGCCCCTATATTCACGAATGTACAAACCAACCCTTTCGACTGACCACCACCCCGAGGTCAGGGGGCGAACCTCCGAGGGGTGATTCAAGGAGTTACCAGCTCATCCTAAGTTCCAATACATTTCATATTCCGTTGACAGTGGGCACAATAACTTCAAGAGATGTACATTGGTATATATCTGATAGTGAAGTTGGAAATAGTTTGAGGAGATGGACATAGTTAGCTGATCACAATTTATTAGTTGTTCTGACCCGGTGGGTATTTATTGGCGGACTTCTAACAGGTGCTTAGCAACCGCCATTGTGATATTACTGATTGGAAAAC
Source organism: Bedellia somnulentella (assembly GCA_963576735.1). Taxonomy (NCBI): domain Eukaryota; kingdom Metazoa; phylum Arthropoda; class Insecta; order Lepidoptera; family Bedelliidae; genus Bedellia; species Bedellia somnulentella. The sequence continues at coordinate 13,256,630 of OY755186.1, read as the reverse complement.
GGGCTTCGATTTTAGTATTGCAAATTTGGATAGATATTACAAACTATGAGTCTTTGATATAACAAGTACAAATTTATATATATTCAAATACTTACTTTACTCACGCCCATTATCCCAATGGGGTAGGACTTCTCCCAGAGACTATCAGTCGTCACCTTGTACGATTCTGATAAATCTCTCTTGTTTCTCACACATTTATTATTTTTTTAATTACAGGCTTTTTTATTCTTTTAACTTCGGACTTCCCACACTCTTCACATCTATAAGAAAGTCTTCAATTTGGTTTTCAAACGTCTTGCAAGACAATTCTTTTCTAACAAAACCATTCACTTTGGCTCTATATACCTCTCTCACCACTTTACTTACATCCACCCTCTCTTTGCGCCCAAAATACCTAAACAAACAGAAATAACAATGAGAATCAAATTATAAATATAAACACAAAACTTGGTAAATAAAAATAACAATATCATACATACATACATCATACATATACTCATGGCTATATATCCCTAGAACGGGTAGCCAGAGCTAAGGAATTAGAAAGTCCTCAGCCACCTTTGGAAAATTGAGTGGGGTAAGGATGGTAAAGTAAAGGTTGTTGGTGATGGGTCTCCAACCGCATCGCCCAAAAATCCCTTAAAAGCCCGAATACCGTTAGTCGCTTCTTACGTACACCCATCGGTAGAAACGGGGTAGTGCTATTCTAAGCCGACACTACACGGCAAATAACAATATCAATCGGATACTTTTTTAAAAGTTACTTCTGCATATACAAATGTATTTAAACAAACACCCTACACAACCTAACAAATGAACCCAAAACGCATCGATACACATAAATTATGAATGAGACAACTTCAAATCCGAACTTATCGGACTGCCATCATATCCGCTGAAACTCCTTCGTCCAACCGTCTTTAGATTTCAAGTGTGCACAGATAGATTTATTAATAATCACGGTTGTAGGTGGGCCGGGGGTGAAACTATGCCCCAGGGGGTTGAAGAAGGTGTGGGGTGGCAAAACTTGGCAATCGTAAGGCCGTGTTCTGGACAGCAGTGGTCATAACGAAGATATTTTGACCGGCTATTCCTTGGCGCTGTTTAAGGCGTATCTTTGCTGAGGTTATATAAAGGGTGTGTTAATGTTTTATGTCAAATAACAAAAACGAAATATGTTGATCGTTAATTTTTAATTAAATTGGTAGTAAGTAAAAACGTAATAATGACTTTTAAACTACTTTCTATATGTTATCGGCAGTCCGAAAATGATTCATACAAAAAATATATTATAAGGATTATCCTTCATATTGACTGTCTATACTATCGACTGAAACTTATAACCTTCATAGTCATGATATCATTAATCACTCATCATTTTTTTTTCTAATGTTGCTTTGAAATTTTATTTTATGCCAATGATAAATATCTCTATCATTTGAATAGAAATAGGTAAAGATAATACCCCAGTCATTAAACCATTACTTGAAAAGTTAAGATAATATGGCATTTCAATAACAACATTTCTCGGATAACAGTATGATATCCAACTATCAAGCATATAGATAAAAATGCATGTGTATTTTACTTATGAATGTGATTATTAACACTGTTACTGAACCATGATTTTAAGATTTTGTTAATAAGTAGCATCCTGAACACGGTTGCTTAAATTACAACAAAATATCAATAAAGTTTCAAAGACAAATATGGTTGTAAAATGGTGTTTGTGTTGGGTAGTACAAAGGTGTTTTTTTCGGGTTTTTTATCGCGACTTTTTGCCGAAATTAATTTAATGAAGATAACGTTTATTTTTGGTTTTTATAAGTCACCTCCCACATAATATAAGCAACTGTCTGTACAAAGAATCAATATAAACTAATTTTTTTAAAGAATTTTTGAAAGTTAAAGATATATAGATATATAGTGCAATAAAACATACGAATCTCAATGACATACTAAATAATGTCATGTTGAAACTCGAACTGACAAACCAGTGACAGCTGAAAAATTTAATATAAATCTCTAGAATTTCGGAGCATCCTGTACAAACCAATTGTCAAACACATTCAAATCTATTTAGCTAGTATTTGTGTATGGGCGCTGTCTATATTAAATTCCAGACAGTTTTGACCACTAGCGATATATTAGAACCTGTATTTTGGAATATTCCAGTTATTTCAGTATGAATTCTCGTTCCCCATGTATACCTTTGGGACCATTTAAATGTAATTCATACGATGTTAAACTTAATGAAACTTATGAGAACAAATGAAATAATGTTGAATCTTCATTATATATTTTGGGAGTTTCTTCTAGAAAGTACTTTATTTTGAACTGGGTTTTCGAAACGATAAAATTTAAAAGCACTACAACTTCTTGAAACTGATTTGTATTTTTGTTCCGAAAAATGTTCCGTGGTTACAAAGACATGAAGAGCTATGCTAAAACTGATATCAACAAGAAACAACACATAATGGATGTTATTATATTACGAAAATCTTTAAAAGTTATAAGTTAATAGCTCCTATACCAATTATGAAAACACATTGCAAATAATAAAAAAATATAATTAAGAACTATCTCAAATAGCAAAATTTCATTTAACTTAATATCCAAACTCCTTAACCAAATTACCACCACATTACCTCCGAACTTGGTGCTAAAGAGGTCGAAACTGAAACACCTCTTAAAGATACCTCTGGAAGGACACTTGAGTGATCGATCCTACAACTTAACCTTAAATTAAGTAATTTGTACACTTAACTACAGTTTGGAGATTCTTAGCACACTCAGAACTTAAAGTGCATAGAGCTACGAATGGTATGAAATTGGACATGTACGTATGACACGTTTTTTGAGAAGAAATAAATCAAAGATATTGATTTTACTGTTTCGAATAACGAAAACCAAATTTTCTTGAATACAAGATGTTAACAGATGTTCAATTGCCACTTGATGCTTTACTTATTACTTACTTGTGTTATTGATGTGACGTGTTTTTTTTATTAAGCTTTTTCTTAAAAAAATGCATTAGTTTGTATTTTAAAAGTTACGAATGTTAATAGATTATTACCTAAAATTATAACCATATTTAATTCGAAATATCTAAAACTTTTTGAATAACCATATACATATTATAGTGCCGGCTTAGAATAGCACTACCCCATTTCTTCCGGTGGGTGTACGTAAGAGGCGACTAACGTTATTAGGGCTTTTAAGGGATTTTTGGGCGATGCAGTTGGAGACCCATCACCAAAAACCTTTATTTCACCATCTTTTCCCCACGCAACTTCCAAAAGTGGCTGAGGAATTTCTAATTCCCTAGCTCTGGCTACCCCTTCATGGGATTTATAGCCGTGAGTATATGTATGTATGCATATACATTTCTTTAATTCAATAACGTAACTTAAATCATCATACCACTATGAGCAATGAGTGAGAGAAGTAGAAGTGACATATGAAGTTCCTTAGAATAACAAAGTAATGTAATGGAGTGACAAATTTGGCGATCGTTGTCTCTGTTAAACCAAATGAGAACTACATACATACATACATATACTCACGGCTATAATTCCCCAGATGGGGCACCCAGAGCTATGGAATTATAAATTGCTCAGCCACATTTGGAAGTTGAGTGGGGAAAAGGCGGTAAAATAAAGGTTTTTGGTGATGGGTGTCCGCATCCACATCGCCCAAAAATCCAATAAAAAGCCCCAATACCGTTAGTCACCTCTTACTACACCCGTGGGTAGAAAGGGGTAGCGACATTCTTAGCCGGCATTACACGGCAATGAGAACTAATGCAGTGATTACATGTATGTATGTTTTTTATGAGATTCAATGTGAAATCACCATAGTTAATATAATATCTAACAGCGGACAAATGATAACTACCCAAACATACATACATACATATTCTCACGCCGTTAGTTCCCATTGGGGTAGGCAGAGACTATCGATCGCCACTTTGTACGATCCTGGCAAACCTCTCTAGCTTCATTCACATCCATCAATCTTTTTATACATGCTCTTTTATTCTTCGTACTACGGACACCTGCCTTTTTGAGTACATTTTCTATTTGATCCAAATGTGTCCTCCGAGGTCAACTCAACAACTACCCAAAATCAAGTAAAATTTTCTTAGCATCTATGGCACCAATAATTTATCGGAAGATAAATAGTTGTGTAGGTACAATACTGTAATAGTGTATAACGACTTTCTGTTGAATCAGCTAATATTAATTTTATAACACGTTTCGCTGATAATTGCAGAATTATATAAACAAACCTTCTAATTGTACAGAAAATATATCTGCGGCCCATATAATTTCTAAATCATTTTGCCCCTTCTGGGAACTCACAACCGTGAATTTCTATTAGTGGTATAATTGAATAAAATCTAGTCGGTGGACTATTATGCGTCTCAGTAATAATCTAATTGCATATCGCTTTGCTAAAACTATTAAACAAATTTGCTAAACTCATACATACATACATATACTCACGGCTATAAATCCCTAGAAGGGGTGGCCAGAGCTTAGGAATTAAAAATACCTCAGCCACTTTTGGAAATGTGAGTGGGGAAAAGATGGTAATAATAAATAATTGTTGGTGACGGGTCTCCAACCACATCGCCCGAAAATTACTTCAAAAGCCCCTATACCCTTAGTCGCCTTTTACGATCACCCACGGGTAGAAATGGGGTAGTGTTATTTTAAGCCGACACTACACGGCTGAACTCATTGTGACACAATAAATAAGCAATGAAACGATATACGAGTAAATTGTGTTCCTTTCTAGTTTCATACACAATTTAAAAAAATAACCTCTCTGCTTACCCTGATCGGAATTATAGTCGCGTGTCAGTAAGTAATTTATCAAAATTGTTTGAGGAGTTCTTTCGTATAAACTCACATCAGTAATTATATTAACAGCAAGTGTAATTTTATTTTTTTGATGTCTGATTAATTATTCATAGGATGAAACGATGAACAATGATACGTACATGCCAGGGGTAGCCAGAGCCACAGAATTAACGATTCCTCAACCACTTTTGAAAGTTACATGTGGAAAAGATGGTAAAGATTACTGAATTTAATGGGTTAAGCTAAGCCGACACCAAAACATGACATTATGATAGGATAAAAGTCGTGATGATTGCATGTCTATTTGATCTGCTCGTATTTCACAAAAAGTATAAACAGTCTATACACACAGAGAGTTGCACGCGCTTGTAAATTGCATCCACGAATGGATAGAGTGAGATAATTTATTTATTGTTGTTCTAATTCACGCAGAATCGTGTTCTTCCGACTCGTTACTGAGCTTCGTACGGTAGATGTGGACCTAATACATCCACTATAGTGTGGATCGTTTCTGATTGGGAGTTGGCGAGAAGCGCTAAGATTAATTTAAACAGAAATTAGGTAATTGCGGTGTTTATTTTCATTAAACAACAAAAATCCAAACTAAACTGAGGAAAGATATATGCAGAATATTTTAATAATCTAATCGTGTTACATCAGTTGGTTGTATATTAATTTCCATATTTAAATTTCAAAGTGATCGGGCTGTCAGTCACACCTTTAAGCATTTATCAGCCCATGGACGTCCAGTACTGGAAATAACGTTTCCGTAAAGATGTGATGACAGTGATGAAAAAGACCGTTTATTTTTTTTGTACGTATTCGATATTATTCTATCTTTATAAAGATACAGAGATTCAAATTTTTTGTGATTGTTTTTTACAGTCGGGTTTTATCAAATTTCAATTATATATTGTTCACTACTTACAGCGTTACGTTATTAACATTATTTTAAATATGTTGCCAATACATATTAATACTGGACATAGCGTTTCCGTAAAGATATGATGACCGTGATGAAAAAGACCGTTTTATTAATTTGTACGTATTCGATATTATTCTATCTATATAAAGATACAGAGATTTAAATTTTTAGTAATTGTTTTTTACAGTCGGGTTTTTTGCCAATACATATTAATCAGACTATAGTTGGGCTATTGTGGTATCACATCGCGGGAACTGACACATCGCATCGCGCTTTTATTGAACTATATTTATAGTCTTATAATTTGATTAACTTGTATTCATTTACCCAAAATAGGACAAAACAAACTTAGGAATCAATTATTTATCTGTTATTTAAAGACTTAGATAGAAAGCTTTTATTTGTATATAATAGAAACAGTTTTTATTTGTATATACTCGTATTTATTGGGTTATTAATACTGTGACCAACTGTTAGAGGTTTAAATTAATTGTCTTCTTTACAGTAATACATGTTTTATTCCATACTGCTAGTTGGTAGTAAAAAAAAGTTTTCTTTGTCATTAACAGCCATATATTTCCTCACCGAGAGCCTAGAGCTTTACGTGCCCTCCGCAACACAATTCCATATAATTTTAAGATATGCACACCAAACAATGTCAAATCTCTAAAATTTTATATATTAGTTTACCTCTCGGGAATTGAACCTAAGCCCTCCGTGAGCAGCACCGTCACCGATAGGCCATCAAAACGGCACTGATAAACTTACTATATTAATTGTCAGAAAAAAACAAAAAAAAACTATAGATTTGGTCCAAAATAGTATACAGACCATTTTGAACGGCTCAGTGTTAGATCGCGAGCTACAACAAGAATTTCACAATGTTAATTTTCTAAAGCATCAAGAAGGTGTTTGTTTCATACAACGTGGCATTCAAGTTATGATGATTGACTCCCATCTGGCTGTAAAGATGGTACGAGGATCTCTATTCTGTTAATGCGATTATGGTAAAAGAAGTTTCAAATGGACGTAATATGTTGGAGAACATGAAACCGTGAACTGCCGTGTAGTGCCGACTAAGAATTTAACTACACCTTTCGAGGCGACTCAGGGTATGAGACTTTTTAAGTGGTTTTTGGGCGATGTGATAGGAGATCCATGACCAACGATACTTTATTTCTACCACCGTCTCCCCTATCGACTTCCAAATAAGGCTGAGGAATTTCTAGCTATGAAGCCCTGGCTACCCTGTTTTGGGATCTATGGCCGAGAGTCATATTTTTTATTTTTTTAATTCTTTTGTTCAGAATACTTATAGCAAATTATACAAAAAGTTTTTATAAATTTAGTTAACAACTAAGCCAATAACAAGTATTCGCAAATATGTATGTATGTAATATAAAAAACAGTTAGTTTTCTTCTTTCCGACTATATACTGTTGAAAAAAAGCTGTGTAGTGTCGGCTTAGAATAGCACTACCGCATTTCTTCCGGTGGGTGTACGTAAGAGGCGACTAACGGTATTGGGGCTTTAAAGGGATTATTGGGCGATGCGGTTGGAGACCCATCACCAACAACCTTTATTTTACCATCTTTTCCCCACTCAACTTTCCAAAGGTGGCTGAGGAATTTCTCATTCCTTAGCTATGGCTACCCTATCTAGGGATTTATAGCCGTGAGTATATGTATGTATGTATGTAAAAAAAGATGTCTTAATTTACGCATGGACTCTGAAAGGGAGTAACCGTAGTTGCAAAACTATATATAATGTATGAACAGTCTGGAAAGGAGAGCTTCAAATATTATGAACTAAAAATTATTATCAAATTTATTTTACACGTTTTACGAGAATAATATTATAATGAAAATATAATGTTGAGAAGAAGAAGAAGTAAATGTAATGTAAGGTTGTGCGTCAGAGTGAAACATAGTGTAATTCGTGAACGTTTAGGTGTGAAAGATGACGTAGTGTGCAAGATAGAGAAAGGAATGTTAAGGTGGTTTGGGCACATAGAGATAGGGATGATAGTAAATTTGTGAAAGAGATCTATAGGGCCAATGTGGAAGGTAATGTGAGTAGAAGACGACCACGGAGGACACACCTGAACCAAATAGAGTGTGTGCTCAAAAAGCCGGCGTCCGAATTATGAAGAATAAAAAAGAATGAATGAGAAGAATGATGAATGTAACAGAAGCAAAAGAGATTTGCCTGGATCGTACAAAGCGGCGATCGATAGTCTCTGCCTACCCCAATGGGAACAATGGGCGTGAGTATAAGTAAAATAATGTTGAGGATTATTTACTTAACACTTCAGTTTTTGCTCAAAAATAAGGGCTCTAAGTACGTTACCAGAATTGGTACACATTGAACGATTTAGCTAAACTAAGTAGGAATAAGATAGATTCACTGAGATATGATCTAAGTAGATCATTACAAAAGCCCGCACTTTTGAACTGTAACAGCATACTGAATTATTAGTGTAATATTACCTAATGTTTTGTGTTCTTGATACCAAAGTGTTGTAATTAATCTAACTCTTTCATTTATGATATGCTGGAGCTTCGATCATATATACCAAAGATGCCGTATTCGATACAAAATCAACGCACAAAAGTGGACCGCGAGAATGACAAGACTGTTTGACAATTAAATATTTATTTTTCTTTAATCATTGACCCTACCGCATTTTCTTAAGACCTATTATTTATTCATAGACCTTGCACGCGAGTGTCAGTGAAACAGTGTTTATCATGTAAAAAAGCACTGTTTGGCCGGGCCGTTTTTCGTGCTTTGTTGGTGTATCTTTGGTATATGATCAAAGTGCTGGAGTAATAACTATTTTGAAGATGCCATGAATGATCTTCACAGGTCAATTATTTTATAACAAGATATTTCGAACTAAATATGCACGCCTATATATGGGTTTTACACAAATTGAATCTGTCCTGCCCTGTCGCCTCGTATGTACACACACGGTAAGAAACAGAGTAGTGCTATTCTAAGTACAGCTAAGTGTATAAATGATTCTAATGCACCAATTCCAAATGCATTTTCATAACATTCGCTTACAAATGAAGCTGAGAAAGCTCATAATCTTTCAAACGCATTCACCTATTTGTCTCCGACATCGTAAATACTAACCAATATCCCATACGCTTACATGTGATCCGATAGATTACAATACATTTCTCTGAACACTCCACATCACGAAACTTAAATAGCACGATGCGAGCGGGTTCTTCCTAGCTGATCATATTTTGAAATATTTAAGAATATACATAGAATATTATAGAATAATATTAGAATATATTATTATTATATATGCTGTGTAGTGTCGGCTTAGAATAGCACTACCCCATTACTTCCCGTGGGTGTACGTAAGAGATGACTAACGGTATTGGGGCTTTTAAGGGATTTTTGGGCGATGCGGTTGGAGACCAACAACCTTTATTTTACCATCTTTTCCCCACTCAACTTTCCAAAGGTGGCTGAGGAATTTCTAATTCTCTCGAACTCACGGCTATAGGGATCTATAGCCATGAGTATATGAGATGAGATGATATAGAATATTATTAGTTGCGTTTATACATTCAATAAACACACTTGAATACTTTCAACTATATAATTGACAACCGTGATAGCTCAGTGAGTAGAACACCGCTTATCCTACAGACGATGATAGTTCAAATCCTGGGTCATACCTACACCAATTTGTCTTTTCTAAAGTCATATGTGTGATAAATTTTTCATGGAAAACATTGTGAGGAAACCAACATGAATAAGTTTTAATTAGTGATGTGACAGTGTATTCGTACAAAACGGTGATAAGTCTGTCCCCTATCACGTAATGTTCAGAAGTATTTAGTACCTCTGCCGAGCTCTTCGGGGATATACGGCGTGAATGTTTGAGTATATTAACGTATCCCATTGCCTTACATTGGCGGAAGATGTACTAATAGTTTTAAAATTATGGGTATTTCTTGTCATATAATGTGCAAATGGTGATAGAAAAAGAAATGTTGAGATGGTTAGGGCACATAGAGAGGATGGATGATAGAAAATTGGTAAAAGGGATCTATCTATAGAGCTAGTGTGGATGGAAATGTCAGTAGAGGACGACCACGGAGAACACATTTGGACCAAATTGAGAGTGTGCTCAAAAAGGCTGGCGTCCGAAGTATGAAGAATAAAAGAGCATGTATGAAAAGATTGATGGATGTAAACGAAGCTAGAGAGGTTTGTCTGGATCGTACGAAGTGGCGATCAATAGTCTCTGCCTACTCCAATGGGAACTAATGTCGTGAGTATATGTATGTATGTATATATGTATGTATAATGTTCAATCTTCTCGGTCGGGAGGATATGTGTTCGATCCCTGCTGAGAGCAACATTTATGTGATAAGAATAAATGTTTTTTTCTTAGTCTTGCAAGTTATTTATATGTCTATTATATTATATCAAATATATTGTTGAGTTAGTGACCCATACTAAAAGTTTAGCTTAGTTTGGGCTAACTTGATTCATATATTATATATTTATTTATTAAAAATTCAAAAACAAAAGTGTATAGTGTCGGCTTAGAATAGCACTACCCCATTTCTATCCATGGGTGTACGTAAGAGGCAACTAAGGATATTGGGGCTTTTTGAGGGATTTTTGGGCGATGCGGTTGGAGACCCTTCACCAATATCTTTATTTTACCATCTTTTCCTAACTGAACTTCCAAAAGTGGCTAAGGAATTTCTTAATCCGAAGCTCTGGCTACCCCTTCTAGGGAATTAAAGCCGTGAGTATATGTATGTGTGTATGTAAAAACAATTTCAATCACCAATGCACCATTTCGGAAAAGTCTGAGCAAATGGTTCACCATTTCTTGAGTATTGCTCTAAATCACGGCAAATGGCCGGCTCGTATCAAGATCCGTCCGCCGAGCTCGCTAAGAAAGGTCACGATAAAATATTTATGCAACAATGTGTGTTTTGCTATGAACTATTGAGAGGATATTTTGTTCAATATGATGGACAAGAGGCGGTAGTCTTTGCCTTGGTGTGGTTGTCGATAGGTTTATTTTATTCAATTAAACCACAAACTTCATTTATGCATATACATCAAATATATAGATTTAAAAAACAAAATAATCCAGAGACTAAGTTATAAAGCAAAAACAAAAAAACCAGGAGTACCATTGATTTCGTATAGGGTGAGGGAATTCATTGTGAAAAACCCATATGACTGAATTAATACCTAATCATATGCCGTTTATCTGCACTAAGTAGTGCAAGGCATGCCATAGAGAAATATTCAAAAAATCCTTTTCCAAAATAACATCACGATACCATATTATCGTTAAGGTAACAACTACATAAGTATAACAACCGTATTCCGATATGAGTTTAAGAGAGACTGCACAACCATAGAACCATCCGTCCTTGTCTGATCAAGAAGGAATGAATAGTGATCGAATAAGTAGTCACGAAGTGTAAATAATGCATTAGCCATTTACTGCAATCGATAGGAGAATAGATGGTGTAATTAAGTATCGTTGCTGAAGAATTGCAAGCCCCATTGCCAGTCAATCCTTTGAAAAATCCTTCACAGCTTTAGAGAGACGGGGTAGTGCTATTCTAAGTCACTGCATATTCTACTAGATAGCGTGTAAATAATCATTCAATAAAGTACAGGGTACCATAGAATCTGTCCACGATCGATACGATGCTATTGTTCGAGGCATCAAAACCTCTTAAACGCCATAAAATTCAACTTATCCCTGTAACGGTTCATTTGCAAACCACACAAGAGACAGTTCAAACAGAGATAAAGATCACAGCACAACAACTATCTTTACGGCGAATGATCCAATTCAAAATCAGTATAACAAACAAGACCATATAATCACACCACTCCGACCTATAACCTCCTGAATGAGGTAGAATCGAAGCAAAACTGCGGAATGTAAACATCAAACCATCTCCTGAGGCGCCATCTATAATTTTCTAACAATCTAAGTAACATGTCCAAAACATCTAGACCCCTATGTAAGCAGCGAGTTACTCCGTTGAGTCCTATTTTGCTTGTTGTTCCCGGGGGAGGAAAGGTTTTATTTGGTTGGTTTTTTTATTGGGTAGACTATCGATGATCGAGTCTATCGGTCGATATTGCATATTTATCAACCTCTGACACGATGTAACAACGTGGAAGTAACATCTTCATGGATGAGCAGAAAGGATACAAAAAACAAACATGCATTGCTCGCGGTGTTTGAACTTGGTTCGTGGCTAGTTTTATCTGTGGGAATCGCTGGCGTGTGTGGCATTAAGGAAATTGGCATCAGTTGGCTTTCTGGTGATTGAGGGTTAAACAAGCACACGATATTGTATGGCTTGAGGATCTTTGTTTTGCGTACTACTCTTTTTTTGTTTTGTCGTGTGATTGGATAGTATTAAGTGATACCAAACAAGTACAAGCTGACTCAACCAGAAAGTGAATTGGCATGTCATAATTATTTTAAAAAAAAGGCATGTAAGAAGTGAATCTGGCTTGTCATAAGTATTAAAGAAACCGAAAACAGAAATTTCACCATTATGTTTTTGTAGCATAAAATAGAAATCTTAGAAAAATATATATACTTTTGAAACTTTGCATTTATTTTTTCGCTGTTGCTGTATAACACATAAGTGCAACGCATTTAAATGTAAAAATTCTCGGCGGTTTTGCAAGCTAAAAGAAAAAAGTAGAATTATTGTAAATACTCGAAATACGGCTCGGCTCTTAACACATGTCTTACATCACTGCCCTCTCTAAACTGACCGCTCATATCGCTGTTGCTGCAATTTATACTTTCTATCGTAACTATAATTTCTATAAAATTCTCCGCTGTCCAACAAAATTCATTATTTATTTTTGTTATATATATAGGGCAAGTAAAGTAAGTATGAACAGAATTTGTGGTGAAGTTATAATTTTAAATGTCAAATAGGTGGCTGCAATAAATATTCAGATATCAAAGAAGCGTCTTAAATCCTTTGGTTGGATTAAAAATAACGATAATTTGTAAAACTAAATGTTTGCGCCGTAAAGGGTGGTAGAGGGACTAATACTTTATTTTCATCTTGTTGTCTGAATATCCAGTTTTTGTTTGTACAGTGCATTCACATGACAGGGCAGGCCTATCGCCGCTTTGTACGACACTGTCACATGCATAAGAACATCCCAGCCATCTGGATTGTCTCAAGAAGTTTTCCATCTGTAAATGACCTTGACTAGTTCAATATTAAGGTTAACAAGCTGTTAATGACATAAAAAAGAACGCGGGCTTTTCATTTTAATCGTAGACAAGCCGTAAAATTCAAGACACATACGATTAACATACCGTGAATCCATTAAAAATTCAAATATCCCATATGTCAGCAAAGCCAATGATTCCCAGGCAAAGCTCACTGATCACCGATCCCATAGTAATGTAATGATAGTGTGATTATGATTACACAAAATTGTGGGGCCCGTACAGTCGTGTCGCGTAATCACGTTTGCGAATATCAACAAGGTTAGGTAATGCGGGTCAGGCTGATTTGAATTAGACTGGGATTTCGATTGCCGATTTTTGTATTGGGTTTTAGGTTTTAATTTGTTTGGTGTGCTATATGCTGGTGTGGTATATGATAATAATGCAGTTCAACTTTAAATGAACATTTGTACTCGTTGGTTAATATTTACCCAAATGAAAGGAATGGTAATGATGATGATGATTAATGAAAAGGGATTTGTTGTGAGTTAATCCAACACATGCAGAGTGAAATCTAGTTATGGTTAATGACCATAATTTTATTTAAAAATTACGCAATACAATGCAAGTTTTGGACCCTTTAAATCTTATATTTAAAAACTATGCTTGATGTCTGCTAATCTTGGCTCCGACAATCATAAGAAATGTTACATTAACCTAAGATTTTAATATGCCTTAATTTTACTGCGAAAATAGCAGTTGGGTCTTTATTTTGGGTTAAGGAGCATTCTATGTTTTAAACATGAATTTTTCATACATACATACATATACTCACGGCTATAAATCCCTAGATGGGGTAGCCAGAGCTAAGGAATGAGAAATTCCTCAGCCACTTTTGGAAAGTTAAGTGGGGAAAAGATGGTAATATAAGGGTTGTTGGTGATGGGTCTCCAACCGCATCGCCCAAAATCCCTTTAAAGCCCCAATACCGTTAGTCGCCTCTTACGTACACCCGCCGGAAGAATTGGGGTAGTGCTATTCTAAGCCGACACTACACAGTAATTTCAATGTTAGTTAATGAAAAGGGATTTGTTTCCTTTCCCTCCCATTTTGGTATTTAGCCGCTTTTTAACATGAGTATTAGTAGGTATGTATGTATCCGAGACGTCTCAGTAGACCGGTCATTCACATGCTTTCATTTCAATTACTGCGTCTATTGTTTGTCGGAGCAATTTTATTTACATTAGCCTGTCATGATTACGAATATCAAGTTGTAATCAACGTATCATTATACCGAATTCATATATCGTTCATCTTTAAACTATTTCTCATACACATTTAAACTTTTTTTGAGTTACGTTTGTTTGGCAGATTACAGATATGTGGGAACAAAATGTACATAAATATTTCATTAACGAGAAGCCGACTGACTCTTTAGATGCCTAAAGAAATCATTTTTGGTCATGATGATTTGGTTGACGTTACCGCTTCCATACAGGGTGCATGCTGACCGTATATCCTGCCAAAACAGAGCTTACACACCCTGATAATATTCAACGTTAGATTAAGAAATATATTAGTAGGCTATCTTAATTTAGATCGTTACGTCTTTTTCACAGCTGTTTCTCCTCGTAAATAAAGAGCGAATTTATCCTAAATACCCCGCTTTAACTAATAACAAATTAAACATAAAATTTATGATTGTCGATGGGAATTCAGCTACATCACCCAAATATCACTTAAAAACGGAAAAGCTCTAAGCTACCTCCTACGAAAAACACAAAGTGTTTGTGCTATATGCTAAAAACACAAACAACTGTGTTTGTGCTATTCTTAACAGACACTAAGCAGAAACCTCATTCCTTACACGGGAAATATGGTGCGGATATAAAAGGTTTAAGTACAAAGTGGCAAAAAAGAACTCTTTTACTCCAAAAGGAATTTTCGTCTAAGTAAGTAAATGGGGCATCATTCATACGTTATTCAACTAAATCTTGAACTAAAAAAGAACATGTAGCATTAGCTTAGCTATAATAGCTCAATGGGTAGAACACCCGCCTCTTATGCAGACAGGCGATGGTTTTAATCCCAGATCGAGCCTTCACCAATGTCGTACCTAAAAACATGTTTGTGGCTAATTTATCATAGTTGTTAACGGTGAGGGATAACATCGTATGGGCTCCACATGGCTAAGTTGTACTTATTTGTACAAAAACGGCGTTAAGACTGCCCTCTATTACGCGAATTCAACTGTCCAAGCAAAATTTGGGTACTCCGAGTACAAATTGATAATTTCACGTATCATTCCAAAGTATTAGTAACTCTGGTGACGCTTCGGGGATAACCCCGGCTTGAAAGTTTAGAATAGTCGAGAATCTGAGTTCTTCTAAAATAAATTATAAAAAAATATAGTTTATCTGGCAAAGTTTCTTTTTTCTAAACAAATATGTAACTACATGTGTACAAAAAGTACATTTTTCAATATCTTAATATTACACAGCTGTAGACGTAAAACATAAAAGTGTCCCTAACAAGTGTGTGCTGTGTAGTGTCAGCTTAGAATAGCACTACCCCCCTTTTTCCGGTGGGTGTACGTAAGAGGCGACTAACGGTATTGGGGCTTTTAAGGGATTTTTGGGCGATGTGGTTGGAGACCCATCGCCAACAACCTTTATTTTACCATCCTTTCCCCACTTAACTTTCCAAAAGTGGCTGAAGAATATCTAATTCTTTAGCTCTGGCTACCCCTTGTAGGTATATATATCCGTATGTATGTATGTCCCTAACACTTTAAACGGAATTCAATTACTTGTTACCCACATTTCGGTGCCCACCTATTCGTAAATTATTTTTTCTGCAACATAACGCAGAATTTATTTATTGTAGTATTTCACAGAATACATTTAAGAGGTAAGTTTAGTCAATACTAATAGGGTTAGTGTAAGAAATTCTATGGAATAACATAAAAAAATAAAAAAAACGTCCCAAGAAGCCTTTTATGTAAACTACGTAGCTTATTGTTGATCTAAAATTGTGAATTTAATGCGGTTTTTCAGTTATCTTTTCTATAATTCTTAAGTGGAATCTATCACAGTATTTTTGTCTAGGTTCTAACAAAGAAACCTTCACCTCAAAACTATTATTTAATTAAAAACAGTAAAGTGTACCGTATCCGTATAACATCTACCATGCATGCTATTTCGGTGTGATTTTTACGTTCCTAAAATTACCATAAAACGTGTGTGAGCGACCTTATCGTAATCTAAATCTCTGATCGAGTAGTAAGCGCGGATTTAGATTAGTATGTGTGTGAATGATTATTGTGTGGCGTGTGTAACTTGTAATTTCACCTCTTTGTGTTATTTGGGAAAATGTTGAGTAATAGCCACTTAAATTAGGGTGCACTTGAACGCAATTTATTTGGTAAATTGGAAAATCGATAGTCGGTTTAGTTTGTAGATTGAAATGTATGCTTACAATAGTTTTGATAAATAGATTTATAATATTGTAATAAAAAATGTTTACTCTAAGACACTTTGAGATGTTTAAATTTATCGACACAATAAATTCATTTACAAGCAAATATCGACGTTTTAATTTAATGTTTTTGACATGAATTCCTCATGTGGGGATTATTACTCATAAATAAAAGATGTTATTAAAGGAAAGAAAAATTTCGACACTGGCGGGGTTCGAACCCGCGACCTTCGGGTATACGCCCCCGTCGCTCTGCCAACTGAGCTACAGTGTCAGTTGGCATCCAGCGCGAAATTTCTCTATCCTTTGTTTCTTTTTTACAAGTTCAAGTAGTGTATGCGTTTCCTACCTCCGAATTTTAACTAATTCGGACGGCCACTTGTCTACCTTTTCAGATAGAATGCAAATGTTGAAAACGCCTAACTATCACATAATTTAATGTTTTTGACATGAATTCCTCATGTGGGGATTATTACTCATAAATAAAAGATGTTATTAAAGGAAAGAAAAATTTCGACACTGGCGAGGTTCGAACCCGCGACCTTCGGGTATACGCCCCCGTCGCTCTGCCAACTGAGCTACAGTGTCAGTTGGCATCCAGCGCGAAATTTCTCTATCCTTTGTTTCTTTTTTACACGTTCAAGGCGTATACCCGAAGGTCGCGGGTTCGAACCCCGCCAGTGTCGAAATTTTTCTTTCCTTTAATAACATCTTTTATTTATCGACGTTTTGTTTAGCTTTGTAGTGTCAGCTTAAAATAGCAGTACTCTATTTGTTCCCGAGGGTGTTCGTAATCGGCTAAGGGTATCGGGGCTTTTGAAATGATTTTTGAGCGATGTGGTTTGGAGACCCATCATCAACACAATTTACAATTTGTTTTACAATCTTATCCCTCAACAACAGCTTCCAAAAGTGGCTGAGGAATTTCTAACAAAAACACGACAACTACTCATGTATGTATATTAAAATACTGTATTTACCCTCTTTTTAATATGTATGTAATATATTGACTCCAATAAACAAACAAATTGTTCTACGACCGGGTTTTAAACAAACCCTCCAACAAAATTACAGTACACGTATACAATATAGCAATTTTCTGATAAGTAACAAAGGCATCGTTTTAAGAGGTGGAGGCTGCATTTTTACAAATTGATACGAATTATCTGAACGTCCGCTTTGTTCCAGTAGCGCTTGTTACGACACCGGAACGCCATTTTATTATTTTATTAGGGTTGGCGTACACTGAGATAGGAAAAACGCATTGGCGACTACGTTATTGAGTTTAAAAAATATATTATGATATGATATATATTATGATTGCAATGTTATATTAACAACGGTAGTGATTTTTTGAGATATAGCAATTAATTCATAAATGTATAAACCGTATTAATTATTTACATTTTTATAAGACCAAGCAAAAAAGGGTAAGTTATCCAATAGATAGATAAAATTAAAAGACTGACAGACTGGATTAAAATTCATTTCTTTATATTGCGGGGAAAATGGTTATTTAATATAAATCACAATAATGTCTTCACAAACAACATTTTCAACGACTAAACAAATAATTTGGTTTAACATAAATAGTTTTATTAACGACGCTCGACGTTTTTACAAACCAAGTGTGCGTCGCGATATTCGTTGAACCATTCCTGCGACGGAGTCCGAAACATCTTATTCGCGCCCTCATAAAAGTAACTGCTTTGCCTCCTTTTTATTTCTACCTCTGTACCTTAAAGGCCACAGTTTTTAATAAACTGACAACATCTCAAGGCAATGTGTCTCTTAAAACAATACTTTAAGCATCATTTTCGAGTGACAAATGCAATTGAACATCGGTTTGCCTACTCGTACTGATTAAAGTACTGTAGGATATAGGAATTCCAATTACTTTATTAGTAAGCAATTTTAATATTTCGTCTTGTTAAAAACAGAGGACACGCATTTTTCATTTATAAGGAAGGCTGTCCTTTTATTTGTTGGAACAGAAGATTGTTGTTTCTTGTATTGTATTTCAGTAGGAAGATATTTCTGAATGTTTTTATTATCAATACATAGTATAAAACAAAGTCGCTTTCGCTGTATGTCCGTATGTATGCTTGGATCTTTAAAACTACGCAACGGATTTTGATGCAGTTTTTTTTAATAGATAGAGTGATTCTTAAGGAAGGTTTGTATGTATAATAAATGCATAATATAGTAGAGAAACACTGATAAATTTAAAGGTTTCTAATGTGATGTCGTAAATAAGCACGTTTTTTGCGCTTATATTGCAAACGCTGGCTGAACCCTACGAGATAGACCAAAATAATGTACTACAGTATTGTTCACCTTAAAAAGTTCATCAAAATAGTTCGCAATGGTATATGTCTATCTCTTAGGGATAACCCAGCATAACCATTTTTATTCTTTACTAAAAAATGGTTATTTACGAAGTGATTTTAAACAATACAGCATTAATCCTTATCCAATTAAGTACCTTAAATAAATTGTGCATTTATTATAGATCAATATGCTTTTCACAGCATGTAATTTAAGTGAATATTACCGAAGATATTACAAATTTAAAATGCAGGGTCGTAGTTGTTTGCGCTGGGCGGCGCGTGCCTATAAATAGCGCGTCATGTCTATCGTCGTCATGTTTATCGGAGCTCTCCAGCGAGGAAAATATCAAGAATTAATTAAACTGAATAGAATAAGTATCTTTTGTTGTTGAATATCTTTTAATTTTTATTATTATTATTATATTAGTAGCATTGCACCCGTGCGAAGCCGGGGCGGGTCGCTAGTTCTTTATAAACCTAGTTCAGTTTAAAAATTGACCCCCAAGATGCTGGAGGAACATAGGTTCGGGTCTTCGGTATAGCGTTTTTGTTATTCCTGAATTTATATAAATTGTTTACTTATCAAGGTGGTTAATGGTATCTAAAGACATCGTTGCATTTTATCTATAATTTACAATTAATATAAAAACATATTAATAAATATAATATTTCATTTGATACTGCACGTTATTCCATAATCTCAATTCTAAAATTTAAAACTTATAGCTAGTATCTACTCTATTCCAATTAAGCTTAAAATAAGTTTATTAGCCGAAGAACAGAGATACATTATATCGAAAAACCTTGCTGCTTCTGGTCAAGATTTCATTTCTGTCTTTACATTAGATATTTATACCATACATACATATACTCACGGCTATAAATCCCTAAAAGGGGTAGCCAGAGCTAAGGAAAAATAAATTCCTTGGCCAATTTTGGAAGTTGAGAGGGGAAAAGATGGTAAAATAAAGGTAATATGTTGGTAATGGGTCTCCAACCGCATCGCCCAAAAATCCCTTAAAAGCCCCAATACCGTTAGTCGCCTCTTACGATCACCCACGGGTAGAAATGGGGTAGTGTTATTCTAAGCCGACACTACAGATATTACTATTGAGGAATAATCACCCATGAAACTTTCCCATGTTAGTCTATGGGAAACGACTGTAAACACAACTCGCACGCGCTCATTGAATTTTGCATTGTGCAAAAGTGGCTAAGCTACGCTATTTTTTTTTACATCACTATTTTTGAACACCAATCTTTCGTGTCGAGGACATGATTATCATATTTCTTTATATTGTTTAGCTTCGCTGCAAATCTCGGCATGCGAAGCTTTATTGCCCACCTAGTTAAAATATCGTAGAGAGCAACCGTGATAGCTCAGTGGGTAGAACACCACTTATCGTGCAGAAAATGAGGGTTCAAAGCCAGATGGACCTTCACTAATTAGTCTTTTCTAAAAACATATGTGTGGTTAATTTTTCACGGTTGTTAACGGTATGTGAAAACATCGTGAGGAAACCCACATGGCTGAGTTTTACTTACTCATATGACAGTAAATTCGTACAAAACAGCGATAGGGCTGCCGCCTACCTCGTGAGTACACTGTCCAAGCATAACGTGGTTACTCTAAACACCAAGTGACAATGTCACATGATGTTCAGAAGTATTAGTACCTCTGCTTACCCCTTCGAGGATATACGGCGTAAGCGTTTGATTATTATAATATATAGTATAGATCTCTATAAAACTAACAACAAAAATTATTTGATTTATATCACATTTTGTAAAACTGCAAATGTAACTATGAACCTATTTTTTTCATACAAACACTGTGGCAATCAAAAATAAGTTGACGTCTAGATTGCTGCTTAAAAAATACATTTTATTCTTGATATATCGCTTCGATTACGTATACTTGCTACTACGAAATTGCAAGTGCAACTCACACTTGGCCAAGTTTGTGCGATTTATAGTCGTGAGTATATGTTACTCGTAATTAGCTATGTTGAAAGTCATAAATTAAAAAATGAATAACAACTATTTAAAAGACATCAAAGTAAATAAATTAATAAAATCTATTCACCTAACGTTTTCAATTTTTAAGATCAATGCTGCCAAACCAATCTATAAAATACTGAGTTACAAACATATAAATCAAGAAAACATCTAAATAAAATTAACAAAACCAGAAGCCAGATAAGTTGGACGAGAAAAAACTCCGAACACATTTCTTCGGTAAAGATTCAGGGCATTACTCAGTGAAATTACATGGTAACTCGTTAAGGAATCTCAGGATTAAAGAGTTAACCGAAAAAGGAAAATCACAGTGAAACCGCCCAGCGAACAGCGCAAATTCTTAAACGCAGTCCACGGAAATGGGATGATTACTTCATCAAAACACACTTTAAACGCATTACGTAAATCTAGTACGGGTTCTCTTAACCCCCTCTGGTCCTGTGTGGGGGCGGGGGGCGACATCCCCCCGACGCCCCCGGAAGCGGTGGTAAGACGATATAGGCGAACGTGAGGACCGTCAAGAAAACCTTGATTGCTTTTTTAATTAGTTTTTTTCTTCCCCCTTTCTCGCATCTCTTCGTATAAGAAATATGTATTCGCTTTGTGGGCGTGTTAGGTAGTTGTTTATTGATTGGTATTAATCTTTACCAAATAGATTGAAATAATAAAATAATATTGACGAATATATCGATAAGTTCGGGTAGTGTTAAAAAAAATGTACGAATAATTGTTATCTACATAAAACATACTTTCGTGTGATAAGATAACATTAGTTTTTGAAATTAAATATCAGGTAGTATCAGCAATTATTCTGTTAATTTAAATGCTTAACAAATTGATTTATATTTAATACAGAAAACACATAAATTAATATATCATAGCTCACCAGTGTTCAGGATTACATACGACTATTTATTCTTATTCTTAATACCCTCAATATTGCTCTCAGGTAATATGAGGTTGAGGCCTTTTATTTTAACACTTCTCACCCTTTTTTTTCGGTCAGGTTTTCGTAAACTACGTTTTCTCGAATGATACAATACAAAAAAAGTAGACACCCTCAAAGCATACTTCAGCATTAGTTTAAATGACGACGTAATAATAAATATTAGCTCATTTGTAGAACATTGCAATGTCCAATCCTTTGCAATTTTTAATACATGTGATTAATTTCACACTAAATACGTTCAAGTCGTTGTGTCAGAAAAAACAGTACACTAACTTCGTTAATAAATTGAAGGCAGTAAATATAGTTAATAAATTGGGGAACTTGCAAGTGCACATTGTGTTTTTCTATAAAAAAAATAAAAACAACAGAAAAAATACTTTTTATTTAACTTACATAGACTTTTTTTACCATAATTGAATTAGCTTTACTTAATTTTAAAATATTAAAATGTTTTATGACAACTTCTAAATTAGGAAATATTGAATAACCCTATTTTGTTATTGATTTAAGATTAAGCACCTCAAAATTGTTTATGAGTTTTAAGGTTAAAAATAAATCGATAGTATTATATATTATTCTCCTCATTTATGTAGTTAAGGCTCAAAATAGCACTTTTTCAATTCTTGCGGGTGTCTTGAGATGCGACAAAGGGTTAAGGGAACTCTCAATTTCTAAAACTATTTACGGATTTTCTAATTCTGAGACTCTAGGTACCTCCTTTTAAGACTCATAGCCTGAAATGTATCATCATATGTATCATTGTAAAATGTACTATAAACATGTTATGTTATGTGTTTTTTATATTAAATAATTCATTTATCGATCTCACCTTCCAAAGGTTGTCTGGAAGAGATCGCTTTTAGCGATAAGACCGCCAATTGTACCTCACTGTAAACTGTTTGATCATATTATTATTTTTGTAAATTTGTGTTTGATGTGCAATAAAGAGTTTTTCTATTCTATTCTATTCCATAAACAAAATGTATCAGACGTATAAAAATACCTATTCCCAGTCACACACAAAAACCGTTTCTAAATAAAAAAAAAGTAAAAGCAGGTGACGTTTCGTAATGAGGGGAGAGCGGTCCAAATCAGGACATTGGTCTTAAACTTTGCATACCGTCACGTACAGGGGAAATCTGCTGACTTACTTACAGAGTCTCCAATTAATTAATAAAAATCTCTCGAATCCCCTGCTTTTATATAATTATGAAGATGTTCATATAAAACGGCTATGATCGTTTTTTATTCTAGGGATTTAGAAAGCGCAAGAGCTATACTAATGTATAGTAATTATAGTATTACTATTATATCAATTGAGTGAGTTGAACATTTGTAATAATGGTGATTTGAATGGAGCAAGTAAACTGAATCAGGTAGATAGATAGATAGTGTAAATGCCTAAAAAAATAAAAGAGAATAAAAGAGCATATATGAAAAGATTGATGGATGTGAATGAAGCTAGAGAGGTTTGCTAGGATCGTACAAAGTGGCGATCGATAGTCTCTGCCTACCCCAATGGGAACTAACGGCGTGAGAATATGTATGTATGTATGTATGTATGTAAATGCCTATGATGTTTGACATGGATGGTTATTCGTATTATAAATAACGCTTTTAGACAGCATGGGTTTATGGACAGTTTTAAATACGATTGACCAAATGATAAAATCCATTTATACTTTTGCATAAAACCAAATTAAAATAGAACTATTCCAATTATAAGTGCTTTTTCGGTTCGTATAAAAATTATTAGTATTTCATTATTGTCCTTAAAGCACTATTTTACATTTACAGATAAATGAAAAGAAACTCTCAATTTATTAATGTTATTTTATTAATCCTAAGCAAACATAGATAAGTATAATTAATTATGAAGGGAGAGTATTCATTATTTTGAACATGGATATGATAAATATATGTATGTATGTAGATGATGCTGAAGGGGAAAAACATACAAAAAGCTCGTCTTAAGTCGTTGCGTCCCCACTAATTTATAAGTTCTTTCGCTTTCATTATAATTATTATTCTTGGCAATTTATTTTCGCACACGAGGGGGCAACCCCCCTAGGAAGGGTGGGGGTAGCTTCTTACAAATTCTCGTTTTTCGTCGGAACTTTACGCACCCTTTTCTTTGGCCCTTTTTGTTTTTCATTACATTAACTTTTGAGCTTGCTCTAATGTGTTGTGTTGTGTGTGTGCGTGTCATTTGTGAGCGTAATCAAGGGGCTGTTTTATTGTGTGTTTTTTATTAGTTCTCCTTGTAGTGTGTGGGGTTTGGAAATTATGAGTTCCTGTCAAAAGACTGACTGTAAGTTGACAAAATGGATTAGTAAAATAAGGTAAAAACTCATGTCAACTTTTAAGCTACGCACTTGTTATATTGAATTTTTTAAGAATTCAAATTTTCATTATTAAACTACAAGATAATATTAGTTTTACTGATAGGAACGACCTTGACCTTATCGTCTTATTTATTTTATGTAGCGGTGTAAGGAAACAATGATAGAAGAAAATGTAAATCGAAAATAACTAAATCTTGCTTGGCAATTACCAACGTACACTAATTTTATTTAGACCCCTCATCTGCATTCATCATACAACGAAGCAAACTAAAAGTTTCAACCGAGCGAGCGCGCCTCTTTTATACTAAAAACTTTTCAATACATAGCACCTTAACTATCTCGTCGTCTCCACAATTTCAGTGGGAACTCTTAAAGTATACAATTTAAGGCAAAAACTACCTCCACATGCAGACGAGGCGAACTTCCACAAAACAAAAGCGATTACGACAGACTTCGACTACTCGAAAACAAAACGCAATTTTCTCTTAAGAAAATGAGGGAACTCTTTCTCCCCATTGAAAAATCATCAACACCCCTTGTATGTACCCGCCGGACCCCCTTTCTTGAGGGGGCAGATCTACGCCGTCGACTTGCGTACGCTTTAATTAAAAATAAAACATAAGAACGATGTAACTGGATGAGCCAAGGAGCGAAGGAAAAATGAAAGAGAAAGCCGTCCCCCACCCCTTCTCTCGCCTCCCTAAGACGGGTGGAAACCGCGGCAAGGCAGTCAGTCTCATTGGGACCTCCGGGGGGCACACACCTCCCCCCGGTCGCACGTTGCTGTGTCACAACTGAATGATACTACTTTTCTTGTCGCTAATGAAGACAACGCTTGAGTGTCGCATTTTTACTTAAGCCTTCTTATGTATTCATAGTTGGCTGAGAACAATGTTTAATTAGCTGATTTTGTATGACCCAATTTCGTTTTACAAGATGGTTTCCTAGCTAAAAATAGTTTTATAAGTATCTTGTCTTTTCAAATGAAGGGATATTGAATTGATGTGATGGTATTAAATTATTATCGTGCTTTGTCGTAAAGGTAAATCGGTCACCTTTAGTCCTTTCATAGTTTTTAAATCAGAATTTTAATATAGTTTACACTTTGGTACACGTTCTAAATTCTAAGCATATTTTGTTATAAATAAATTTAATTTTGTTATTATTTGATAAACAGGATGTCAAATTTAATTGGATCAATATTGTAAAACCTGAAACTGAAAGACTTACGTAGATCTTATCTTAAGAAACCATATCATCAAATTTTGTAACCAATAAGATACTCACCAATTACCGCTTTAGTGTTTGACATATGTTGAATTACATACATGCATATGCTCACGGCTATGAATTCCTTGAAGGGGTGGCCAGAGCTAGGGAATCAGAAATTCCTCAGCCATTTTTGGAACTTGCGTGAGGAAAAGATGGTGGAATAACGGTTGTTGGTGATGGGTCTTCAACCGCATCGCCCAAAAATACATTAAAAGCCCCAGTACTGTTAGTCGCCTCTTACGTACACCCACCAGAAGAAATGGGGTAGTGTTATTCTAAACCGACACTACACAACATATGTTGAATTATTAACCCATTATTCACCAAATTATGGTTAGTAAGGCTTATATTGACTATAAACTAAGATACTGGTTCACGGGCTTCTTTTTCTATTAAAAAAACTTAATAACGTGTGTTTAAACGTTAATATATTAAAATCTTGCATACAAAAAGGGTTAGCCAGAAGCTTTAGAGCTAGAAACACCCCAGCCCCATTTGGAAGTTGATAGGAGCAAAGATGGTAGACATAAGGTATCGATGGTGATAGGTTCCCAACCGCATCGTCCAAAACCCACTTAAAAATCCCCATACCCTTAGTCGCCTCTTACGACAACAGTGGGTAGAAACAGGTAGCGACATTCTAAGCCGGCACTACACGGCAATATTTTATTTTATATGCATTTAGTTTAATTAAAAGTAACGACAAGATAAGCACAGCATCAAAATTTACAGCTTAATACTCCATTGCTTCTTCTTATGGCATTCACATTTTCAAAGTGGCATTCACATCTCTAATTCATACTTTCCAATACAAAGTTACAAGCGAACGTACATTTCCAATAACCTTTGAGACGTAGATCCGTGAACAAATGCGAATGAATGTCGCTGACGTCTAGACATTTTAATTTTCCTATCTGAACGTCTTTGGTATCTTTTCATTAGTCCCTTCACATGTGAGCGGAAGATCTTTGATACTCGTTAGTGGTAAGAGCGTTATGTTCGACTTTTTGGGCGAGGGTTCTTTGAATAATGATTCGGTTTTTAGTTTAAATGTAGTGACAACTATGCACACAGACTATATATTCTGCTCATATTTGTTTTCAATTAAAAACATACTTACATAGGTACATACCTATAAGTCGGCGATAAATTGCTAAACGGGGTAGCCAGAGCTATAGAATGTGAAATTCCTCAGTTACTTTTGGAAGTTAAAAGGGGAAAAGGTAGTAATGATAAATAATTGCTGGTGATAGGTCTCCAACCACATCTTCTATACTTATAATAAATCTGTAGAGAGGTCAATTCTGTACATGAAATATATTTTCAAAATAACCATCAGGTGGTGATTAGGGATCGATACTGATGCCAAAAATGCAATCAGTAAAATTTTTGTCTGTCTGTCTGTCTGTCTGTCTGTCTGTCTGTCTGTCTGTCTGTCGGTTTGTATGTTCCTTATGGAAACAAAAACTACTCGACGGATTTTAACGAAACTTGGTACAATTATTCTTCATACTCCTGCGCAGGTTTTTGTATACTTTCCAGCAGAGTAGTAAAGGGGAATTTTGGGTAATTTTGGGAAAAAGGGAGAAGTTACTCCATTTTTTAAGCTTCTGTCGCGTGTGCAGCCTCAATGGTTAAACTTACATAGAAATCATGTGTGACGGAAATATTATTCATTAAATTATCTAAAAAAAAATCCTCAGCAGTTTATGTCTTTCTTTTACGGTTGACTCACAATAACACGTGTAATTCCTGATAGCTAAGCAGTTCGGATCATTCTGATTATATTTGTTTACTCTTACGTTTGTAAACGTCTCATTCATCCCAAATTTAAAAAAGGTAACATTATTACCTATTCAATAAAAAAAGAATCATAGAAATCGGTAGACAAACACCGAAATTATACATAAAATAAGCCATCGCGCCCGTGATCAAAACCAAATCTTTACTAATTTACATATAACATACTAGATGGCGCGAGTAGTTGCATCCTAAATCACGTAATGATTTATTTTTTAGATTGTTATAAATACTTCATAGCGTTTTATTTAAAAATTTGCTATTAAACGTAAATACTGAACCGTTCATCAAAGCGCATTTAAAATCACCAAACTACACTGTTTAGGGAGTGCTGTAAATTTAATAAATTGAAAACATTGGGCTGAATTTCACAATGCTTGAGCAGTGACTGAAGAAAGAAACCTCAGATATTTAAAAAAACAACGCTACCCGTGCGAAGCTGGGACGATCCACTAGTATCCAATAAACACTTCAAAAGCCCCCTTTTACCGTCACTCACGAGTAGAAATGAGATAGTGCTATTCTAAGCTGACAATACACATCAATTAAAAAGTTAACAAAATTTCCAATTGTATTCAATGATTAAAATCAAAATAGTTGCTGAAATTGAGGGTTGTAACATAAGCACTCCCATATTTCCTTGTCGTACCATCCTATACTTAAGAGATTATTAACAGTAAGCATTATACTCACAATTTCAAAATCCAAAAAAGGAGTACTCAGAGATTGTCACCGAGAGAATTAGATCTTCATAGCCACTTTTCGAAGAAAAATAAAGGTGGTTGGTGATAGCACCCCACCAAATCAACCATCACTTAAAAGACCCAATACCCTACAGTGGCTTCTTACAACACCCATTGAAAGAAGAATTTATTTACCATTTCATATGAAACAAAAAAATAAGCGAAGTTACTTTAATTCGAATATGAAAAAAAAGCTGTGTAGTGTCGGCTTAGAATAGCACTACCCCATTTCTTCCGGTGGGTGTACGTAAGAGGCGACTAACGGTATAAGGGGCTTTAAAGGGATTTTGGGCGATGCGGTTGGAGACCCATCACCAAGAACCTTTATTTCACAATCTATTTCCCATGCAACTTCCAAAAGTGGCTGAGGAATTTCTAATACCTAAGCTCTGGCTACCCGTTTCCAGGGATTTAAAGCCGTGAGTGTATGTATGTATGTATGTAAAAAAAGCGGTACAATAAAGTTTTATCGGAAAAGAAAATACTGCTTGAAATATTTCTCCCAAAAACAACAACTTTCTTTAAGAATTAAATATTCCGAATCTGAGCAACAAACAGAATAACTAGTTGATATTAGCATAATATGGTGGTATATAAATAAATATTGTACCGACCCATTCTATATTTTTATCGTAGCAGAAAAGTATAAAGGATGTACATGTAATTATGTTCATGAAATCTTTGTTCCATTTCACTTTACTACTTGTTCAATATATTTGTTAGGTCTGATATTAAATGAAAATAAAAAAAATGAGATACAACCATGCTTATTCAAATTGAAGAAAAAAACACTCTTTTCCCTCTAAATTGATGTAGACCTAGGTTCGCATCTTAAATTTCGTACTTATAAATTGCAGTTTAAAGGCAGAGTTTTTAGGATAAATATACCTATAAATATAATTACGAAATAATCATGGTAAGAACGCGAAGTATAGTTATGTTGCAATATTTTTCAAAATATTTATTTGAACATATTAAATTGCGCGTTTCAACAAAAAAAGAAATAAAAAAAATAGAAAAATAAATCTGCATAAAACCACACACATAAAGATACTTATTCACACATACACATACCGAATGTCAGTTCATAATACTGAACAGACGAAGCCCAGTGAAGCCAAGTCGTCTTATTTAAACATAACCAGGTTGCACACTCTCATTCAATTTTCTAACCCATTTATGTCTCAGACTCGCGAGCGGAGCCAACAGAGCTAAAATGTAATCTGGCAAGTGTGAAAGTGCCTTTACGTGTGCATTGTTCCGTAACATAGAATTAAACGCATTGCGAATGTGTATATGATTTTGTAGTTTAGAAAAGCAATATTAATTTATCATGGTTGTTAACGGTGAGGGAAAACATCGTGAGGAAACCCACATGGCTGAGTTGTACTTAGTCATGTGACAGAGTATTCGTACAAAACGGCGATAGGCCTGCCCCCTATCACGTGAGTACACTGTCCATGCAAAACGTGGGTACTCTGAATACCAGGTGTCAAAGTCACGTGATGTTCAGAAGTATTAGTACCTCTGCCAACCCCTTCGAGGATATTTGGCGTGAACGTTTATGTTTATGATGTTTATGTTTATGTAATATTAATTTCTTTCCATTATTGTCACATGCGTTATCAAAGGAAATAACATAACATATATAATAAACGTTCACGCCGTTTATCCCCGAAGGGGTTGACAGAGGTACCAATACTCCTGAACTCACATGGCAAGCGCCATCTAGTTTCCAGAGAAGGTACCCACGTTTTGCTTAGACAGTGTACTCACGTGATAGGGGGCAGGCCTATCGCCGTTTTGTAGGAATACACTGTCACATGACTAAGTACAACTCAGCCATGTGGGTTTCCTCACAATGTTTTCCCTCACCGTTAGCAACCATGATAAATTAACCACACATATAAAGTAAATAGCGAGTTTTGAATTAGCTACTTAAAAAAAATACTTCTATCTCTCTTTTCAATTCGCATACATGCGACGATGAATTTTTGATCATAAATATGTGATAACGGATTTTTGCAAATAACAAACAACATAAAATATATCATACAAAATAAATTTAAGATTTATTAAATATCAATTAATAAGCTCTAAATACCAATATGCCTACATAGTCACAAGCTGCTGACGTGACAGTTCAGTTAGAAAAATATTTCCTTAAGACTATATATTAGTCCATAGCTTAGTGTAACACTATTTCCAAGACAACTCTACACTACACGACATTATAACTCATGTCAAAACATATTGAATTGAACCAGGGAACCCCAATATCGTAAATCGTAGAGTTTTTCTTTTGTAGAATATTTCCATAAGCGGTTTGCCCGTACATTTCAACATGTGCAGCGTGTTCCCCTTTGAATTGATTAGCTTGCAAAACCAACGTTGTTTTCTGTTGTTCTGCCCAATTATTCATTTCGGTTTTGAGTTTTTCTTTGTCTTGTTCAAACGTTCAATATGGAGTTTTGGTTAATAAAAACCGGTGCAAACTGATTGAAGATATAGGAATTGATGCAATAGTCTTTCAAGTTAAATTTCAACATTTCTTGTATTGTAATAAAGTTTTACTGATATGAAATTGAAATTAAAATTAACTTCTCACGTTAACATGTAAGCAAAATAATTTTAAATCACATAAATAAATCATAGATTAAAAATATTATATGTTTACCTGCTCAGTACTAAATATGGAAGGTATATTTATTTCTGGAAGTTGAGTTAGAAGTCTGTACCTTAAACGATGGTTTTTGATGGGTTATTAGCAACATCGCCACAAAAATCGCATCGAAACACCTACAATCTAAATCAACTCGAAAAAACAACCACTCAAGAAAATGGTAAGTGTTATTTTGAACTGATACTAGACATTTGTAAATTTATCAGAAATTGAAATGTATAGATAACTTCTTACTTACTTTGAAAAGTAGTATTTTCAAAATTATCATACAACTTTGATGGATAAATAATTTAATAAACTTTATTTGCCCACAGCATTTTTGATACATTCTTTTTTGAACTGAAAAGAATGTCGCAATCAATCATGTAATAAGTAAAAAAAAAACGATGACTAAAATTTTACCGAATTAAGTCCGATAAAATAATCTTTTGCGAAAGAACGAAATCATCTCTCTCGCTTGATTAACCCGTTTATCGAGCCTGTAGATTTTACACGAGTAACTTTTCGGTTATACTATAGAGGGGTTATTCACAAATGAATATTAAGCTTAGCTAGGCCCGTTTGCTTAATGATCCAATTCCTGTCATGTCCAGGAAAGGGTTTACCCCCTAAAAAACTTGAAACAAACCCCGCAAAAACCGAAGACGCTCCTACCCCCCCATTTGGGGGTAAGGGGTGGCTTCCCTTCCCAGTGAATAATTATAAAAGAAATAAGATAGACATTGACTTCAGTACGTCAGGTGGATGAATAATAATGGAGTTTTATTATGTGTGGCGGGTAAAGGTTTGCAAACAATTCGCTGCTGCATAGTTTGTTTGTGAAAGGAAATACTTCTTTAATGGATTGTTGTAGCTAATGGCTGGAATTCATGTTGGAAGTATGCATTGTCTTAATTAACTTTACGTAGAATGTTCTAGTTTGCTTTAAAATGAAGCTTCGATTTACTGAATCTTTTTCTTTAGTACAGAGTATCAAACATACATATACCCATGGGAAGCCTGATCTAAGGAAATCCTCCTTAGTATCTTCTGTAGGGCAAGCACGAGCACTATTTTATCGACACGATAACGGTTAGAATGAGATGGCAGTATACGATACTAAGTAAGTGCGTAAGAAATGGCTGCTCAATCGCACGCGATAACTAGTTTAAACACCGCTCGTGCCTGCCCTTCTGGAAGTTAAGTAAGGAAATTATTGTAGAATAAAGGTTCAGAGTATCAAACTTAATAGTTAATTGAATCTGTAACTACAATTTACAATGTTTTTTGTAGTTATATTCTAGTCAAAATATAATCCTCTTAAGGACTGGCAGGAGTACTAGTTTATGTGAACAAGAAATGTTATTATATTTGTAATCTGCTTTTTTTTGAATTCAGGGCCGAAAATTAATTGACTACAACTCTGACATATACTCCTACCATGAAAGATTTCCCGACTGAGGGTATTAAAGACTACAAAAGAATTTTAGTAGCCGCAACTGATGGTTTAACGTGGTGTACTGTGTGACTGAAAATCGTATTAATTTTCGGGCAATAAGACGGCCTAAGAAAAATGGGTCTAAAACTTTAAAAAGTAAATTTTGGAGAGCTCCTGCAGAAGTTTGCTGTTCTGGTAAGAAGTCACTCTAATAATAGTAATTATATAGCCAATTAATCAGCCGGTTTTGGAAGCGTCGTACTACACTCAATGGATAAAAAGGTTTAGTAATATTCTAAGCCGGCACTAATATTTCTACGAACTAAACAAATGAACTACTAATCTCATATCTCTATCTCATATCCTAGATGCTAAATATATCCTACGTACAGGGCCTTATTAATATAAAACTTAGTATAACTAAGTAATTACAATTAAATTGCGATAAAAAACTATTATAGTTAGTGTAAACGCCAGAGAGGCTTCAGCGGCATCTAACTTCATTACCAGTAAAACTGTTTAGCAAACGCGATGGAAAATCACTTATGTGCACCTCGCAACGATGAGCGCTCGGGAAAATTTCCAATAGCAATTTAATTTCACATCTGTGCTCCAACGATAGAGTTGAAATTGCAATAACCGGTGTTTTATTAACTTTGAATCTATCTATTTTATTATATTGGTAGTAAAGAATATTACAGTTTATGTTCAGTATATCAGTGACTTCACAGATTTTTACGAAGAATATTTATATTTTACACTCAAAGTTAGCATTCAAACCGTTATTCCATGAAAGGGTGGGAGAGGTAGAAGATACTTCTAAGCATTTCGTGTTACTTTAGTGACCTGGTGTTGAGAGTTCACCCCCCACGTTTTACTTAGATAGTGCAGTCATGTGAAAGACCTATTGCTGTTTTGTAGTATATAGTGATAGGTACTTGTTACTGAGCTTTAAAGAACTATGAAAATAGATAACATAGTTCTTTTATCTACTTAACTATCTACTAATTATATAAAACTATTTGTAGTTATATTCAGTTATTTTCATGTCTCATTCTGTTAGATAGCAGTATGTTGAAATCAAAAACTCGGAAAAGACATTTAATCCAGCAAAAATACTCGTAATGTTTTTTTCTAGACGTCTCATTCGAAATTCAAATTTGAGAAACGTCAAAAATTAAAAAAAAAACAAACGACAAAGACTAAAGCACATGAGACAACACAAAGTGTAATTAAAGAGTTGAGGATGAATATTTAAACATTTTCGCCGAGTGCGCCCTCCTTGTTACAATGACGTTTGGGGTGCCCAAATTTACCAAGATAGAGGATTTTTGGAAGTGCATTGTAGGCTGTGTTTACTTTAAATTAGTAATTACCATAAGGGATTAAAACAAGTTTGGAATTTTGTTGGGTAGCGAAAATCATAATATTTCCACATCTTTTTCTATCAAGGTACACATAAATATGTATACTATACTCACAACTGCTATCCTTAAAAAGGGTAGCCAAGGTTTTATAGAATATATGGTGCAAAAGTGGCTATTTCTTTTGGAAATAAATAAAATATTTGCTTGTCCCACGAAGGCACTGGGTTTGAATCAAGAGGATATGGTATACGAAACTTTGAAAAAAAGAGAAAGGGTATCCCGTTGTCGTCCCAGCATGTGAGCCTGGAACGGGACACAGACCGTTCCAAGACACACTGGTTTTTGGCCAAATTTAAATAAAAAATAATAATGTAACACCAAGATACTTATATTTTTAATAACAAAATATGAAAATCACATATAATTTCGTATAAAATCTTGAAGCTTACATTTTATCTCATGCATCTTATGATTCTACTGACGTAGTTCAAAATAATTTTTTTCCTAAAATATCGCTTGGTCTATTCAACATAATCACAGCCTTACACCAACTGAAATAAGTCAAAGATACAGATATATGTCAGCGTCGCGAATCCGTTTGCCAAAAATTATAATTTTAATTGCGGACCCCACCCCTAGGGGGGCAACTTCCCATTAATATGAAATACTTAGCTGTTTTGAATATTTTCTCCTTTTTCCTACCTCCGAATGGTGAGGTGACTTCAAATTGAATTTTTATACGGCTGCTTATTTTCGGAAGTGGTTTGAAAGGCCTCATCCTTTTTATCTTTTATTTGTTCATATCTTATAAATTGTATGCACTTCTAATTTAAATAATACATATAAGTAAAGAAAGCCGAAAGTTTGGTACTACAACTAGTTTTTGTAAAGGTATAGCAGCCTTTTGTTAGCTTTTCTAAGGATATCCATTTTATTACCTTGTGAATCTGAAGTAATACTTCTGCAAACTTAATTGAGAAATTGGATGAATTAACCGTTTCTACTCAATACAATACTTGTGTAAAAAATATTATGCTTAAGTTTACTTGCATTTAAATATATAAGGAATATACTGACTGTAAACACTAATACTAAACAATTCTTCATAAACTGATGTGTGGCCAAATAAAGTAAGTAATTATTGCGTGAGAGAGCCTGCATTCATTTACCTTCGGTAAAATCATAATGCATATTAAAAGTAATCAAAATGTTACAATGACATGCCGATTTCAAGATCTAAAATGGAATATATATATATATATATATATATATATATATATATATATATATATATATATATATATATATAATACAAACGTTTCAAATGGCGGTAATATAGTAAAATTAAGTGAATACAGAACTTTTGTAGATTTAAAAATAATTACCGGTTTTTACAACCTAACCTTATGTTAATAATTTCCAATTTTTTTATGTATTATGTAGTATATTTGAATACTATACGCTGGCCCAAAATTTTTATTTCCGCCTATTTGCGAAAACCTGGGGCACAAACTAATGAGGAAAACAAAACACATACGTTAAACAAAGGGCATTCACTCTTCACCACCGAAATTTGAGTACAACACAGCACTCCCTAACAATTTCCTTCACTCATTAAACAGCTTTTTATTTATTATTTTGTTCAAACAAAAACAAAATGGTAGTTTACGAAAACGAAATTTTGCATGTTTAGGTAAACTATATCTAATATTTTTGGTTTTATTACCGGGGTCCTGTAATAGTTAATGGGGGTCATTTATCAGATTTACTAATGATTTAAGGTTCTCTTGGATTTTTGAGCAACACAAAGCAAAATATTAAATGAAAATTTAACGACATTTACTAGCTGGTGACAAAAAAAAACTTATTAAAAAATAAGAGTTGAGTCCAACAACTACTAAACATCACTCATTTTAAAATAAACATAACTCCATAAACCTTCTATTCGTTCGATATTCAAACACAACATAAAAAAAAACATAAAAGAAAAACAAAACCCAACCTATGCACATTGCAGGAGTATTTCATTTTTAAAATAAGACTTTAATCCGACCTCATTTCAATTCGCTTATTACATCTTAAGGAACTGCGGGTCGTAAGTACAGCGTCTACGAGAAAGGGTAAGAAGCAAAAATAATAAAAAGCTAGAATCTCGTAGTCGTCGTCTCCGCAATTACTGATCGGTAAATGAATGTATTCATGTTTTGAGGTGGAGTTTATGTGGAAATGTGCTTCGGTTTGAATTAGAGTTATCGAGATGTTTGATGGAAATAGAAAACGTTTTGGACTTCTTAATGGAATTGAATCTGAGTTGATTTGAGTATGTTCCACTCCTGTTCGGATTAACTAATTAATTGATTATCATTTAAACTCAATTTTAAAAATGCCCTATCTTCCTGAAGGGGTTGGCAGAGGTACTAATACTTCTGAACATCATATTTCTTTGCAAGGGTATCGTACGAGGCAACTTAAGGAGGTGGAGATTATGAGTAATTGATGGGCGATGTAGTTTCAGACCTATCTTTTATTTTACAATCATTTCACTACTTAACTTCCGAAAATAGGTTAGGAATTAAGGATACTAAGGCTTTAGCTACTTCGTTTTAGGATTCAAATTCATTTTGGTGACTGTTATATGTATGTTTGAAAACTCTTTTCACATACATATACTCACAGCCACAAATCCCAAAAAGGGGTAGCCAGAGCTTTAGATCTAGAAACTCCTCAGACACATTTGGAAGTTGATAGGGGACAAGATGGTAGAAATAAAGTATCGTGGGTGATAGGTCTCCTACCGCATCGCCCAAAAATCACTTAAAAAGCCCCATACCCTAAGCACAAAAAAGCCTAGTAAAAGCATAACTTATTATTTAATTCGTTTCCAGAATACGTCGGAATTATGGCGATGTAAAAAAGAAAACTGTATAGTATTTAATGATTCTTTATGTTTCATTCCAGTCTTGCAGACGAGAGACATCTGACAGTACTCGAGACATCTTTTCTGTCTTTGCCTTTGAGTGGTTTTAATACTTTTGTGACTATAATAAACTAGAATGTTCGCAGCGAATATAATAAGTTTCAGTAATGAAAGATTTGTCTTTATTGGTTCCTTTAAAACTCTTTTTAGAAAATTTAATCTATAAGTGTTATTGTTGTAAAGATGGTTGATAATCACGCTTTGAAAAAAATATATGAATATTAATTGAATTATATAACATATGCAATTAAATTAAATTAAAACAATTATTAAATTTTCAATAAAAATATATTTCATAAGTTTTTCTTCAAGTTCTTAAATGAAAATTAAATCAAATCTATAAATAAGGAAAACAAATCGTCGTTTGTGATTTATAAAATAGACTTATTATCCTATTTAATTTATTGCTGTGTAGTGTCTTAGAATAGCACTACCCCTTTTCTTCCCATGGGTGTTCGTAAGAGGCGACTAAGGGTATGGGGGCTTTTCAAGTGATTTGGTTGGAGACCCATCACCAACAAATGTTTATTACCATCTTTTCTCCCCTCAACTTCCAAAAGTGGCTAAAGGAATTACCCACTGCACAAGCCAAAGCTCTGGCTACCCCGTTAAGGGATTTATGCATGGGGTAACAAGCGGTGACAAACATTTTACATGGGGGCTTTTTAAGTGATTTTCGCTGATGTGGTTGAAGACCCATCACCAACAAATGTTTATTACCAGTTTTTCCCCACTCAACTTCCAAAAGTGGCTAAAGAAATTTCCCATTCCAAAGCCCTGCCTGCCCCGTTAAAGGATTTATAGCCGTGAGTATATGTATGTATATTTTTATGGCAATATTGCACAAATCTAATGAACAAATTCGTAGTTTTTTTATGCACAAGGATAGAAAAACAAAATTTAATAATAAGAAGTGATTTTGTTAACCAGCTGTCAATATCTATTAAGCTGTAATAGAGTTAGCCGCGCCTACTCGTCAATATGGCGCGGGTATTTCTAAAACTGATTTTTTTCATTATATTTACTCAGGTGGACAGGAAATATGTCAATATATATAAAAAAAAATATGTTATATGGGGATTGTGATATAGCCAAAATGTTCATACAAAATCTTTATAACCTTTAAAAGGTGTAACGACTTTCCATGCGAACATAGATTACTTAAGCAACAATTGTCATACTCACTCACGGCTTTAAGTTCAAGAAAGGATAGCCAGAGCTTAAGAATGCATGCATGCATATACTCACGGCTATAAATCCCTAGAAGGGGTAGCCAGAGCTAAGGAGTTAAAAATTCCTCGGCCACTTTTGGAAAATTGAGTTGGGAAAAGATGGTAAAGTAAAGGTTGTTGGTGATGGGTTTCCAACCGCATCGCCCAAAAATCCCTTAAAAGCCCCAATACCGGTAGTCGCCTCTTACGTACATCCATCGGTAGAAACGGGGTAGTGCTATTCTAAGCCGACACGGCGTAACTTAAGAATAAAAAAAAAAAACTAAAAGTAATTGGTGCCCACCAACAACAACCTATATTTAAATTGGCATAGGTTTTTTTAGGACTCCAATTATAAAACCCTTAAGTTGCTTTGAATGTTCCAACAGCCCACGTTGCGTTTGACGACACCTGCGAGAAAAAAAATCGCTAGTGTGATTCTAAGCCGAAACTAAAGACCTATTGGTGACGTCCTTGGACGAGTGTACAGGTAACTAGCTTCTCGGTCTGGAGGTTGCGGGTTCGATCCCCGCTGGTAGCAACATTTATGTGTGATGCAACATTATTATTTATATGTGTATTATCATATTAAATATAAAGTTGAGTTAGTATTGAGGCTTAGAATGTCGCTACCCCTTTCTACCCACCGGGGTCGTAAGAGGCGACTAAGGGTATTGGGGCTTTTTATTGGATTTTTGGGCGATGCGGTTAGAGACCCATCACCAAAAACCTTTATTTTTACCATCTTTTCCCCACTCAACTTTCAAAAGTGAAAAATTTATAATTCCTTAGCTCTGGCTACCCCTTCTAGGGAAATATACCCATGATTATATGTATGTATGTATGTATATGTTTAGGACTACCTTGATCTGTATATAATATGTCCGTATATATTTAAAACCATCATTATTCACAGCTACGTATTCGTAATCTAAAATAATTTCTAAACAATGAAAACTAATAGTCAATAAGGAACACACCAAACCTTGCGTGTCAGCCTTCATCACACCTCTCAGTAAAAATATATTCACACTTTTCAACCATGACAGTAATGTCTCAATAAAAACTGGAATGTCTAGTTCTGTTACACTTTGTTGTGGTACTGTTATCAACCATGCAATATGAGCAGTAAGAGAACAAATTTTGCTGTGTCGGTTGAGAATAACGCTATCCCATTTTTCCCCTTTGGTTCTAAGAGGAGAATAAGGCTGTTACTTTAGTAATTGTTACCAAACCGCTTCCCCACTCAAGTTTCTGAAGTTTGGGAATTTTTCTATTCGTAATCAATTCAATATCAATAAATTCAAGACGTTTAATACCAAAAAGTATATGATGGCGATAAATGCAACTTCTTTTTATAAATCCCGAATTTTCTTTTGTTGCTTCCATTTATTCGAAACTTTCTCGCTGCCTATTACTTGACCGCGTTTTGTTGGTTTTCGTATTTAAAATAAATTTAGAGTATTTTAAATCAGCTATGATAATACAAAATATAATAAGGCCGTTTTAATAACTGGATAAACCTGTTGATAGTTGACTTGAAATAGTGCACCAAAAGACTCCCCTTATTATAATTTATAAACGAATTTTTGTTGATTGCAATTTATTTTTTATATTTTATTTTGAGAATAAATATTCTAGTACTAAAGTCGGAATACCATCTTAGTTATTACAACAAAAAAACTGCACCCTGTTTCACAATGCAACACAATAATATTTACGCGACACTACACAGGGCACATTTGAATAGAAAAACAAAACGCATTTGTTCAAAAAAAAGAAAAATGGAATTGGTGAAAAGCGCGCGTAGCGGTACGCAAGACACAATGATATACAGAAACCTCTTTTGAATTTAAAAAAAAATATGTGTGATTTTGGCGCCAAGATATTGGGTTCCCAACGTAATTATTTTACTATAAGTCAAATGAAATGATTGATGTTAATGGCATTTGGTATATAGTAAAAATATATAGAATTATTAGAGATATTTATTATTTATATAGATATTTCTATTATTATTATAATCTTGACATTGCAAAATACTATATATTCATTAACCTACTGCATACATACTTCTATAAATTAACATAAATAACTGAATATATTGAGACCTACGACTTGTGTTTGTGTAGTATATCTAGTTGCTCGTATAGCATATTTATTAACATAAAACATAACATAAACGTTCACGCCGAATATCCCCGAAGGGGTTGGCAGAGGTACTAATACTTTTGAACATCACGTGACTTTGTCACCTGGTGTTCAGAGTACCCACGTTTTGCATGGACAGTGTACTCACGTGATAGGGGGCACGCCTATCGCCGTTTTGTACGAAATCACTGTCACATGACTAAGTACAACTCAGCCATGTGGGTTTCCTCACGATGTTTTCCCTCACCGTTAACAACCATGATAAATGAACCACACATATGTCTTTAGAAAAGACAAATTGGTGTAGGCCCGACCCGGGATTTGAACACTAGTCGCTTGCACGTTAACCGGTGTTGTACCCATTGAGCTATCACGTCGTCATATTTATTACTTTACTTAAAAATATACACTTTTACCAATCTAACCCTAAAAGTACGGGTATCACGAAAACATATATTTTTAAGTGAAGAAAAGAACTCTAAAAATGAATTCTCTTTCGTGTTTCAAATCGCATGACCTGTGTGACGTATGTACAATGTGTATGGAGCACTTAGTGAATTGTTTTC
Source organism: Bedellia somnulentella (assembly GCA_963576735.1). NCBI lineage: Eukaryota > Metazoa > Arthropoda > Insecta > Lepidoptera > Bedelliidae > Bedellia > Bedellia somnulentella. Next base: position 13,216,308 of record OY755186.1, on the reverse strand, counting down.
TTTCTTTTGCACTTGTAACCGTACTCTTTATTGTGTTTTTTGCTTTTTTCTTTTACGAGTATTGTGTTGCCACATTTTAGGGAGAATGCATTTACAAGCATGACTTTTCTTTTCGTATTGTTGTACTACTTTTGCGTAAAACTGGTTGTGAATCGCATAGGTTTGTTTCCTTTAATTTTAACATTTGTATTTTATTAATTTAATAATACTAGATACATATACTCACGGCCATAAATACCAAAAAAGGGTAGCCAGAGCTTCAGAGCTAAAAACTCCTCAGCCACACTTGGAAGTTGATATCACATGATCGTGGAAATAAAGTATCTTTGGTGGTGGGTCTCCAACCGCATCGCCCAAAAATCACTTGAAAAAGCTCCAAAGATGGTGAGAAAATGGTAGAGACATTCTAAACCGGCACTACAAGGCAATTTAATAATACTGTCATTTGAAAATGCGGTTATTTTGCATTTTTACCACAAAAATTGCCAAACTAAGTTGATAAACATACAAACATTTATTACCTGAAATCCTTAAGTTACTTTTTGAATAAAATACATATGTAATGTAGGTTACTATATCTGTTTTGAATTCATATTCAAATGATTCATATGAATATAATCGATTTTACTTTTAAGTATGAAGATCACCCGATAAAAGTTTACACACGATAATCCATTAAAATTGACAGCCGACAGACACAAATCAAAACAAATATAAGCGGAAAAGGCAGGGAAGGAAATGAGTGGATGGATGTAATGGATGTAGGATATTTACTTTCGAAATGGATTGGCTTGTATAATACATATACACATATATATACATACTCCCACTGTGGAGCAGTGTAGTGTAGGCTTAGAATAGCACTACCTCATTTCTTCCGGTGTGTGTACGTAAGGGGTGACTAACGGTATTGTGACTTTTAAAGGATTATTGGGCGATGCGGTTCTCCACCCATCACCAACAACCTTTATTTCACCATATTTTCCCGACGCAACATCCAAAAGTGGCCGAGGAATTTCTAATTCCTCAGCTCTGGCTGTCCCTTATTAAAGGGAATTATAGTCATGTGTATATCTATGTATGTATGTATATACTCACGCCATTAGTTCCCATTGGTGTAGGCAGAGACTATCGATTAACTATTGGCTTATATCATTATTGTATATTATACTTTTAGCATTGTTTCGTTTTAAGTAAGGCTACGTTTTGCTAGTACTCTCAGTATTGAACATGGAGGAAGGTAAGCAGAGACTGATAATGGAAGTAGCAACCTTGTAAGATCCTTATAAACCTCTGTCTATTGTTATAGTAGCAGGTGATATCTCTCAACATTTGCAAAAAAAAATCATAATTTACAAATTCTTGTGCAAAATTGCAAGTACTTGCAAAATTAAACCAATCTTTTTATCAATCTCAACTCAAACACAAACGTTCACGCCATGTATCTGAACATCACGTAACATTTACAACTGCTGGTCGGAGTACCCACGTTTTGTTTGGATAATGTACTCACGTGAGCTCTACCTCATGTGATGTCACTACGTACAACTCAACATGTGAGCTTCCTCGCAATATTTTACCTAACCGTTAACAACCATGATAAATTAAGCACACATACCTATGACTTTAGAAAAGATAAATTTGTGTAGGCCCGACCCGGGATTGAAACACTCATCGTCTACACGAGCTGTCTTCTACCCGCTATCACGGCTGCTATTATTAATATAAGATTACATACATACATACATACATACATATACTCACGGCTATAAATCCCTAGAAGGGGTAGCCAGAGCCAAGGAATTAGAAATTCCTCAGCCACCTTTGGAAAATTGAGTGGGGTAAGGATGGTAAAGTAAAGGTTGTTGGTGATGGGTCTCCAACCGCATCGCCCAAAAATCCCTTAAAAGCCCGAATACCGTTACTCGCCTCTTACGTACACCCATCGGTAGAAACGGGGTAGAGCTATTCTAAGCCGACACTACACGGCAAAGGTTAATATACGATTATTTTGAGATATTATTTTATTTTCAATTAATCATCAAGCATACTCTAAAAATGTTATACTACTAATAACACTTTACCATCTTATTATACAATACCAAAACATATCTAATAATGCCTAATTACTGTACCAATAATCTGAATAGTCATTAAATTATTCAGAAGAGTCTTTGAAATATTCCCTCCACTAATTGATAAGTATTCGAGTCAATACTTCAGACGCTAGCGCTGGTAAAAATAACTGCATAATACGAAAGACCTACATTCCTAATGATCTCCTCATGATATGCACTCGTCTGTCTCATTGTGATTGGGATGTTACAGTTACTTATTATTCATTTAATGATATTTTTTAGTAAAGAGACTCTTTTTTGCTGAAGATATTTTTATTGCATCAGTTTTAAAATAGAAATGTTTGAAAAATGAAACCACGGTTACATTTTTATACGTAAATTCTCAATCTTAAACGTTTACGCTATATAAAAAAGGCTGGCAGAGGTTACTTCCAAACTTCCAAAATAGTGAATTTATTTGATTGGAAGTAAGCCTATCGCATTTAACGCTTTGCATATAACGAATACACTCATGCTTTAGTACACCTCAGCCATTCGAATTTCCGTACCATATTCTCCTTCACCGTTAGCAACCTTGATGAATTTACATTACATGTGTATACACACACTAATTTATGAAAACCTCATGTGGGGATTATTACTAATAAATAAAGAATAAATAAAGGAAAGCCCCCCGTACGGGGGCGTATACCCGAGGTCGTTGGTTCGATTCCCGCCTGTGTCGAAATTTTTCTTTCCTTTTTTTATTAATTCTTACTTTTCATGAAAATTATAACATATATTTTTTAATGTTCCTCATAATGGAAGTGTCCCCGCAAGTGTTAATTGGAGCAAGTTCTTAACGAACGTGTTGACACGGTGACGTATGAACTAGATTTGTTACCGCATTCAGCGAACTCTTTGATACAAAAATAATTATTTTTATATGGACTTTTATTTAAAAATAGTAGTCACAAATGCACATAATCACTTTTGCACTTTTTGTTTGGGTAGGCAGAGTCTATTTATTGCCATTGGTACATATTACTGAGCAGTGTTGGCTTAGAATAGCACTACCCTATTTCTTCCGGTGGGTTTATGTAAGATGTGACTAACGGTATTGGGGCTTTTAAGGGATATTTGGGCGATGCGGTTGGAAAGCCAATGACGTTTATTTTAACATCTTTTCTCCACTCAACTTTCCAAAAGTCTCAAAAAACACTCAAATTTCTAATTCCTTATCTCTGGCTACCCCTTCTAGGGATTTATAGCCGAGAGCCGTGTAAATATGTAATAACGTGTAATATGTATGGTACATATTAAGAGAACTTCTATGAGGGCAGCGTAGGTTGGGGTAACAGATCTTTGGGGAAATCCCATCTTCAGCAAAGGACCACTTTTGGCTGACAATGATCATGTGAGCTAAAAGCTCTATAATAGCTTAGAGCAAATATTTTAATTTATAGGAAAATGAAATGGTTACAAAAAAAGCCGATTTAGTTATTAAAATTTGGGAATAATATCTTCCTTTAATAATATCACACCAATCCAAGGTCTGCCGTGCCGAGGGATGCGTGGCCAGGGGTGAGCCTGGTCGTTAGCGTGCCGCCGTCCCGGAGCCTGGTGAACTCCGGGTACTAAATAACCTTACCTAGTCAAGCGGGGCTCTGGCTAGGCGGACAGTTTACTTCCCTTGCTTTTCGTGGGGTCCAAATGTGTTTCGCAACAAAAATTAAACACGATGGCGGCGATATGGCTCGCCACCTATCACGCCGTGGTTCCTCGCGGGGCGAAAAGTGGGCTAAAGAGACCCGCTTTGGTACGATGAATGTGTGTGGAGGGATGCATGAAAAATTAGATGAAGTATGTTTGATTATGGAAGACAGAAAACTAGATTTTCTGTGTGTAAATGAAACGAAGCGCAAGGGAAAAGAGGTTTCACAACTTGGCCCATTTACAGCTATCTGGTCGGGAGTTGCCGAGAGTGACAGAGCTTGCCAAGGCGTGGGACTTCTGATATCTGAAAGGATGGCTAAGTGCATGAAAGATTATGCGTGTGTGAGTCCAAGGCTCCTATGGATAAAGGTGAAGGTAGGGCTTGTCCGGATGCGCATAATTTGCGTGTATGCTCCGGACATGTCCAGATCACTATCCGAGAGGGAGGAGTTTTGGAATCTGTTAGACGATGTTGCGAATGGGTGTGATGAAAATGAGAAAATTGTTATGTTAGGAGATTTTAATGGTTGGGTTGGTGTGTCACGCAACGGTTGTGAAAGAGTTTTAGGAAAGTTTGGTGATAAAAGAGTGAACGAAAATGGTGAGAAAGTGATTGAGGTATGTTTGGAGAGGAATCTTTGTGTTACGAACACGTTGTTTGAACACAAAGATATCCATATGTATACTAGACAGAGAGGAAGCGAGAGAAGTATGATAGATTTTGTGATAGTGGATGAAAGGCTAAGAGCAAAGGTTGTTGACACCAGAGTCCATAGGGGCATTAACGTTGGCACAGACCACTTTCTCGTGATATCACGATTGAGGGGACTGTGCACGCGTTGGCGTCACAGGGCCAAAGTGTCGACAACTGAATTTGCGAGAGTAAAAGTGGAGAAATTGGAAGAGGATGAAAATATTAGAGATGAATATATGAAGAAATTGGACGACAGACTAAGTTGCGTGGAGATGAAGGATGAAATGGAAATAGAAGAAGTATGGGATGTGCTCAAATCGTCAATGGTTGAATGTGCGACGGAAGTATGTGGATTGAGTAAAAGAACAAATAGACCACCAACAAGTTGGTGGGATAAAGATGTGAAAGAGGCAGTTGGAGATAAGAAGAAAGCTTGGTTAGATTTACTAGCGATTAAAGCTAGTAAACGAATGGATGCGAGAGTAAAAGATGATGTAGTGAAGAATAGTGAAGATGAATATAAGAGAGTTAAGAATGAGGTTAAGAAGAAAATAGAAAAGAAAAAGCGTGATCTGATAGAATGGTGTGAGAGGAAACTCTCCGATAATTTCCGGAATAACCAAAAGTTGTTCTGGAAATATATCCGGAAAGAAAAGGGAGTTTCCCAAAACACGAGAGTGAATGTTGTGAGAGATGAACAGGGTGAATTGGCGACGGATGAAAGTAGCATAAGACGAGTATGGAAGAACTATTTTGAGGGACTCTTTGAAAAAGAGGATACATCCATTTCTTCGCCAATCGGCAGTAATGTTGATTGGAACGACGTTATGGGTGACTTTAGTGACAGTGAGATCAGTATGGAAGAAATAATGAAAGCAATGAAAAGTATGAAACTAGGGAAAGCGGCAGGGTATGACAGGATAAACACTGAAATGCTGAGGGCTGGTAAAGGGGTGGTGGCTTCCTGGTTGTACTTCCTTTTCCAAAAATGCTGGTCGAGTGGCAAAGTGCCACAAGACTGGTGCAAAGCGGTAATTGTACATAACATAAACATAAACATAAACGTTCACGCCGAATATCCCCGAAGGGGTTGGCAGAGGTACTAATACTTCTGAACATCACGTGACTTTGTCACCTGGTGTTCAGAGTACCCACGTTTTGCATGGACAGTGTACTCACGTGATAGGGGGCAGGCCTATCGCCGTTTTATACGAATACACTGTCACACGACTAAGTACAACTCAGCCATGTGGGTTTCCTCACGATGTTTTCCCTCACCGTTAACAACCATGATAAATTAACCACGGTAATTGTGCCTTTATATAAAGGAAAGGGGTCACACCAGGAGGCTAGAAACTACCGTGGAATTAGCCTACTCAGCATTGTCGGTAAATTGTATGCAAAGGTTTTGATTGAAAGAGTGATGAATGAAACGGATGATAAAATTTGGGATGTGCAAGCAGGATTTAGAAAGGGAATGGGATGTATGGACCAAATCTTCTCTTTAAGGAGCATCACCGAAAAGTTCTTAGCTAAGAACCGAAAGGTGTATTGCTCCTTCATTGATTTAGAGAAGGCGTATGATAGGGTGGTAAGAAAGTGTTTATGGGAGGTGTTATCCAAGTTCGGTTTGGGGAGTCGACTTATACGTGCACTAGTATCACTCTATGAGGATTCCAGTGCATGTGTGAGAGTAAACGGGGAAAATACTGACTGGTTCGGGATCTCTCGGGGTGTCCGACAGGGTTGTGTAGCTTCCCCGTGGCTCTTCAATTTGTTCATGGATGACTGTTTAACAGAGTTGCGTGAAAGTGATTATGGATTGAGAATGGGTGGATTCATCATTAAATGCCTCTTATATGCCAACGATCAAGTGCTACTTGCATCATCGGTGGAAGAGCTGCAAGAGATGATGAATATTGCATGTGCGTCTTTTGAAAAAAAGGGAATGAGGGTGAATGTGGATAAAACAAAAACTATATTTTTGAAAGAGAGGTGAATATGACCGAATGCGTGATTGAGATTAATGGTAAGAAAGTGGAACAAGTGAAAGAGTTTGTATATTTGGGAAGTTTGTTTACTAGGGATGGAAAGTGTGATGAAGATATCGAGAGAAGAGTGAAAAAGGGTAATGCGGTAAATGGAGCACTGGATAGTCTAATGTCTAGTCAGTCGGTGTCTGAAAAGGCCCGAATGGCTGTGCATGATGCTGTCCTCGTTCCTACGCTTATGTATGGCAGTGAATGTTGGGTGTGGCAGAAGAAGCATGAAAGTAGAGTGAATGCAGTAGAAATGAGATCCCTCAGAAAAGTGTGTAATGTAAGGTTATGTGATCGTGTGAGGAATGATGTGATTCGTGAAAGGTGTGGTGTAAAAGATGATATTGTAAGAAAGATAGAAAAAGGAATGTTGAGATGGTTTGGGCACATAGAGAGGATGGATGACAGTAAATTGGTGAAAGAGATATATAGAGCCAATGTGGAAGGTAATGTTAGTAGAGGACGACCTCGGAGGACACATTTGGATCAAATAGAAAATGTGCTCAAAAAGGCAGGTGTCCGCAGTATGAAGAATAAAAGAGAATGTATGAAAAGATTGATGGATGTAAACGAAGCCAGAGAGGTTTGCCAGGATCGTACAAAGTGGCGATCGATAGTCTCTGCCTACCCCAATGGGAACTAACGGCGTGAGAATATGTATGTATGTATGTATCTTCCTTTACTTAGTAGAGTTTTCCTCTAAGTAGAGTCAGTAGAGTAAAATTTAACTTATACGTAAGTTTGTGACGTTCAAAAAATAGAGAACAATTCTTTTTATTTTGAAAAAAAAAATTTTAACTTATTAAACACTCCAATTTTATTCAGTATTGTGTGCTAAATACATAAAAACATACATATACTCACGGCTATAAATCCCATGAAGGGGTAGCCAGAGCTAGGGAATTAGAAATTCCTCAGCCACTTTTGGAAGTCGCGTGGGGAAAAGATGGTAAAATAAAGGTTTTTGGTGATGGGTCTCCAACCGCATCGCCCAAAAATCCCTTAAAAGCCCTAACACCGTTAGTCGCCTCTTACGTACACCCACCAGAAGAAATGGGGTAGTGCTATTCTAAGCTGGCACTACACAGCAACATAATACATAATTATATTAAACAACCATTTTGTTTATCAGCAGTTCTATAAATAAAAAGACTACATACAATATAATTGCCAATTTCAATTAGTATACATTAAGTCTAACAAATTAATTTAATTTCGAAACTGATTTGTTACTAAAAAACAGGTCAGTAGATAACCTTTTTGTTGACGCCTCCTACATTCGCTGCGTACATCGCTACCCGCTGTTTCAAATTTCGAACACAATTCAAATTAATAATACAAATTTTATGGTTAAAAGAACTTACCTAAGTGAATTTCTACCAAAATTATATGAAATGTTACATCCGAAGAGATTTAGTAAACCATGTAGTCCGATTCAGGATACACTGCATGGTCACACCGTTTCAGAGCGAAAATAACGATTTTTCAACTCATTCCGTTCACCAATCGGTCTCTCGTCCTCCAATCTCGTTCCTATGTTCGGTTCTTCATTTATTTTAGAGGTATCTTAGCTGTGAATTTGCAACTGAAGGGTTAGAAAGGTTCACCTTTCTCTGGGTTAGGGTGGGTACTAAATCTCTTCGGATGTAACATTTCATATAATTTTGGTAGAAATTCACTTAGGTAAGTTCTTTTAACCATAAATTATATTTCAATGTTACATCCTCAAGATTTAGTAAACCATGTAGATGTTTAGAGTTCTGGTTGCAAATGATAACATGTATTTGGTTAAATAAATTATTGCAAACAATAAAATTATTACAATTAAAGGTATTGGTGAAAGTCCATTTCCCATTAAATTTCAAAGTATTTAAAAACTGTCATTTACTACTAAAACTAGTATAATACCAAAAGTCAAAATACATATTTTGTTTATCACATATAGGATGATAAAAAATAAAGCTATACCAAACAGGTCGACTAGCCAGTCTATCTACTTGCTTTCTTAAACTACCAATGGGCATCCCTGATCAGTACGCAGCCAAAAAGTGTTTATGTCATTGTAAATGTAAAATGATTAATAAACATTTCTTTTAAAATAGAAAGATAAATCTTTGTAGCCAAAGTATTTGAAAGAAGAATTAAACTACATGTAGCAACTATATCTTGAGATCTATACAAGAAGATAACAATGCTTTTCTTAATAAATTTATTTTTTACAATAATATTTATAAATTACTTATACTCCTGAGATTAAAAAACAATTATATTTATATGCTCAGGAATAAGTCCAAACCAAGAGGAAAGGTTTGATTTGAATTTGCGTTCCATGCATATAAATCAATATTCATAAGTTAGGTACAAAACTAACGACCATTTATATTTCACAAAAAATCGCCAAACTGTTGTTGGTTGATTAATTTAAGACATAAAACTTATTAATGAGTGCACTCTGTATTTGATACACCATACCTATAGAGGTATAATAATACTTACTATTGCCAACCATATATACATGTATATATATATATGACCATACCATAGCTAACAATATTTTACACGATTTCAGTAGAAACTGCTTAACTAATTCGACTGGAAAAATAATCAGAACAAGATAGAATTAACAATGCTTTCTTTTTGTTAAACTTTAGGTAATAGACATTATTATAATATCTTTAAAGTTTATAAGATTTTCTTAAAGATATTTTCTGACTTAATCAATAATAAAAAAGAGAGAGCCTTTGAATTTGTTAAGGCCAAAAAAAAGTCTGTATTTCTACACCTTTATTTAATATATGTCGAATGTTCAAAAAAGGAAACATTGAGAATTGCAGTTTCAAGGTACAAATGGAATGAAAAATTATTATAAGCATGAAGATCATGTTGCAATCAAGAATATTTCTGTAATAAAATTAAATATAACATATGTATGAATATTATACAATATGTTTTGCTTGTGATGTAAATAGGTATATTTATGACTCGCCTTGACAGAATATGTGTTTAAAAAGAAAACCATATCTTGGCCTGTATCAGTATTTTCCTTTAATTATACGAAAATATTGTTCGGTTGAACAAAGCGGCGATCGACAGTCACTGCACACCCAAACGGGAACCAATGGCGTGAGATATGATTGTATGTATACATACAAAACAAAAAACGATAGCATGCTCCTGATCGTACAATCCAATTAAATAAAAGTAAATTATTGACGTAAAAAATATATGGGAATTTCATACCTACCCTGCTACATACCCGCGATATGCTTTTGTATAGTAATATTTCTAAAACCAACTAGATTCAAACCCAATAAAAGGAAACTATCTTCAGTTCGTTTTTCTCGTATAACCATGACAAGACCATAGACATAAAAATAACCGCCCTTGCATGCGGATCCATAAGCAGTTATAAATACGTTCTGCAAAAGGCGATTCAGATAAAATGTAATGATATAAGTATAGTGTAAAAACTTCCAAAGACCAACTGCTTTTTATATATAATTTTTATATTAGAAAATTCTTTATTTAAATATGTAAAAATATATGAACAAGTAACAAATTCAAATTTGTATGTTGGCAATTGCAAACACGTAAGTGGTTTTGCGATGGAGAGGTTTCAATTGTGTCAGTTATGCTATTGGAGCCCTGTATTTACTTAATACCAACAGAGACATTCGTAAAGATAAACGGTAAAAATGGTAAAAAAAAAGTAATGGTCTAGAAGGAAAACGATAAAATTTGTCAAGTTTGTGAAAACTGAATCTTTTCGTGTTCTTTACCTTTGGTAAAGGCATACGTACAATTGCTAAAAGAAACAAAATGTAAGATTCCTTTGAATCTATTGTGTTATTCGAGATGATTCCCTTATGATCTCTGAATGAATTTCTCGGTTTAAGAACTAATCTACAATCTCAGTCACACATATATGAATATTTGTATATAATACATATATTTCATTTACAACACATGAATAAAACGTTTCTCGTACGTGGCCCTCAATAATTTCAAAAATTCTTACACCCTTCCACGACGTTATAATTTACAAAGATATGAATGGATCATCAGCATCATCAGCACCTATGTGCATTGTGACAACACTGAGTGTACCTGTGAGCGTCTAGCAGGTGGCGGCCGGCGGCGGTGGCGGCGGCGGCAGTGACGCGACATGTCCATCACGGTCTTCATCACAGCAGTACAAGCACAACCGTAGCGAGCGGGGACAGTTGCGGCGGCGGTCTTGTAATGCCATGTGGGCATCATAATTAGACAGCAAGATAGTCCGTCGTTTTTTGTATGTGGGTAATAATGAAAACTATTTTAATTTTCATATGTGAGTAATAATGAAAAACATTATTACCATGTGATTATTCAAAATAATGATGTTGATTTATCCATAACAAGGTTATTGGATATGTAACTAAGAGCCAAAAGGCAATCAAAGCTGATATTGTGTTTGTGATTTTTCCAAACTATTATTACGGCAAAGTCAGCACCTCAAGTGAAATTCACTGAGTAGATTATCAGGTACCTGTCGATATACTTACCATCATACTGTTTCATGTTAATCCTGCTGGGATATATAACCCCAATGTTCAGAGAACTCGTCAGTGATGGGAACTATGGTCGTCTCGACCTTTAGGTTGTTCTTGCTTGGGTATGTCATTCGTACTGGTTTGTATGACACATTATTTTCCGACAACTCAACGTTTTTATAGTAAAAACTTACGGTCGGTGCACACCGTATTATTAAATATACATGTAGTAACTATTTACTGATTGATGATAATGCTGAAATGAATAAAGCTACTTTCTGGGAAGTATCTCGTACAACCACTTTAGGAAGGCGCATGCCAATTGATCTTCTGGATAACAACTCGTATTACCTCTTTAGGAAGATTAAAAAGTTGTCGATGTTTAATATTATTCATTGTGATAACGTACGGTAGGTGCACACCGTATTATTTGATATACATTTAGTAACTATGTAGTGAATGACAATAATGCTGAAATGAATAAAGCTACTTTCTGGTAAGTATCTCGTACAACCACTTTAGGAAAGCGCATGCCAATTGATCTTCTGGATAACAACTCGTATTACCTCTTTAAGAAGATTAAAAAGTTGTCGATGTATAATGTTATTCATTATGACAACGTACGGTAGGTGCACATTGTATTATTTAATATACATGTAGTAACTATGTACTGATTGATGATAATGCTGAAATGAATAAAGCTACTTTCTGGGAAGTAGGTATCTCGTACAAAAAAAAGTATTTAAAAAAAAAACCTTTTGGTATAACGCCTTATCGCGTTTTAAAATTTTAGTAGTTGGTTAATACATATTAATCATGTCACCTTTTGGGGCATATCTTGTAAAACCAGTTCAAGAAAATACATTATGACAATCAATGTTCTGGTTAATATTCCTTATTATCTCTTTAAGAAAATTTTAATATTGAACATCTTTACTGTTTTTATGATTCATGACAATTTCTACGCTGTATCGCGTATTAAATAGAATAATGTCACTTTCTGCGCAGTATCGCACCATCACTTAAAAAAGTGGATTGAAGAAAAAACTGTATAATAAGTATAATAACTCATTAAGGGGCTTAAGAACATAAAATGATTATATTACTCACCGCCATTTTTGCCGCCAACTATCAAAAATGAATTTACATATATAGTATTTCGGAGGTAGGTCCTTGTCAATTCATATATTTACTTGAACAGTCATTGTACACTGGCACTTTCTATCTGAAAAGCTGTAAATATATGATTGTAACAATTTCTATTCTACGGAGACGAGACGTGTTTCCAATGCAGCACACCTAAAAAGAATGAAGAACCGAACATAGGAACGAGATTGGAGGACGAGAGACCGATTGGTGAACGGAATGAGTTGAAAAATCGTTATTTTCGCTCTGAAACGGTGTGACCATGCAGTGTATCCTGAATCGGACTACATGGTTTACTAAATCTTGAGGATGTAACATTGAAATATAATCTTTATCCAATGTCGAGTCGTAACATTTGAACATTATGACCTTTTTGCATGTGGCCAGCGTCAATGAAATTAAGAAGTTGAAGAAGGGAATTGAATTTTCACCAAGTAATAATATGAAGCGGTACATCATATGTAATGAGAAACCATTGAATGAAAATTGGAGGCTACTTAAACGCATAAAATAAATTGACTTATAACTATAACGTATTTAGAGTATGTGTGAAAATATTGATGAAAGTAGGTGAAGATTAAGAGGTTTGCCAGCATCATATAAAATGGAAACGATAGTATCTGCTTTACCCAATGGGAACTAAGGGCATGAGTGTGGATATGTACGCATATTTAAAATTGTTATGTCCAACATATGTGTAACAAATTTAATATCGTATGAACCTCTTTTACCTAGCCCTAAATAATAATCTTTAAATATGATGTTCACAATCAACATTGGCTTATGATTCCCCTTATTATACTGATATGTATTGTAACAAGATTCGATGCACTCGAACTACAAGTTCGATTACTTGGAATATGCCATTCTAAATTCAAACATTGATTTGAAATGCAAGGGTGTGAGCGCGCGTGCAACATTGTATAACCAATTTAATAAGGTCTTCAATATGATATGCATTTTATACATCATACTTGAGCACGTTAAGGGTGTAAGGGTCTTGCTAAGTGGATAATACATAAGTATTATAAGTATTAATTATAGGCTTCACTGTATGAGGCATTGAATGCAAGCACATGTTTGTTTAATTATTCATTAACTTGGACGTAAAGACCAGTCATATAAAACACATGTTTATTTCGAAGGTTGTTCTAGTACAGGTAAAGCAATTGTATTTTAAAAATAAGAGTTGTTTAAGTGGCAATCGATAAGCATTGGGTTTGACAGAGGCTATCGATTACCACTTTGTGCGATCCTATCAAAGCCCAGGAGCTTCATCTACATTTATAGTTTTTATACATGCCCTTTATTCTTCACACTTTAAACGACTCCCCTTTTGAGCATAGTCTCTGATTGAGCATATACACACTGCACCTTTAAAAACTTTACTGTTTCTCACTCAACACATAACATACCATTTTTCTTTACATCTTTTGTATTACATTTACTCTGGTCTCAGGCTTCGTTTGTCTCAATCAACATCCGCCATCACACATAAGTAAAAGCATAGAAACTGTAACAGAACCAAACACTACCACTCGAGCCATATTAATTACATCCAAGACATAGAAACAATCATTCAAAATCGCTATAAAAATATTTGGCTTAATCTACTAAGCCATGAATTTCGTCAAAAATACAACCAAACATAAACAGTCAATTAAAAATAACTAAGGATGAGTTTCTGAAAATACTTTTCTACAAAAAGAGGATTACCACTAGCAGTGATTCATGCAATTTATGATTTACGTCAAAACTGACTCGAAATAACGTGTACCTAGAAAGTACTACTATTATCAAAACTGCACGAACTTTCACCTTCAGAATCCATCCTTATCATTTACACTATGCTAGAGAAAGATAAACGAATTCCAAATGGTAATTTTAGGATGGTTAGGAGAATAGGTACAGAAGCGAGGTCTCGGACAGCCGGAGGAATAACGAGTGTACACTAAAATGATAAATAAAAACAAATGAAAGTATGGCAGAACGCCACACAAGCCGAAACATTGTGGATTGCCCCTCGAGAAGGTGGATACTTACTATAAAGTCGGGCCATAGAATATGTCGCTGAAGTCTTTGTGTCTTAGTTACAAAATATAATTTTAAATAAAGGGTATATATGATATAGTCATAGGTATTCGCAAAATGAGACATATTATAAGGTTGAAATAGATTGAAACATATAATTTGGATTCAATATGTCCTTTAGATTAAATTTGTATCTACGAGGTTAACACGTCTTACAAATCGATACGTAGCAGCTGTATTCAGGCAAAACTTATTTTTGGTATAACTCTACATAATAATTGCCGTGTAGTGTCGGCTTAGAATAGCACCACCCCGTTTCTACCGATGGGTGTACGTAAGAGGCGACTAACGGTATTAGGGCTTTTAAGGGATTTTTGGGCGATGCTGCTGGAGACCCATCACCAACGACCTTTACTTTACCATCCTTTCCCCACTCAATTTTCCAAATGTCGCTGAGGAATTTCTAATTCCTTAGCTCTGGCTACCCCTTCTAGGGATTTATAGCCGTGAGTAAATGTATGTATGTGTATGTCTACATAATAGCGCGTTGTGTTTATCAAGGACAGTGTTTTCAATACGGGGTTTGCCAGTACATGAAACCTTAAAATAAACCCAAGTTAAATTGATTAACCATTAAAACCATTCAACCAGTCGTAAATTCGGGTGCAGTTTACATAGATTTTGTGTTATATAATTTTTCTTTCACATTTGAGCTTTCTCCTGAGTTCTGAGAAAATACTCATTACTCTCACTCAGTACATGCACATAAATAAAAATAAACGCTCTACTATAACTTTTATTACTCTTTAAAACTCATCTATTTTCGTGGCCCCATTACAACTAACGATACGCCAGCAATGGCTGCAGTTACTTTTTTATACTCGTCTCCTTTACCGGGAAATGACTTTCAGACTCATAATCTCTCCGCGATCTCATTAAAAATTCATAACTCAAAACTGTGAAAAATGAATGAGAGCAATAGATGAGTTTTGTTTTATACGTTTTGGATATTTCGACTCTCTGTCTGTATTGTTTCCTGTGGTGGAGATTATGTAGTGTTTATGAAGAAATATTATTATACATTCAAAAGAACAATTTTTCTGAAAGCAGTAAGTAGAGTTAGTCTATATTAATTAGCAAACAATGGATCCGCAAGCGAATAACTCGTAACTGAAACCTTTTTGATAGTATATCATCTGTTTAGTAAATAGTACTGAAACAAATTTTATCCCTGAGGTTCCTTCAGCATAGCTAAGATGAGCGACCTTTTAACTAGATATTGCGTGGTATAAAACCGCCATCTCTTACGCACTTACTTATTAAGTATCAACTCATTTTAACCGATATCGTGACGATTAAAATAGCGCTCGAGCTAGGCCCGGAACCTATTTTTTTTTCTCACCATAAACTTAATTTACAATCTCACCCATAATCTTTCCTATAAATAGCGTATAGAAAGCGGGTAGGCGGCAAGCGCACGCGCCACGTTAGACTATTAATGGCCGGTGTCATGTAAGTTAGGCCTTATCAGACATCGTGCCAAATGCGGCATTCGGCTCATGTGTGCTACCAGCCTTACGGGTGTATTGTGTACGGTCAGCATTATGTGATTTGCATTCAGATATATATATTGCGGGGTTTAATCGAGGAGTCATATGTGTCATGAAAAAGGAGTGAAACCACCAAATATAGTTAATATATGTAATATTCCACAACTCCTTATCATTTTCCATATTTTACTAAGATATTTTTTCCATATAAGTTTACAATATACTTATCTTCAACAGGTACAATTATATTAAAGTTAGTGGTTTTACCCCACGTAGTTTTGATTGCCCTTCTTAAAGTAATACAGTATTTCTCAATGTGGACAATCAATAAAATCACTCTATAAAGAAAACAAACAGTAAGTGACATCGAAATTTAAATAAACTATGGTCAGTTTATAAAATAAAATTTAACCACATAGTTAAATGTATAAATACTTGAGAAATAGGGTTCAAGTATTCTTCATTTGGGATGTTAGCAGTTGGTAAATACATATATATATATATATATATATATATATATATATATATATATACTCAAGACTGTAAATCCCTAGAAGGGGTGGCCAGAGATAAGGAATTAGAAATTCGTCAGCCACTTTTCGAATTGTGAGTGGGGAAAAGGTGGTAAAACTAAAGGTTGTTGGTGATCGGTCTCCAACCGCATCGCCCAAAAATCCCTTAAAAGCCCCAATACCGTTAGTCGCCTCTTACGCACACTCACCGGAAGAAATGGGGTAGTGCTATTCTAAGCCGACACTACACAGCATCAGTTGGTAAATGAAACTAAGATATATCTCTTTATCCCTCTTAGCTATACGTTTTACAATTATCAGTTAAATAAATTAATAGTTTTAAAAACACTAAAAAACACGCTTTTATAAATGCACTTAAAAGTCAAAAATAAATTACGGGTCGTTCAAGTTGTCTCTATTTCTGGGCTGAAGTGTAAACTATGTGCTTTTAATTATAATATTTGATTGTAAAAGCGTGGGGCGCTGGAAAAGGAAAGATTATTTGTTTACCTTGCTAAGAAATCAAGTAAAGCGATGTTTCGGGAAGCAGGTTACAGAGATCGGCATTCTAACTAGAGCTGCAGCACCACTAGTTGGAGGCTCTATATTAAACAGTCTGTTCAAAGTACTAGTCAACAGTGGCAAAATGTAGAGTTCTTGTTCGTGTATTTGTTTACAAGAAAGTTTTTCCTGCTCCAGCGCCCCACGCTTTTACAATCAAATATTATAATTAAAAGCACATAGTTTACACTTCAGCCCAGAAATAGAGACAACTTGAAGGACCCGTAATTTATTTTTGACTTTTAAGTGCATTTATAAAAGCGTGTTTTTTAGTGTTTTTAAAACTATTAATTTATTTTAATACTTTTTAGTCTTTGCTAATGGCATATTTTAAACATTTATTTCAAATAGACGAATATGCCCGCATCCTCTTCATCTCCGCCAGTGCGTCTGTATTGCATGGTGTCTTACCTGTCAGCTTAGAACAATCTAACTCTTCAATCTGGAGACCACTAAGTGATTTTACTCGACTTAGCGCCACAAATCCGTCCATCCGCAAAAGTACGGGACCCTAAGTACACCACGGCGTGGTCTACTGTACAGCCTTGCATCTTGTGCGCGGTAGATGCCCAACTTAAATCACTGGGTAGCTGTACTTGCCCGGGAATTGGATGCCTATAGGCTGAATTAGGTGCTTGCCGTCGTTGCCAAAATTAACTTTGATGGACGGGATGTCGGTTTCATACATTTGGTCGCGTCTAAAGTGTGGCCAGACGATGTCCGTGATAAAACCGATACTCCCATTCACGAGCCCCTTCTCTACGTTTATATTGGAACGCAACATGATTTTAGCCGGGAACGATAGACTCCAATGAATTATTTCCAAGATTACGAGTCGCGTCGATAAGTTGGTCTTGAGCCTTTATATTGTACATTTGAGTACCCTTTCTTTCGTAAAATTCAAGAACTTCGTTGTTGTGCTTCTCTACTTGGGCGTTTGTTGGAAATATACGCAGTTTTACTTGATAACATCTAACGGTAAGATGACCACTAGCCTTACAAACCTCCACCAACCCGGCTGGCCCCCGTAGTGAAGTATGGCTAATACCTTCCTCACGGAAGAGACGCGTGTCCAGCAGTGGGACGTTATGGGTTGGTAACGATACATCGTATGCTAATATTCATAATGAAGTTCCAGTTAATATCTTCCGGCTCCATCATCAGAAGAGCTCGACAGTACCATATTATTGTTTTCAGACCTTGAAACCTAATCGTGGTCAAGGTTCATTACAAGACCTTTCTAACAAGTCCGAAAACGGCTATGATACGATATTTCATCATGGAATGCTAGTGCCTATCTTCCGGCTTCATCATCAGACCTTGAAACCTAATCATGGTGAACGTTCATTACAAGACCTTTTTAACCCGTCCAAACACGGCTATGATACGATCATCCATCATGAAGTTCCAGTTCATATCTTCCGGCTCCATCATCAGATCAGCTCGACAGTACCATATTATTGTATTGTCATCGAAATCACATACAACTGCCAATTTTAATTACGCTATGACCTTTAGAAGATGGTTAAATTAGTTTTCTTAGATTTGATTACATAGTTACATACATACAGGTCGACCTAATAAAAGCGTGTTAAAAAGGCTCCATGAACTTCTCCCATGCCTAGACACGCACATACTCACGGATGTAAATCCTCAAGGGGTAGGTAGCTTCAGCAATGAACTCAGACACTTTGAAATGCTTTAAAACATGTGAAGAATTTGTTCGTGCTAATTTAAGTAATTACTTAATTACATGTCCCAAAAAATCTGAGATAGCAAACTAATAACGTTTGCTAAATTTGCATAACCACCACAAAAGAGTTTCAATTTTCTAGAACTTTTTAAACAATTTCCAAACGCTAGCTAGTCTGTTCCTACACACTGACACGAACGTTGCAAAATATGTAGCTATCTAGCGCTATTGTTGGCTTTATTCAGCAACTCAGCGTGACACCTAAGCCCACGTTAACTGCTCATTTATTTGAATTAACACACCGTTAGCGGGGCCAAGTTGCGCTTAATGCGCTAGTGTGAATGAGGCTTAGCGATATAAACATGCTGGAGTGTCGTGTCGCGATCTTTATGCTTGCTGAATTATTTAAACGTTATTGTATGAGCATTAGAATTCTATGTGTTAGAATTGTCAAATGTTACTGCGAAATGCTTAGGTTATCAAAGTTTTGCTGCTCGTACCAGGAGGTTAAATTTTATTATTTTATTTAACGTGTTATTCAACTTTTATCTGATGTTAATTTGTTCAATTTTATTAGGCGTTAGTTTTCTATAAATAATCGTGATATATTTCACAAAACACACGATATACTAGCTCTCCCATGCTTAATACTATGGGGGCAGGCTACTTATATTTCATAATTTCTACAAGATTTTACAACTTTACCGAATTCTGCTGATTACATGTTTTTTTTATAAAATTGCATTAAAAAGTCATTGTTAAATCAGACATAAGTTTTTGAATAAACAAAGTTAATTAAAAGTGTGACATTCTATAAAAACAATAAACGTCACAACTCACAACCTAAGCCCAGTACAATTGTAATACTGAACTGAAATAGTTGGCGTTACAGAATTTGCCGACCAATAATTTCCTGAAAACATTTTAAAATACAGATAAATAAAATGTATGGACATAATAAGAACTCATCGTAAACGGTGGATTAGATCAAAGCCAATTTTGCACGGTGGTTCAAGACATCAAGTACAAGGTTTTAAAGAAGATAAAATTTAGATAAATGTTACCACTGAGGAATAATCACCATTGAAAGGTGACACGTCTACTATCATAATGACTACATGAAATTTAGAAATTTAGAACTTAAAAATGATTATTTTCAAGTGCTAAATTTCTTACGTTAGTTTCTGCAATCATATAGTCTCCCCTCGCGTTCTATATCATGTAAGCACAATTCATACAAAATACCTTTAACATAATAGAGTACAAAACTGTAGTATTACCATTCCAAAATGATAATGTGCAAAACTTTAGCATGAGGACAAAGTTGCACATCTGTTGTGGGCAGTCCGCCGAACTTGGAATCAGTCGCGTGCAGACTTGGAAAGCCACGGAGGGTATAGGTAACTTGTAAGTAAGTAAGTAAGTAAGTAAGTAAGTAAAATGTTTATTTGGTATTAAAAACAAAATTACAAACAGTATTTAACAATAAGATAAAACATTTAATGATACCAAAAAGGTATTTAATTATGGGATGCAAGATTTATTAGTTTTCAGTATTAATTTTAGTTATTTTTATTCGCTGTCAAATTAGTGTAAAGATATCTGATAAATTAATCATTATTTTCATGTATAGCTTGAAGCTTCTGTGTATTGTAAATATAGCTTCTGAAATATTCATTCTTGATGGAATTTAGCACCACCAAGTTAATTTTCTGCATCCTTATGTATTAAAAGAGTCAATATTTGTTATACTGTTTCAGTAGCTATACATTTATTAAGAACTGGTTGCAACCACTTACAGGCAGTCCGCCGAACTTGGAATCAGTCGCGTGCAGACCTGGGAAGCCACGGAGGATATAGGTAACTTGTACATACATACATACACATTTTATTTATTTTATTTTATTTTCTTTGGAAGATTAACAGACAAATACAAACAATATAATACTAATTATGAATAAACAATGCCATTTACAAATCTTCACCTATAGAAAAATTACATAATACTTACAGAACTAAAAGATTTAGGTAAAAAAAATAAATAATTATAATGTTGAGGTTAGTGTAGAAATTATTGGCCGAAATGTAAATTAGTTAATAATTTTCTTACTCTTGTAGTGCTTGTATCGAAAATATCTAAATCAACTATTGATTCATTAAATTTAGTACATGCACGTAAAAGAAATGAGTTACGCCTATAATTGGTATTAGCTTTTGGGACATACATACATATACTCACGGCTGTAAATCCTTAGAAGGGGTAGCCAGAGCTAAAGAATTAGAAATTCCTCAGCCACTTTTGGTAATGTGAGTGGGGAAAAGATGGTAAAAATAAAGGTTGTCGGTGATGGGTCTCCCACCGCATCGCCCAAAAATCCCTTAAAAGCCCCAATACCGTTAGTCGCCTCTTATGTACACCCACAGGAAGAAATGGGGTAGTGCTATTCTCAGCCGACACTACACAGCAGCTTGTACTGCAAGATTTATTGCATTTTTGATATAAATTTTGGTATTTTTTAGTTGTTGGTTGGTCTTGTGTGTGTAAACTGGTAATTCTATCGTTTATAGCTTGTATAGCTACTGAAACAGTATAATGTTTGGTGTAAATAGGTTTAGTTCGGTTCTGATGTCCTAAATCGGTCGGACACCTTTTATTAACATTTTCAAAAAAAATGTATTGCCATAAGCACACCTAGTACCTTGTTGCAACAGTCTGAGCCAATTAGAAATTTTTCATTGTATATTAGTAAAAACTTTGTGTGTAAATAGAAGAATAAAAGAGCATGTATGAAAAGATTGATGGATGTAGACGAAGCAAGAGAGGTTTGCCAGGATCGAACGAAGTGGCGATCGATAGTCTCTGCCTACCTCAATGGGAATTAACGGCGTGAGTATATGTTTGTGTGTCTCGTAATTTTTAGTGAATGATGTTATTGTTTGTTTTTTAAATACCGAGGCAGTAAAACCAGACGCTTCATATAAATAGTAGTGACATATAAGATCCGCTTATGAAACCGTGGCCACAACAAATTGCAGTGAAACACGAAATCTCGGAACCTCCACGTATTCGATCAGCCGTGTATTCCCTAATCATATTGTGTACATCGATGAACACTTGATTCATATGTTCGTAGGTATTGGGGTGAGACTCACATATCAATGTAAGTCTCTAGATGAATATGTCATGAATTATATGAAGCTGTGAAGTGTCGGCTTAGAATAGCATAACCTCATTTCTTCCTATGGGTGATCGTAGGAGGCAACTAAGGGTATTAAGGCTTTTTAAGTGATTTTTTGGCGATGTTGGTGACCAAGCACCAAACAAAATTACTTTATAATCTTTACTCCACTCAACTTCCAAAAGTTACTGAGATTTTTTGGTTCCCAAGCTCTGGCTAACCCTTCTAGGGATATATAGCCGTGAGTATGTGTATGTAATCTATTAGACAGCCAATCATATAAGTAAAAACAAAATAAAAAAAAAGATTAATTTTCTAAGCTTTATCATTCAAAGTGTTGGAAAATGATATCAAAATCACATTTAGCTAACGCTCGCTAGAGTAGCCGCTTCCACTAAACCCCTGAGTGCGGAAATTGAATCCATCTAATATGTTCCGAACATTGAACTACGAACAAGAAAATTTTATTTTACTGAAGTAACTGTATTTTATTCCATGTCAACAGTTCACATTTATCATGGTTGTTAATTGTGAGGGAAAAACATTGTGAGGAAACCTACTTGGCTGAGTAGTTATATGACAGTGTATTCGTATCAAACGGCGATAGGGCCTCTATCACTCGAGTACATTGTCCAAGCAAATCGTGGGTACTCTGAACACCAGGAGACAATGTCACGTGATGTTCAGAAGTATAGTACCTCTGGCAACACCTTCGGGGATATACGGAGTGAACGTTTGAGCTTGAGTGAACAGTAAATATATCCAAATACGATTTATTTTTTATTTGGGTCTACATAATTTGTTTTTATGATATCATTTTTACTTAAGATTTTTTTTAACCAAAGTTTTTTTGTTTGATAAGTAAACTGAATGAAGTTTTTAACATGATAGCAGATACTAAACGAGACCGAAATTTTTCCCCATATGGTCTATAGTAGTATGATGATTTTTGGCTGAAATCGCATTTAGAAATAATTTTAATGAGACGGATAACTTGCTCTTGTAACACGTTTTTAATGTTATAAAATACTATTTATAATACGAGATCCATATTCCGAAACAGATCTTCGTAACTGAATGTTAAAATGTACTACAAGAAGCAACATTCGCACATTCTGTGATTATTAATTTGGATATGACGCGATAGAATCGGAAAGCCGCGGGATATATATTGACAGATCAATAATACAGACCACTCAGTAAGGAGAAGTTGATTCCGATTGAGGTAAGTTTAATTATTTTCAATTACATTTTTGTGTAATTTTACGTATTTGCTGGTATTGAATAACCAACCTTTAAAGAAATACCCTCAAGGTTAACAATTAAATACTGAAAATTAATGAAGGCTTTTTAGTTGAATAATTGTTAAGACTTAATTGTTTGGTTTTGTTAAAAACACTCTTGTCTTGCCATTTTCATTATACTGCCATTTGAATTTATAAAAATCTTAATTGAAAAGAACTCAAATTTAGAAACACCGGGTATCCTGCAGGGAAATAAATAAATAATATTACTATATCTTAGTAGTATTATTTAAAGTAAGCAAAAATATTAGAGCTGTCTACTTTATTTTATCCCATCCATGTTTTCATCTACATAATTTTCTATAAGAAAAAACCAATTCCATATGCATGTATCACTTACACGCCTCAGGTTTTATCTAAAAAAGTGTGTTTATTTTCACTCCATAATATGATTGCATATTGATCTGGCTGAGGGTAGTATCTGTTACGCTGGGGTTGCGTTGTTTTATGAAAGATTGAATTGATGTGATATCTTTTTTAAATCTTTTTGTTCATGAAAACCTCATGTGGAGATTATTACTAATAAATAAAGAATAAAAAAAGGAAAGAAAAATTTCGACACAGGCGGGGATCGAACCCGCGACCTCGGGTAAAGGTAGACAAGTGGCTTTCCAAATTAGTAAAAAATTCGGAGGTAGGAAACGCAAACACTACTTTAACGTGTAAAAGAAATAAAGGATAGAAGAATTTCGCACTGGCAGCGTCGGGGCGTTTAACCGAGGTCGCGGGTTCGATCCCCGCCTGTGTCGAAATTTTTCTTTCCTTTATTTATTCTTTATTTATGATGTGATATCTTTTTTTCATTTATGTGGCACAATATTTACAAGTTCAATTTAAATACAAATTCAAACTATGAAGAATAATAGAGCATGCATGGAAAGATTGATGAAGATATTACAAAGTGGGCATCGTTGGTCTCTGCCTACCCCAACGGGGAATAATGGCTTATATATATAGAATTTTTATGTATGGTTAAAATTCCGTGGTAAGGAGCTAAGAAAATTAAAACAGCCTAGGGCATAATAATAATGAATTATTCGTAAATAAAATTTAAGTTTTTTTAAATTATATCTCGTTTAAAGGTTAACGTATAAAAGTTAGTTTTTATACAGTTTGTCAATTTTGGGTGTTGTTTATTATAATAATGTTTCTTAACAGTTCTTATTTTTATGCAAGCAGTATCTATGACTCTGCGTGTCAATAATGCATTTGTAGGAATCAGATAAACATAACATAACATAACATAACATAACATAAACGTTCACGCCGAATATCCCCGAAGGGGTTGGCAGAGGTACTAATACTTCTGAACATCACATGACTTTGTCACCTGGTGTTCAGAGTACCCACGTTTTGCATGGACAGTGTACTCACGTGATAGGGGGCAGGCCTATCGCCGTTTTGTACGAATACACTGTCACATGACTAAGTACAACTCAGCCATGTGGGTTTCCTCACGATGTTTTCCCTCACCGTTAACAACCATGATAAATTAACCACACATATGTCTTTAGAAAAGACAAATTGGTGTAGGCCCGACCCAGGATTTGAACACTAGTCGTTTGTACGATAACTGAGTGTTCTACCCACTTGGCTATCACGGTTGTCAGATAAATCATGTAGTAATGTGTTTTCAACCTAGAAACAATAAAGAGGACAAGTCGACGGCCCCTACGTAAACTATCGTAACTGCAAAAATCTTAATTTTTGTTTTTTTCATATTTAAAACGTAATTGTGTGTATCTATGATGTACATTAATTATTTTTTGTTTTTATTCATTTTTAAGACCATTTTTCAATTGAATACTGTCGAAACTGTACCAATTACGCGCCAAAAACTATATTAAGTGGTAGATTCGATAGTATTCCCTAAGAGCGCTGCGCGGGCGCGAAGCGAAACTACCAGACTCGACAGTTTTCTCCGGGATGCGGCGGGGGTAGACACATTTACCTATTTTCAAGTTTTTGCTTAGTTTAATGAATAAAAATAAATGGTCAAGGTAAACTGCTTGTCATTTTGGTTACAAAACCAAATAACAATGTGTGCGAGACTGGCTACATGTACAAATCATTAGCTTTTTACGTGTGGAAATCATTAATTTTCATCAAATAAGTAATATGTGTGTCATTTATAATAAAACTTATAATTCAATTGATTCTAAATCAACAGACGTGGCGAGTTTTTAGATTAACGCAGTAAACTATCGAAAATGGCAGTTTCAATTCAAATCTCTTAAAAATATTTTTTTTTCTCTATCGTAACTGCCACTTTTGATAGTATACCGTGCTCTCATTAGGCACTTAAGATATCGAAAGTGGTATTTACGATCGTCTTCTGCGATAGGGAGAAATCGAATCTGCTACTTGCGATAGTTTTTTACGATATTAATGAATTGCCAAAGTACTTTCGATTTTTTGGAGTACTTATATTTTAATAAATAAAGGAGGGAAAAATTTCGGCATCAGCGGGGATCGAACCTACAACCTCCGGGTAAACACCCCCATCGCTCTGCCAATTGAGCTACAGTTAGAATGTTTTTTTTGTTCATGAAAACCTCATGTGGGAATTATTTCTAATAAATAAAGGAAAGAAATTTTTCGACACCTTCCCTTTCCTTTATTTATAAGAAAAAATCCCCACATGGGGTTTTCATGAACCAGTAAAACATTATATTTTTTTTACAAAATAATATTAATGTTGAGTTTAAAGATCATTTTTAATTTTAGAATTCCAGTAAGAGGCCAATACACTGACATAGAATGGAGGTTTCTTAACGAAATTTATGATGACGTTGTGATCTGATTTAACATCCTGCAAAGCCAGAAAACGCAGAATTTTCTTCAGCAAACTAATTCCCAGACATGATTCCTGACAGTGCAGCAGAGACACCGGTTCCATCTCTCACCTCAGCCCAAGATTTTGACAGACAACAACCACCATCTTTAGATATTACAGACGTGCCGAGTGTTAATTCTTTATATCTGATTCAGAAGAAATATAATTTACCTTACTCTGCTCAGGGCCATATCTAACCCTAGAAAAAGGTTGTGGGCATAGGTACCTAAAAGTCTCCTGGCCATAGAGTTAGTATCATCTCATCATCATCATCGTATTGGCTAAAAATAGCGTCCAAAAGTACGACGTAAAAAGCGGAAAAACTATGCCCGCGACACAAATGAAAAGTCCTCCTGCAAACTGAAATTCAAAAGAGCATATACAGAAGAATTAAGAGAATATATTTTTAAAGAATTTTGGCAGCTGTTGGATCATTCAATGCAGTAGGATGATGTACTCCTCCTGCATTGAATGAGCTAACAGCTGCCAAAATTCTTTAAAAATAATTAACACAAATTTACGGATAGAATTGAAAAAACTTAAGAACGACAGAGTAAAGGGACTTAAGGGACAAGGAGACAATTCACTAAGAAGTATATTTTACCTAAATCTAAAAATGATACTATCTTCGAAAAAAAGGGTGTAACTTAAATTTAAATGTTTTGTGCTACCATAGCTTTCACAGATCAATTTATTAGAACGGCACAAGGAAAACTGGACTAAACTGGCGTTACTGGAAAATACAACAGACGAAAGCATTTAAAGCACCCTAGAAAAATCTGTGTGTGTCTGTGACCATGTCCGGGCATTTCAACCAGTTGAGTCCCATTACGCCAGAAAAAAGAGCAACAAATTGTATCTTGATAATTCATTGAGATTTGCAAAGATGTTTACTATGTACAAAGAGTGGCCAGAGTTAAATAACTACAGCAATCAAGCAGAAAATGGGCGACAATACTGAACAATAGTTAATGACAACATGACTGCTACATTTGGACTAAATTGAACACAATTGGACCAAATTAAAAGTGTGCTGAAAAAGGCAGGCGACCGAAGTATAATAAAATAATAATAAAAGAGCATGTATAAAAATATTGATGGATGTAACCAAAAACTTGAGAGGATCCTTCGAAGTGGCGATCGATAGTCTCTGCCCACCCCAATGGGAACTAATGGCGTGAGTATATGTATGTATTTTCATAAAACAAAATACTTTAAATTCATAGTTTATTATTACGGATAACATAAGCCTGCTGAGTAAAGTACACAAGTCACTATAACATACATAGTTAATACTTATTATTGTCCATTTGTTTAGACCCCAGAATCCCATATAGTATTAATTATTTCCAAAATTTTCCGTTACATTTATTAATGTATTTATATTAGATAATTTTATTTTAAGTTAGGAATGAATTTATTCTGAGATAGTTTTTTTTCATACCTCAGTCATGCTAATGCAAGCTATATTTGTTTCTATTATTTTAGTGTGCCTGTTAATTATTACAGTGCATGTTTTGTTATCTATACTTATAATAAATCTGTAGAGAGGTCAATTCTGTACATGAAATATATTTTCAAAATAACTATCAGGGGGTGATTAGTGATCGATACTGATGCCAAAAATGCATTCAGTAAAATTTTTGTCTGTCTGTCTGTCTGTCTGTCTTTCTGTCTGTCTGTCTGTCTGTCTGTCTGTCTGTCTGTCGGTTTGTATGTTCCTTATGGAAACAAAAACTACTCGACGAATTTTAACGAAACTTGGTACAATTATTCTTCATACTCCTGGACAGGTTTTTGTATACTTTCCAGCAGAGTAGTAAAGGGGAATTTTGGGAAATTTTGGGAAAACGGGAGAAGTTACTCCATTTTTTAAGTTTCCGTCGCGTGTGCAGCCTTAATGGTTAAACTTACATAGAAATCATGTATGACGGAAATATTCTTCATAAAATTATCTAAAAAAAAATCCTCAACAGTTTATGTCTATCTTTTACGGTTGACTCACAGTAACACGTGTAATTCCTGATAGCTTAGCAGTTCGGAACATTATGATTATATTTGTTTACTCTTACGTTTGTAAACCTCTCACTCATCTCTAATTTAAAAAAGGTAACATTATTACCTATTCAATAAAAAAAGAATCATAGAAATCGATAGAGAAACACCGAAATTATACAGAAAATAAGCCATCGCGCCCGTGACCAAAACCAAATCTTTACTAATTTACATATAACATACTAGATGGCGCCAGTAGTTGCATCCTACATCACGTAATGATTTATTTTGTAGATTGTTATAAATACTTCATAGCGTTTTATTCCAAAATTTGCTATTAAACGGAAATACTGAACCGTTCATTAAAGCGCATTCAAAATCACCAAACTACACTGTTTAAGGAGTGCTATTAATTTAATAAATTGAAAACATTGCGCTGAATTTCACAATGCTTGAGCAGTGACTGAAGAAAGAAACCTCAGATATTTAAAAAAACAACGCTACCCGTGCGAAGCTGGGACGATCCACTAGTTATACAATAAAAACATAGAATCAAAACCCTGCTATTTTCTTGGTAGAAAAGTAACTTCATGTCCGCATTCATCCTCCCTCATACATTAAAAATTAATGTATCTAAGGAAAAATACTATCGAAAGTACAAAATTTAGTTAAAACGTGACGAAGAATATTATTGTAATTACCACTTACCATACTTAGGCAATTGCAAATGACCTAGAATAACATCGAATCTGCCACATTCGATAAAACGCCGCCTAATATTGACGGGGTATATCATTGAAAATGAAATATCTTGAAAAACATTATATATTTAAAATAACACATTAAGTAATTAAATAAAGTATAAAATAGTCATGGAATTTCAAGTATTGTATTTCATAAAATGTTAGTATTTACTTTTAAAATCAAAGTTCTAACTTTAAATTGCTCTCCTGTAAAGTTAAGGTTTTGCAGTTACGATACTTTACGTAGGGGCCGTCGAAGTGCGAGTTGAACTCGCGTGAAGAGGGTTCTGCACGATGTTGATATTGAGTGATTTACCATGTTATTTTAATATCATGGACTTCTTATAGGTTTTCCTATAATCTATAAGGAGAAAACTAATTTCTGTATTTTTTTTTTAAATTTTAGGTTCAGTAGTTTCGGAGATAAGGGGGGGGGGAATGGTAAATTTTCGTCTATTTTCTTGAATAACTAACAAACTATTTTTTAAAAAAATACATTTAAGATCTTCTCAACAAGACTTTTCATTTGATATGCTACACGATGCAGTTTTCAGTATTTTTTTTCCTTCCCCTCCAAAAATGACCCCCCATATATAGATTTCATCTGCTCACGTCACACTTCTGTGTTTGGGTCACAGGAATTGATATGTGTACCAAATTTCAACTTAATCGGTCTAATAGATTCGGAGATAATTGACTGTAAGCGACGGACGGACAGACACACGAGTGATCCTATAAGGGTTCCGTTTTTGTATTCAGACGTACGGAACCCTAAAAACAGTAGTTACTAAAATACCTACACTTTATAGTATTCATTATATGAGAATAATGTTCTTAAAACAATATTTTAATCAAACAATTCTAGCCAACGTAAACGTCATTACACAAATCCGTGTAGGTCCAAATCTCAACTAAGAGCAAACTAAACCGAAGTTGTGGAAAGATCACGAACTGCTAATGGGGTGTCTCGTGTGATATGGAAATGTATGATAATATCGGATTCGTATCGTGACCTGCCCGGACGGACCCAAAACTTGTCCGGAATGGATATACATGTCCGTATCCGTTACGTGATGAGATGCGGGTCGCGGTTGTATAGTCAAAAGTTGTGACTTTAAGTGGTCGTCAATGCGACACATATGGTTTTAGTGACAGTTTTCTCATGAGCTTACAATGATTTAGTTTGTATGTGACATTAGAGTTTCGAAGCTTCTGAGCTACTCTAAGAAACGGCAAACCAGAAGATGGTAGTTGTTTTTATGATGTTATTTATTTTCGATACACGTATAAAGTATTCGACGTGTAGTGTCGGTTTAGAATAACACTACCCCATTTCTACCTGTGGGTGATCGTAAGAGGCGACTAAGGGTATAGAGGCTTTTTAAGTGATTTTTGGGCGATGTGGTTGGAGACCCGTCACCAAAAACATATATTATTACCATCTTTTCCCCAATCAACTTCCAAAAGTGGCTGAGGAATTACTCATTCCAAAGCTCTGGCTACCCCGTTAAGGGATTTATAGCCGTGAGTATATGTATGTATGTTTAAAGAATTGTAATGTAGAGGACTGTTACATTAAAATAAACGGTTGGTGGCTAAGTACTACGTACTGACTATACGTATGTATATGGTACTGGTATATATCCTAACTGAAAAGAAGAATTTTCAAAATATATACAACTTGACAGCTGCATTGTGATGAGTTCCGTTGTTAGCTTCATTTTTTGATATTTTGCTTTAATAACTCAATATATCAAAATCATCAAATCCTTTTTAGTGTCTTGATAGTAAATCAGGAGCATTAACGTTAAGAGATATTCTAAAATAATCACAAAGCCACGTAGCATCGGTTTAGAATAACACTAACCCAATTTTATCCACGGGTGTCGTATATATACGACTAAGGGTTTTTGGGCTATTTAAGTGATTTTTAAGGCTGTGTGGCTGGAGAGTCATCTCCAATCATCTTTAATTTTACAACCCCGTCCCCACTAAACTTTCGAACATGGCAGGCGTATCTCTTATTCCGAAACTCTGGTAACTCCTTTTAGTGATATAGCTTGTTAAAAGTAACAGTGAGTAAATGAACATACATACATACATATACTCACGGCTATAAATCCCAAGAAAGGGGTAGCTAGAGCTAAGGCATTAGAAATTCCTCAGCCACTTTTGGAAGGTGGTGAAATAAAGGTTCTTGGTGATGGGTCTCCAACCGCATCGCCCAAAAATCCCTTAAAAACCCCAATACCGTTAGTCGCCTTTTACGTACACCCACCGGAAGAAATGGGGTAGTGCTATTCTAAGCCGACACCACACACCCAATATATGAACATATGTAATCATTAAGCAAATAATGATGTAACAAATAGCGCAATGAAATCACGCATTTTGAAATGTAATAATCATGCAGACTATAAACAAACAAACCAATTCGGAGTACGATTCCATTCGAGATTAATTCTAACAAGGGTTGAATTATTATTGGGCTGTTCGCACACGTACAATACGCAATGATTTGGGATTGTTACAGTTTGATACTTCATGCGACTGCGACATTTTATGTACCAGTAACAGTATTGTAATTGTACAGTGATGTAACTGGAGACAAATTATCAACCGTCTTTAATTTTACAATCTTTTCCCCATGCAACTTCCAGAAGTGGCTAAAGAATTCAAAATTCTGAAACTTTAGCTACAGAAAACAAAACAAATTTATGCTGAATATCCAGTGACAGGTACATAACATAAACATAACATAAACGTTCACGCTGAATATCCCCGAAGGGGGTGGCAGAGGTACCTACAGGTAGAGTACCCACGTTTTGCATCGTTTTACTCTGACAGGTACATACATACAAACATATACTCACGGCTATATATATCTAAAAATGTTAGCCGGAACTTCATGTTTAGAAATTCTTTGATCTTATTTGGCATCAGACTGGGGAAATGATTTTAAATTGAAGGTTGTTGGTGATGGGTCTCACAATCGAACCAAAAGGCAGCAATACCATCAGTCGCCTCCTAACAACACTCACAAAAAGAAAAGAAAGAAATAAAAGAAATCGCGAAACAGCATTTAAAAGTGACCGGAAAATGTTTACCTGTACTGTTCCATTAAATATTACTTTTATTAAATTTTTTTTCAGCTCAGTATTTAGCATAAACGCAAAACGCAACTCGGCAAACCCATCCCATCCATAGATCGCATCTAATCTCAATAAACAGTAGGACACACGTATGCGGTAATCTCGGGTTAGATTGTGGGATATATTTGTTAATATTTGTATTAGTGTGACAGACAGACGTGATTTCCTACATTATAATGTAGATTACGAGATAATACGTTGACGGTACGGGAAATATTGGTGAAATTTTCAACAAAGTTACATGCTCAGTGTTGTAACAAGAATGGAGAGAGTTTTGGAACTTTTAACTTGTATACTGCTTACTTGCTTGCTGTGTAGTGTCGGCTTAGAATAGCACTACCCCATTTCTTCCGGTGGGTGTACGTAAGAGGTGACTAACGGTATTGAGGCTTTTAAGGGATTATTGGGCGATGCGGTTGGAGACCCATCACCAACAACCTTTATTTTACTTTCTTCTCCCCACTCAACTTTCCAAAAGCGGCTGAGGAATTTCTAATTCCTTAACTCTGGCTACCCCTTCTAGGGATTTACAGCCGTGAGTATATGTTATGTTATGTTATGTAACTTGTATACCTTCTTTTTTCGTCAAAATTAGAGAAGAATACCCTGTTATTGGTATATGGAGTATTTTTATTATTAGAAAAAAGATGATGAATAGAATTACGTTTTCTGACTTGCTCTGTTTCTTACTCATAGTTTCTAATTAATCTCAAGTTATCATAAATTTGACTTTTTATAGCTCTTATTCTATTACTTCCATAAGTTGCTAAAAACAAAATATTTTTCTTTTTGAATTGTTTCGAACCTGTTGCTGAAAACTAATTACTAATGTGAAAACCCATAATTGATAAAATAAGAACTTGAGACCAGTAATGGGACGCAGTGAGATGACGCGAATTATACAATAAATTTTGTTCTGCGAAGTTAACGTAATAAGTGAAAAATGATTTCATTTGTTTCTTTATTCAAACCAAATTAGTTGAAAAAACTCTGAAGTCTAATGATTGACTTCTGTTGTTTTTTTAGTAATTTGTTTTTGTTTTAATGCGTACGTTTTCTCTTAAAATAAGTTCATTCGTTCTTACTTACTCTCAAAGTTCGCCAAACGATCGTTTACTTAGTCAAAGGCACCCGTTTACAAACTATCAGACTACTGTGCCACGTTTTTCACGTTATCAAGTCCAGTTTCATCAATATACATTCATTTACTCACGGCTATAAATCCCTAAAAGGGGTAGCCTGAAGCTCTGGCTCTTGAAATTAGAAACTCCGTAGACATATTTGGAAGTTGATAGGGGAGAACTATCAACTTCCAAATATGTCTACGGAGTTTACGGAGTAGATGGTAGAAAAAAAGTGTCATTTGTGATGGGTCTCCCATCGCATCGCCCAAAAACCACTTAAAAAGCCCCATACCATTTGTCCACTACATTCTAAGCCGGCACTACGCGGCCGTTTCATGAAATTATATTATCATTCATCACTGGATAAAAATGCATGTTACAAAAGTGCTTGGTGATGCGTGATGTGGTTGTTTTCTAAGTAAGTCTTTATTTATTTTTGGTGTTTGTATATAATTTTTTATTTATTTTTACTTTTTTAAACATTCTCTAGTAACAATAGCACCCTAAGATTAATGTACGTACTAACACAATTATGGATTTGCATTGTCCGAAATAAATAAGATTTATTATTTAATTTTTTTAATATATACACAAAAGATAGAAATAATAATTAAACAATATAAAAAATACTTTCAAAATCACAGCCACTAGGGGGAAGGGTTCCCAAAAGGCTGGCTGCAATGCCCCTTTGTACGGCAATACTTATTCTTTGGGCAAAGTATGTGCCAGCCCTAGGATCCCCACTAGTTTCAACAAGGCGCGTAGATATATCCTTGAATAATCTACGCGTATCTGGACCCCATGGGCCAAGGGTCTCTACAGCAAAAGGTAAAAAAATATGACTTTCGTCAAGGAAGCCATACTGACGTTTCTTAAGACCCTCGGCTTCATGAGCCGTAGCTCCAGCTCAAATAATTATTTCCTTAGTACATAATTATTTTGTCATATCAACAATATATATCTAAATTTTATTTCTTTATTTATATTTTTACGAAAAAGCTTATAATTTTACAAATCTAACCATCCAAAAGTTTTCTGGAGAAGATCGCCTTAAGTGATATATGTGTGTGTGCCTTAAGTGATTATATCGCCTTCATTTGTTTCTATGTCAAATCATAATGATGGTAAGTGTTTTATTACATGATCTAAATATCTTAGAAAACATTATAACAGAATTTATGCGAAAACGCCAATGACAAGACATAACGCCTAAGTCCCAAGCCCAGACAAGGGTAGCTGCAGGCTCGATTAATCAGAAGACTGACTAATGAGCAAATATTTCAATGTCCCGCTTTCGATATGAGGCTCCAGGGGTGTTCCACATTTTACACGATATTTTACTTCGTGTAGATTGCAGGCAGAACGATGACATCAATATTTACGTACAAAGTGCTAATTAAGAATATTAAAATAAATAGGATCGTTTTTGGAAGTAGTATTTTATATTGAACTAGTGGATCGTCCCAGCTTCGCACGGGTAGCGTTGTTTTTTTAAATATCTGAGGTTTCTTTCTTCAGTCACTGCTCAAGCATTGTGAAATTCAGCGTAATGTTGTTAATTTATTAAATTTATAGCACTCCCTTAACAGTGTAGTTTGGTGATTTTGATTGCGCTTTAATGAACGGTTCAGTATTTCCGTTTAATAGCAAATTTTGGAATAAAACGCCATGAAGTATTTATAACAATCTAAAAAATAAATCATTACGTTATGTAGGATGCAACTACTGGCGCCATCTAGTATGTTATATGTAAATTAGTAAAGATTTGGTTTCGATCACGGACGCGATGGCTTATTTTATGTATAATTTCAGTGTTTGTCTACCGATTTCTATGATTCTTTTTTTATTGAATAGGTAATAATGTTACCTTATTTTCAACACCAGCACTTCAACGGTTAAGCGTTTACTCACGATTTTGTTTTTCTCAAAAGAAAGCTCTCAATAGAGTTTCTGTCTGCTAAGCTCTCAGGAATTACACGTGTTATTGTGAGTCAACCATAAAAGATAGACATATACTGTTGAGGATTTTTTTTTAGATAATTTTATGAAGAATATTTTTGCCACACATGATTTCTATGTAAGTTTAACCATTAAGGCTGCACACGCGACGGAAGCTTAAAAAATGTAGTAACTTCTCCCGTTTTCCCCAAATTTCCCAAAATTCCCCTTTATTTCTCTGCTGGAAAGTATACAAAAACCTGCGCAGGAGTATGAAGAATAATTGCACCAAGTTTCGTTAAAATCCGTCGAGTAGTTTTTGTTTCCATAAGGAACATACAAACCGACAGACAGACAGACAGACAGACAGACAGACAGACAGACAGACAGACAAAAATTTTACTGATTGCATTTTTGGCATCAGTATCGATCCCTAATCACCACCTGATAGTTATTTTGAAAATATATTTCATGTACAGAATTGACCTCTCTACAGATTTATTATAAGTATAGATAACAATAAGAATCTACGTTACTAGTGACAGAAGAACTTCATTTTACCAAAAGTGTATTTAAAACTTCCAACTTCCAAAAGTGGCTGAGGAATTTCTGATTGCCTAGCTTTGGCTACCCCTTCAAGGGATTCATAGCCGTGAGTATATGTTTATGTATGTATGTATTTAAAAGATACGTTTTATACTAAACAAAAATTAATTGCTCTAGGCTGTCCCCACTGGCTATCGACGTATAAAATGACGAAGTTTTTTTTTATTGTTGTTTAAAGAATAAAGCCTAACTTGTTAATATTAAAGTAATAGTTTATCAAAAATGCCTTTTATGGTTTGACCTATTAATGTTTCTGGAAATCTGAAAAACCTAAAGCTTACCAAGATTTAGATCAATTCATATGACAAAGAATAAGAACTGTTTCACCTAAAAAAACTAAACAAATCATTTTTCTTATAGTTTTTACACCAAGTCTCAATTACACGCCTTTAATACTTACTTAGTTATACTTACGGCCATCCTGCCTAAGCAAAGGCTATAGATCGCCACTGTATATAATCTTTACAAATCTCTCTTGCTCCTGTCACATTCATCATTGCTCTTTTATTTAACATGCTCTTTCATCACACATCTTACGCGGCCGTCCTCCACTAACAATATTATCCACATTGGCTCTGTCTATCTCTTTTGCCACTCTACGTTCATCCATCCTTTAGTAATCAATTGTATATTCGTCTATATATAATAAGCTGTGTAGTGTCGGCTTAGAATAGCACTACCCCATTTTTTCCGGTGGGTTACGTAATAGGCGACTAACAGACTTGGGGCTTTTTAATGGATTTTTGGGCGATGCGGTTGGAGACCCATCACCAACAACCTTTATTCTACCGTCTTTTCCCCACTCAACTTCCAAAAGTAGCCAAGAAATTTCTAATTTCTCAGCTCTGGCTACCCCTTTTAGGGATTTATAGCCGTGAGTATATGTATGTATGTATATAATGAACACATATAGTCGAAAAAATTGTGAAATATTGGAGTGGGAAAGTGAGTTGTTTATACTTTCATGAACAAAACAAATTGCAAGATACTGAGGGTAAATTTTCATTTTTGTTATTCTTTATGTATAGCATATGCGGAAAAAATCAAAAATACATTCTTCTTTCTATAAAATAAGCAGTATTTGTCTAAAAGACATTATTAAAACTTTACATACTGATCTAAATGAGCCACCACATTGCAAAATGATTAGGAGATACGAAACAAGTCTAAAACTATAAGCCCATGAGATAAATTACGCAGAAGATCTTTATTAATTCGAATTGCCAGCAAACTATTTAAATTAGCTCATATTGAACCCCGGTCGGACGCAGAAAGCTGTTAATAATTCCTTCAGACGTTCATACGACAATTCTACGTCGGGCATTATTGTATTATGCTAAAGTTATGTGTGTGTGACAACCCTAAAATCGGTGGCATCTTGAGAATACTAGTTGAGGAGCTGGAAGAATATTTTGTTCACTTTCTCGGTAATGTTAAAAAGGTCTTTGAAAATTGTGGTCTAAGATTGCTTGTTATAATACTGCCGTTGCTAAATATCAAAATATTTATCATGACGTTTTTTACAAAACATAAGTGAAAAATATCTTTATAACCATTTATTTGTGCTTTGGAAGCTATGGTGGCTAACTCAAAACACATGTTCTTTTCGATCCTGTCTCTTGAAATCATCTGAAACGTGGCTAAGATTTCAATATTTTTATAGATCTGGTTTAACCTTTTGATGCTTATCATCGTCGTGTATTCAAGTTAGTAATACGTTGTTAAATATATAATAACATTTTATAATGAAATAGAAAAAACTCAAGACTCAACATAAAATATTCTATTGGATTGAATCAGGCGTTACTTTGCGGAAATCCATAGTAATACTAATATTAATAAGTTTATTCGCTTAATTCCGCTAAATACCTGCAGTCTTCATGCAACATGCACTGTGCACTGCTCTTCGATTTCTTGTAAGTGGGAGGGAGGGAATATTAGTATTAAAAAATATCCTTCTAAATCTAACAAAAAGAAAACTGTACACTTAACGAAAGTAATTTTTCGAGCTTTACTTGAAGGAGTTATATCATAAAACCTCAAGTCAGTATTACCAAAATAAAGTAATTGTTCAAGTTCGGAGCATAATTAACCAACAACCTCCTGTCCTAGAAAGATATTTGAATCGAAATATATCAGGCACAATGAATGAGGGGTATTCCGACCATATGCCGTACAGCCACATGGGCTACTCGATAATACCGACGTAGAGACAAAACATTCTCTTCAGATGCAGATTGGCCGAGGTATGTCAAACCCGCTAAGATAACTTAAGGGTTAGGTTGGAATATGTCTTTTTGATACTTGAATTTTCGGTACGCCATTTATTGTGTTCTTACAAGTATGAGCATTTTTCTAGTTTTGTACTGCTGTGTAGTGTCGGTTTAGAATAGCACTACCTCATTTCTTCCGGTGGGTATAAGTAAGAGGCGACTAACGGTATTAGGGCTTTTAAGGGAGTTTTGGGCGATGCGGTTGGAGAGCCATCACCAACAACCTTTTATTCAACATTTTATTTCACCATCATTTCCCAGTTATCATATATTTCCTAAAGTTATACTGGACTGTGTACTTTTAAGAGAAATATGTGGCGGCAATGTGTTTTAAACTAAATTTTTCGTATAAACACTTAGCAAACACGTGTAAAAAATTGTATTTCAGTCACCTGCTTTCCACTAAAGCATGAAGTCCTCTTAATTTTCTGATGCTCAGAGGTGATTAAATCCTGCAATAAACTTCCAAATCTATCCACAGAGTATACTTGCACTGGTAGCATGAGGCTTGTGAGAGCGCGTTTGACACATGAGAAGTGAGAAACTGACAGATTGCTCATACAAAATCTGTCAGTATCTCACTTCTCACATGACATACTCGCTCTCACACGCCTCATGCTACGGGGGTTGGAATAATATCTCAAGTATCAAGTCTAAAGACACATCGCATAGTAATGACCATCGTCAGTGGAGGTACAAATCTACATATTGGGGTGCGGGCATTTCTTGCATCCCCGTCTGAGATATGTGTCTTACACCCCCGTCGTGTCCGAGCGGGGGTGGCACAGGGGTGGACTGAAGTATGACTAATTAATTCAAATATTGCAATAATCTAATGGAAATTGAATATGCTTCGTTTGATCATATCTAGTTATAGAATAACGATGAAAAGTTGTAAGTGACTATTGATACTTCTGATAAAGTAAGCGTTTTCTTCACACAATATAGTCAGAATGTACACTTTTTTTTAAGTTGCTACTAAGTAAAAGGAAACGAACTCACCCCATCAAAACCTCTAATACGTATTCGAATGACTGGATTAAGGTTTTTAAGAGGGGTATTTTTGTAGTTTTTTAACAATTGAGACTCATCATCAACCATCTTTTACTTCACCATCTTTTTCTGACTCGACTTCCAAAAGTGTTCCAGCAATTTCTTAATCTAAATCTCTTGATCCCAATTTTTGGGATACATAACCGTGTGCATATGTATGTATTTTTTAATAATAAAAAATGATGAAATGTTTTAAAGTCCGTCCCTGTCCCATAAATGTTTAAGATATGCAGATACGGAGGCAGGCACTGTGATAAGTTAATTCCTAGTGGCCGCAGCACTGCCGTACCCCTATCAAAATTATACGGCCGAAATTGTTCGCAATGTGTGGACCTTATTGAAAACTTAATGGTGGACTTATGATATATATTTCCACAGTTATGTTCGAGGGAATTATTATTCTGCTATTATTTGAAACATATTGGATTGAATCAGGCGTTACTTTGCGGAAATCCATAGCAATACTAATATTAATAAATTTCTTCGCTTAATTCCGCTAAATATTTATATTAGTATTATTTGAAACGTTATGGCTGTTGGTTTGGTGAGAACTTGAAATCAGTTTGGTTTAGTAATCCAAATGTACTATAATAATAAATGTGTAAGAGTTATAGAGAGAAAGCTTTGTAAGTGTGTTTTTGAAACAAATATTTTTTTTTTATTAATGGAAAATTTAAGTTTTGAAAATAACATAGGATTTATCATCACGGTAACTTTCACTGGGATAAGAACTAATTTAATATGTCATGTTGATTGTGGTGTGTGTAACATAAATCTTAAATATTGAAAAAATATCACCGTAGACGGACTTTAAGTAATATACAGATGGCAAGGTAATAATTTTCTCTTAATTCTGTACACATAGAACTATCCAATACCATAATTATTCGTCTTCTTCAGTCAATATTTTCATGTTTTAATGATACACACATACTTATTACATACATATTCTCACGCCGTTAGTTCCCATTGCGGTAGGCAGAGACTATCGATCGCCACTTTGTACGATCCTGGTAAACCTCTCTGGCTTCGTTTACATCCATCAATCTTTAAATTTTTTAATGATATGCTGATTTATTTTGGCTTATAATGCACTTGTATTAATTAATAACCGATATAGCTACAAACGGGTACAATACTGCCTTTCATGCAGACAGGCGTGGCGTCAAATCCCGCGACTGGCCTACACTAATTTGTCTTTTGTAAATTCATATATGTGTTTAATTTTTCATATGTGTTAACGGTGAGCTGTACTCACTTGAACTCACTTTGTGGAACTCACTACCAGTTGACATACGTATGTCATCATCATGAAATATATTTAAAAATAAACTTAAATCCCATTTTTATAAAACCTTAGGTTGGTAGATTTTATAAAGTTAGGTATATGTATATATTTGTATTTATTTTATTATATAAGTATGTGTTAAGGATATTGTATAGTATATTTGATATAATTGTTATTAGATATATAAATTAATATATAGTTTGTAAATAAGTTGTGTTTAATTAAGTTCCGTTTAAATTGCATTTATATTTGACCGTAATTTAAATTAAAGAGCTATTCATTTCTTCCTCACTATAAAGGTTGACTGGAAGAAATCGCGTTAAGGCGATAAGTCCACCTTTGTGTACATTGATATTATTAAGTTATACATTGTCACCTAGTGTTCAGAGTACCCACGTTTTACTTGGACAGCGTGTTCACGTGGTAGAGGGCAGGCCTTTCGCAGTTTTGTAATAATACACTTTATACACTGCCACTTGACTAAGTACCA
The DNA here is from genome assembly GCA_963576735.1 of Bedellia somnulentella. NCBI lineage: Eukaryota > Metazoa > Arthropoda > Insecta > Lepidoptera > Bedelliidae > Bedellia > Bedellia somnulentella. The sequence continues at coordinate 13,175,796 of OY755186.1, read as the reverse complement.
TTTAGCCATGTGGGTTTCCTCACCACATTTTCCCTCACCGTTAACAATCTTGATAAATTAACTACTCATACGACTTAAAGCACAGGTGGTGCAATTTAAACTTGGGAGATGAACCCACGCTTCTCTGTGTGTCAGGCGGGTATTCTTCCCACTGAACTATCACGGTTGTCTGGGTATATCCATAGTATGTATGTTTCAATCATCACTATCAACTTAAAAGTTTTCTTATAACCAAACCCACGTGACAAAATAATAAAAGAAAGAAAGAAAAATAAAGAAAAGAAAAATGTTTATTCGCTGCTGCAAATTAAATTACTGCTTCATAAAAAAAAACATAAAACATGTCAAAAAAACACAATAAAAAACAAAATTTAAAAATCTTAAACATAAAAAAACCTTAATTAAAACTTATGCACGGCAACGAAAAGGATTCTGACTCAGTATGTTGTTATGAGTTCAATCCCGATAACGAACACAAAACCCTATCAAAAGAATAGATTTAATCGAATCACCATTACGGCAATTATTGTATGGGCAATGAAGGCAGTGCGACCCGGAAGTGTTTTAGTGTCAGCGCGTCACCTAACGTATGGCGCTGGCTGCCCTTTGAGCCGTAAATAAACACAACAAGCTCGTGTGAGGACGCTGGTATGGTGACGAGAGTTTAGAGTGTGAGGAAATTAATTATATTACTAGTTTTATATTGATTGCACGAGGATCACTCATTGTTTATTTTGGAGCACACTTCCAAAGAAAGATGGTGGACGAAAGCGTAAAAACAGTTAATATGAAACTATTAATAAAGAAAGGATAAATAAAGGAAAGTTATTATCCCTACATGAGGTTTCCATGAACAAAAACATCCAAATTATTATAAAACTATGTTCAAATATTTAATTATTTGATATACAAGATTAGGATATCAGATACAAGTACAAATCTAAACAATATAGTTTAGATCTGTACTTTTAGAGTAAAACCAGACTAATGTGATTTATCACTTTCTCATAACATTCAGTTTTGAATAGAAAATCAAATAAAAATCTGTATGGCACAAATTAATTATTAAAATGGTATGTTCTTGACTAGAAATACCACAATAAGTGATTTCTTTCTGAAGAGCTTATTCACAATAAACAAAATTTCACCGTTTTAAAATACGAGCTATTCTTAACTTAAACAAGAATCAAACATTATATCAAATAATTATTGCAATATCTCGTAGGTCGAGTATACAAATTCCATCTTCTCAATTATATTATATATCTTGTATTTCCAAAACATTACATTCAAATAAAACAGATCGATACCTAAAAAGGACGATTTTATTTGCCAGACAACATTAATGTATATATGTTAATCTATATCATTTATTTAATTAGAATATTTTTTGTTCATGAAAACCTCATGTGGTGATTGTTTCTAGTAAATAAAGGATAATTTATTTAATACAAGCGGAAGTTACCACGATATTATACGCGTTCATACTTTCTCAACAGCACCGAGATCAAAACACTCTTAAACAATAATGATCTTACCCATCTTAAGTACTCTTACCTATGTAATAGCATCATTCAGAACCGAAAGCACTCGACAATATCCTAAGAAGCAAATAGCGGAAATCATTCGCTCTTAACCCCACTAAGGACACACCACAACACATACACAACCAGTGGGCGTCGCGTGGGCGCATGAAATTTCTGTACTTATTACTAACGTACAGATACTGAATCTACACTAGATATAGCCAGTTAATCTAGACCTTACACCCCTCTCTCATTTTATACTATTGAAGACGATGTAGAAGTGTTGAAAGGTAAAAGTAGAGGTCAAGATATATTGGTATGTGGATTCAGTTCGCGTTGATTCAATCCGACATGGTTTCTAGAATCGCAGACCCGGATTAATGATGATATAGGAGGCGTGTGGGATGTGTTAGGAATATTGTAGGTTTCCGGGGTTATGCGGCAGCTTCTGTTGGTTGCCAACCTATATTTTAGCATTTCTCAAGTGCATGTATTCGAAACAAAGAACGTACGAACGAGGTTTTAACATTGTGGAAGAAAGTGGTGGCAGAAAAACACATGTCATGGTGTAGTTTCATTAGACATGTCCGAAAATTAAACATTTATGGTAAATCTTTGTATGAAATTTTATTAGAAACAAGGCTAAAAACTTAAAAAAACTACCATTCACAGTTTATTTTGCTGCGGTATATATTTTTGAATCTATAGTAAATGGCTTTTTATTAATGAAAAAAGACCTAATAACGCAGCCAACAAATAATAACTAACTTGTCTTATTCTGGTTTTTTGTGTGTTCCTATTACTAGATTTAAAGATAAACAAATAGAACCAAAAATTTCAAAGCATTTCTCACTGAAAATAAAAAAACTAACTTCTAATTACAGTTATTATAGAAAATTTTACTCCCTTATTACTTTTTTTATAAAAAAACACATTAAATCATATTACTCTTTGCATAGAACGTTATAGTCTATGGAATATGAAAACACAACATCGAAATTCAAATATTCAAAACTCAACGCACCCAGCGGTTTCTGAATTCACAATTAGAATCCTCACTAAGATCCCAACTATTCGTATGTCCGAATCACTAAGTCATAGGTAGATTGACCTTCCCACCCTAACCCTGTACCCTTTCCCACCCGAGGGGAAGACGGGCAAAGTTTCGGTCACATGTGCTCTTAATATCCGGCATTTGTCAGTCTGTAATTGCGAAGTGATTTTGCCGTCTTGTTCTTACTTAAATGATAGTTGGTTTGTAGTTTTGTATATGAAGACACAGAAGGGTTATAATGTCCATTTGTTAGGTTTATATTGTGTCATGTAAGTGATGTGAGATACATTACTCAGAATTAGATTTTGTAAAACTGTTAACAGAAATAACTAGAGAGTGTTTCAAAACTATAACAATTAAGATTTATTTCGGCATCCAGGTCCTTGTAAAGTTAGATTATGTTACAAAGTTTGAAATAATATTATACGAATATAATTGGATATAAAGATAAAAAAAAGGATGTGCTTGAAAAGGCAGGCGTCCATAATCTGAAAAATAAAGAGCATGTATGAAAATATTGATGAATGTAGATGAAGCTTTAAAATTTTGCCAATATCGTAGAAATTGTTGATCGATAGTAGTAGTTGGTAGGCTGAGGTCTACCCCAATGAAAACTAATAGCGTGAGTATATATATTGTAAATAATAATTTTTGGGCGATGCAGTCGGAGACCCATCACCAGCAACCATTATTTCACCATCTATTCCCCACGACCGTGATAGCCCAGTGGATAGAACACTCGGTTATCGTGCAAACGACTAGTGTTCAAATCCTGGGTCGGGCCTACACCAATTTGTCTTTTCTAAAGACATATGTGTGGTTAATTTATCATGGTTGTTAACGGTGAGGGAAAACATCGTGAGGAAACCCACATGGCTGAGTTGTACTTAGTCATGTGACAGTGTATTCGTACAAAACGGCGATAGGCCTGCCCCCTATCACGTGAGTACACTGTCCATGCAAAACGTGGGTACTCTGAACACCGGGTGACAAAGTCACGTGATGTTCAGAAGTATTAGTACCTCTGCCAACCCCTTCGGGGATATTCGGCGTGAACGTTTATGTTATGTTATGTTTATTCCCCACGCAACTTCCAAAAGAGGAATTTTTAATTGCCTAGCTCTGGCTACCCCTTCTAGGGATTTATAGCCGTGAGTATATGTACGTATAATAATCAAATTTATTAGATGGTAGTAAATATGCAATTTAAATATATGTTTCAACAACAGTCTACGTAAAACAAACAAGTCAAATACAAGCGCAAATAGAAAATATTTCAATCGACATGAATAAAATCGCTGACAAAATGAAATTGTTCCCGCCATTTTTCCCGCTCCCCGCATCAAAAATGGCGCGTGTTTGCATATTTGTCAGCATTTTTGACGTTTCATATTCAGTTCGAAAACCGCGTAACATGTATGTTCTGTGTATTTATTGCTTTACTTTACGCCTGCAAGGACTCAGTAATGATTTGAAAATATGCAAATCAAACAGAAGGAAGGAGATCTCAATAATGAGAGACTCGACCCTTCAGCTTCGATTATGATTTCTGTCATGCATAACTGCAATAATCTACTCTGAAATTTTTAAGGTGCCGTTAGTGCAGCGAACAGAGTTTTTGAAACATTATAATGCGTATGTTTATAACAATATGGTTTTGAAAAAAATACATCAAAATCTTGAGGCTTTTCTGCTGTAAAATTGGCGATTCGAAACATGATTAATACATTTTCGCTCGATAGAAAAAAATCGCCAACATACCTCTAATTACACTCTTTAAAATGGTTTTATATTTTATTTATTTTACCTACTTACATATAACTTGCATCATAATTTGAGCATTTGTATTTCTAATAATAATTGGCGATTAGTTTTCTTTTTTAACAAATTCAATAAAACAAATATTTTAAAAACATCGATATTCGCAGTCTTACTCGTGCCCGAGCGCCGCCCGCCGCCCGCTCAGTGCTCGGCGAGCTGCTTTAGGGGATGGACCTATGTCGCGCGCGCCTTGTGTTACAGATCTTACAATTTACGCGCGTGCGGCGCCGTTAGTGTGCGAGTGACCTATCTGTATACGATGCGCGTCAATGTAGGCGTGAGAGTGACTGTGCGTACGGTTAGCATTAGCAAATATAAAAGAATTCATTCAATTCATAGATTGCACTCATTTTTATATTTTATTCTTTAATTTATTAGGAATGGGAAAAAGAACAAAACCGTTAAAGTAACTTATAATTTCAATTAATAATATTAAATAGTTACAGGTGTAAACTGAAAATTATATACATACATATACTCACGGCTATAAATCCCTTAACGGGATAGCCAGAGCTTTGGAATGAAAAATTCCTCAGCCACTTTTGGAAGTTGATTTGGGAAAAGATGGTAATAATATATGATTTCGGTGACGGTTCTCCAACCACATCGCCTCAAAAATAACTTTAAAAGCCCCTATACCCTTAGTCGCCTCTTACGATCACGGGTAGAAATGGGGTAGTGTTATTCTAAGCCGACACGACACGAACAAAGTTATGAAATTATCACTGTAATAATTTTGTTAAACTGACAGGGGTAAACAAATCTATCGTATCATTATATTTTATACGACGACGACATGATAGTCCAGTGGGTAGAACACCCGCCCGAAAACAGAAGGGCGTGAGTTCCAATCCTAGGTCGGGCCTACACCAATTTGTCTTTTCTAAAGTCATATGTGTGGTTAATTTATCATGGTTGTTAACGGTGAGGGAAAACATCGTGAGGAAACCCACATGGCTGAGTTGTACTTAGTCATGTGACAGTGTATTCGTACAAAACGGCGATAGGCCTGCCCCCTATCACGTGAGTACACTGTCTAAGCAAAACGTGGGTACCTTCTCTGGACACTAGATGGCGCTGCCATGAGAGTTCAGAAGTATTTGGTACCTCTGCCAACCCCTTCGGGGATAAACGGCGTGAACGTTTAAGTTTATGCTTATGTTATGTTATATTTTATATTGTAAACGGCCATGGTAAAAACTATTTTTTGAAATTGATAACCTAGGGTAAGCGATACAGTTTTCGTCACCCTGACTGTTATAATTATTCGTAAATATTTTAGAAAGAAAATGTGAATAATCATAAACAAATGTCCGAACCCATACCATAGATAGAAAATATTTGCGAGTGGCTAAAACTGTCGAGTTGACAATAACTGTATTGCTTACCCTACTGTATGTTTTTAAAACGCGCGCACGCGGCGTCGCGTCGAGGAGACGGCCGCTCGATCGGCGCGTAGGCACTTCCCCGCGCCCGCGGGGGCAGCACCCCCTCAGATGATATTTTTCGCTGAACCAACGGCGCCTTAATGTGGATGTGTATTCTGTAGTGTGGTTTACATACTACCCAAAAATATACAACAAATACAAATATAAATTCTACTTGTCATAAACTTTGCCAAAAAATTCAGCATGGCTTTTCATCAAATTAGTATTAAAGATTTTCAGCCTTACAGCATTGAATGAATTAAGGTAAAATAAAAACACGAAGATAATTGAGTTGGTTTATGCCGTTTTTGCAAAAAAAAATGTCTATCATCATAATATTAACTAAAAGACAATGTAACGAATATCGATATAAAACCGTACCGTCAAAATGTTATCTCAACAGAATGTGTGGAATATTCCGTTAATTAAAAATAATATTAATATTCACTGTGTATTGTCGGCTTGGAATAGCACTTCCCCATTTCTTCCTGTAGGTGTTCGTAAGAGGTGGCTTAGGATATTAGGACTTTTTAAGTGATTTTTGGACGACGGTCGGAGTTGTTCGAGACCCGTCACCAAAAACCTTTGTTTTACAATCTTATCCCTACAGAACTTCCAAAAGTGGCTGAGTAATTTCTTATACCGAATCCCTAGCTACTCCTTCAAGAGATTTATAGAAGAAGTATATGTACGAATTATGTATGTAAAAAAATATGTTCAAATATTTCCTTCTAATTTTAAAATTGTTAACAAATAAAAAGCCAATTTAAGTTCCACCAGTAACTTTTCTAATTTGTCCAATAAAACTCACGTCGAGCGATAATTAAGTGAAAAAAAGCGACAAAACCGAAGCATATCGAAATTAAAACTTTCAAGTGACGTTTTGTACGACTCGTTTAAAAATTTCGCGACCGAGCATAACTCTTTTGTTGTCCGATTTCCGAACGAAATCGTACCCCGTTCAAGTGCATAAAACAAAAAAGTTTTGATCACAATTAACAGCCTCATTTGGGAATCGAGTCTTGAAAATCCTTACGGTAAATCACCCTAAATTTCAAGTGCATTTACGTATTGGCTGTTTGAATGTTAGTTGTTTTTTTTTATTTTTTAACAACTGTCATAACGATGTGGTTTTTGGGTAATGCGGTTGGAGGGAGACCGTAGACAGAGAATTACAATAGACCCAGGGGAAGCGTGTCGGCAAGTGAGATGGGTAATACAAAATAGTGTTGTTACTCAAAATAATTTTCCCCGTATTGTGGGTAAATTTACAATTTTTTTTTGAACTTTATCTTCGAAATTTTCCAATCAATTATTTGATAATTATTATCATTATAGTAGTTATTGGTTATTAGTCAAAGTAAGTCTAAAACATATAGAAGTAAACCTATGAACCGTGTATCCAAACGATCTGCATGCTCGTCGTCATCGGGGGCTGATGAGTCCCGCGCATAGATCACACACATCCGAAAACTATATCAAATTAGAGCAAAAAATATTTACTATCCATCAAAATAAGGTCAACCCTCCGTAGGGAATGCAGATCGTTTAATTAGATACATAGTACTATATGTATTTGCGAAATAAATAAAACAATCGAATGTATTACTGAAAAGGTTTAATTCTTTTACATTATTACATTAGTACATTATTGCAAGTGTGTGTGGGTGCATGGTAAATATTACATGGCTATAATGATGAATTCTAGCACTTAATGAACGTCATAATGCCTACCGCATCACTTAACTAAAGAAGAAGAACAGGCGACAAAATCCTCCAATGCATTCTCCTATTACACTAGACATTAAGTTGTACGTATCACGGGGCTAACGAGATCTAAAAAAAATATGTTTTTATTTATCATAAACAAAAAAGTACTTAATGAACGTTATGAACAAGCCCTGCCCAACTTACCACCTGCTCGGAAACTAAAACCGAAGGTAAAAGAGCAGTCGAGAAAATCCAATATTTATGCTTAGCCTAAGACTTAAACTGTAGCTACATATTTACTGGTTGAGTTGGACATAACATCCCTGACCAGACTGTCTTATCATTTACAAGATGGCGTTGTTTCACATGAAGAGACTCGATATCTTTAAAATAAACTAATATATTTTTTGTATAACGATATGAAAACCTCTAATTAGATAGTTTTACATACTTGTACACCCAAACGACGAAAATTTGATGATGACGCAGTAGGCTTGAAATTTTCCGTTGTATCGATGTTATCATTAGATTCAAACATACATACATATACTCACGGCTGTAAATCCCTAAAAGGGTTAGCCAGAGCTAAGGAATTAGAAATTCCTCAGCCACTTTTGGAAAGTTGCGTGGGGAAAAGATGGTAAAGTAAAGGTTGTTGGTGATGGGTCTCCAACCGCATCGCCAAGAAATCCCTTAAAAGCCCCAATACCGTCAGTCGCCTCTTACGTACACCCACCGAAAGAAATGGGGTAGTGCTATTTTAAGCCGACACTACACAGCAAATTTTAAATCATTAGATTCATTCATCTGAAATCAAAATATAATTATTGTATAGGACTTGGGACGTGGATTAAACACTTAATAATATTAGCGATAAACACAATATAGTCTTTCATACTTGTACACCCAAACGACGAAAATTTGATGATGACGCAGTAGGCTGATAATTTTTCATTGTATCAATGTTATCATGAGATTCATTAATCTGAAATCAAAATATAATTATTGTACAGGACTTGGGGACGTGGATTAAACACTTAATAATATGATCAAGTATGAGATGATATTTTTTTAACTTACTAAGGTTGGAACAGCACCAGGTAATAATAAAGTTAATTTCTTTTTCTTAAGGGCGTCCCCCGAAAAATAGGTTAATATTGATTGTTTGGAAATGCTATAAAGTCTGATTTAATGATATTGATATGACATGAATAAAATATATGTTGGTGATTAGTTCATGGTGTTAAAACTTGATGTTTAACATTTTAATAATTTGTTGAAAAATATGATGAAAAAAATTGAATTGGAACATGCTTTGTTTTCATAAAAACCGCATAGGCTCCACTGGCATAACATACATGTGAACTCATTATGTGTCTATATACGCGTAGCTTTAAGATCTGTAACGTTGATGTTTAACTTTTCATTTAAATATTATAGTTATTCAATAAAACTAAATAAACTACATTTATCCTGCGCGCGCGTTTTTTCCGTCCCTGTCACTCTCAATCAATTTGACGTAAGAGTGAGCGCAATAGCTGCAAAATGCGGGGAGGCCCTTAAATAAATACTTTTTTTTAAAATGAAGACTACAAATTTTGGAGTATTTTGTAGGAGTCCAGTTAATTTTTCCAGTTGATAGAATCCATTCTCTTAAGATAATATTATCTTCATTTGGAAAACTTTAAAAAAATCTACTCTTCATATACCCAAATTAAGAAGAAAAATAGTACATGCCATGGAATCCTTTTTAAGAACTAAATAATAAACATCCTTTATATAACTTATATTAGTATATTGAAATACATATTTTTTATTTAATCCAGGGTTTTAGGGTTAATAAAATACTTGTGCTGACAACATTACAATGATAGAGACATGATAGAGATTTTAGGTTATCAAAATTTAAATATAATTTTCATGCATTTGCAGTTTATTTTTCTGCATAAATTAGATATGTATGTGTCATAAATAGAAAATATAATAATCTCACACTATTATTATTCTAAAACTAAATGGTACTTACGAGTGGAAAGACAAATCTGGTTGCTTAGTTTCGTTATTACTTTTACACGATATAACACTGCACCTGACCATTTTATTGAATGTTTAATTATTTCTAATGTTAAATTATATTTCTATTTATTGCCAGAACCGATCTCACATAAATAATTAACTAAAAAATCAACGAAATTCTTATTTTTTCTGCTTTCCAATTCAAAAACGGTTTGTTTATTTTGAAAATGTCAAACGGTTTGTTTAGCAAAGTACTTTGCCGGCTTGGCCAGCAGTAAGGGACAGCAAATTATATGGTCATGTCTCACTTCCTCTTAGTATTTTAATATTTATTTTCTCCGTCTAGTCTGAGTGAAACAAAATATATGCAGATGTCTATTGTAATTCTCTGTCTACGAGGGAGACCCATTAGCAGCGATACTATATTTCTACCGTTTTCTCCCCTATCAAGTTCCGAACATGTTTGAAGAGTTTCTAGCTCTGAAGCTCTGGCTACCCTTTCTTGGGATATATAGCCGTATGTATATTTATGTATGTCACAACGAAACCAATTATATTTAAAGCAAACGAGGAAAGTATGAAAAGTACATTTGGTTATGACGATGGTATGCTGACGAGTAATTTAGCAAATTATTGCTTCGAAAATTGGGAATGACATTGTATTCTGACTTTATCTAGCCATTGCACCAATGAATGCGTTAAAAAAACGTTACATTATTTCAGTCATGGTATAATCGACGGAGGTCCTTTAAAAGGTTGCAGAGGAATTATATTTTATTACCTACTACCTGCCCCCTTGACCAAGTTGTCGGTCCACCTCATCCACATTGCGTTGTCTGGTATGACGCCTCCAACCAGGACCTTTAAATCCCAACGGCAGACTGTTCCACAGTTGGCAGCACAGGACTATAAACGTTGAAGAGATCTTTGATGGAAGCCTATGACTAGCAGAAGACGTCTGTTGGCTGATGATAACATTAAATTGCATTGCCTGCTTTCTACATCTCAACTCAACTTACACGTTTACGTCACGAACATCACGGGACATTGTCACCTGGTGTTTAGAGTACCCACGTTTTGCTTGGACAGTTTACTAAAGGGTAGGGGACAGGCCTATCGCCGCATTGTACGAATACACTGTCACATAACAAAGTGTAACTTAGCCATATGGGTTTCCTGAAGATGTTTTTCCACACCCTTAACAACCATGTTAAATTAACCACACATATGACTTTAGAAATGACAAATTGGTGAATGCTCGACCTGGGATTTAAACCCTCAGCGTTTGAAAGATAAGCGGTTTTCTACCCACTGAACTGTCACTTATTTTTTTACACCTTTATTTTTCCGAAATCGTATAATAACGTTTGAGAGGGCAATTCTAACGCCGCTTTAAAATAGTATGTTACCATGATGTCAATCAAATGTCCAATTTTGGACCATAATATGAAATAATGATTACAATGAAGTCTAACAAAAAATCTATTGTGACTTCAAAACGGCAATTTCAACCTCAGCATAGATGAGTAGCTATTGTGAGCAATCACGTACGGATCAGTGCAGGGCGTAACCCCGTTTGATATCGTCCGATATCGTAACGTATTATTCCGATACTGGTATTGCTTTTAATGTATCATTGAAGTTCGTCTCGCGTGCCGCCCTATTAAGGTGTAGGGATGTACGGAATACTATCGACAAGCGATATACAGGTACGACAAAAATGTTTTTAACTAACGTGACTTCGACCGACATGATAGTCCAGTGGGTAGAACACCCGCCCGAAAAACAGAAGGGCGTGAGTTCCAATCCTGGGACGGGCCTACACCAATTTGTCTTTTCTAAAGTCATATGTGTGGTTAATTTATCATGGTTTCTAACGGTGAGGGAAAACATCGTGAGGAAACCCACATGGCTGAGTTGTACTTAGTCATGTGACAGTGTATTCGTACAAAAACGGCGATAGGCCTGCCCCCTCTCACGTGAGTACACTGTCTAAGCAAAACGTGGGTACCTTCTCTGGAAACTAGATGGCGCTTGCCATGTGAGTTCAGGAGTATTGATACCTCTGCCAACCCCTTCGGGGATAAAACGGCGTGAACGTTTACGTGACATCCGCGTCCGTGGCCGAGTTGATAGGTGACTAGCTTCTCGGTCCGGAGGTTGCGGGTTTGATTCCCATTTAGAGCAACATTTATGTGATTAGCATAAATGATTGATGTTATATAAACTAACCACTTTATTTCTATTAAAAATAATAAATTAATTTGATTTGCAAATGTTACAATGCCATTGAAATCACAACTTCCGTAAACAATCAGCTGTTTTTTTCTTACTAACCAATATTTTTTACACTTTTGAAGCTCTCGCGGTTTGTAAACATTAAACATTTTAATCAGGATTAACCAACGAGGTTTTGAAATCACTTACGTAATTGTTTGCCCGACATGTTTTGGCACATCTACTGGTGCCACGGGTACGGGCTGACGTAGTAAGTGAGACTAAGCAAGTATTAATAACGTAAGTGATTTCAAAATATCGTTGGTTAATCCCGGTTAATATGTACAATAACTTTTTCTTAAAAATCTTTACTATAATTCTGAATCATCAAAAAAACTTAAAAGATTTTTTTTAAATCAAAGTAAACTAGACTTTTGTTGAAAAAATAAAACATCGATATCGACAATCGCCGCAACATAATCGAGTACAATAAATTCATTGTCACATCACTAATGACGGCATCAGTAACATTGTGTTTAAGTTAATGTTTACAATTAAGTTGCGACTAAGAATGGAAGAGTTTCAATAGAAAATGGACGGCACGCGACACCCAATGAATTATAGACTGTATTAGATACACGTAATTTCATCAGTAATGTTATATTGTACTTTTTATATGTGTGTGTGTGGGATGGTATGATATACTTTATACAGAAATTCATTTTAAACAAGTCACTCTGTTGGTGAGGGTAATAACTGATTGTTTCATTAATGGTACAGTATGTAAATGCTCTTTTTTATAGCAAAAGGTAAACATAAATACATACCTACGCCATTTTGCCATCGGAGTAGGCAGAGACTAGAGACTAGAGAGTTTCGTTTACATCCATTGATCTTTTCATACATGGTCTTTTATCCATCATACCACAGATAATATAATACTATACTAATCATACTAGGGATGGCTGCCTTTATGAGCACTCTCTCAATATGGTCGAAGTTAGTCCTTCGTTGTCGTCCTCTATTAACATTGCCTTCAACATTAGCTCTATAGATCAAATTTACCAATTTCCTAACATCCATCCTCTCTATGTGCCCAAACCATCTCAACATTCCTTTTTCTGTCAAAAGGTAAAGTGGTAAATTTTGTGTTATTAATTTAGTCGTCAATAAAAATAAATAAATAAATATCGTTTATTTGCCAGTGCACAAGTGTGAAAAATTTGTTTTATACACTTAAATTAATAATTATGTTTGTCCAAATATTATAATAATGGATCAATCATAAAACTTACTTACTTACTTACTTATACTCACGCCCATTATTCCCATTGGGGTAGGCAGAGACTATCGATCGCCACTTAGTACGATCTTGACAAACCTCTCTTGCTTCCCTTATATTCAATCATAAAACTTATGTGAGAAGGAAAACAAATTAAAAAGAAAACAAAAATATACAAAATTAACTAAATATCAAAAACAGCTTACAGAAGTTTCATCTAAAGTCATATCTATATGTCACACTTACTAATAAGGCTTTATAAATAAGGCTTTCGATTCTTTTAGCTATTGAAACTGTTAAAAAAACTCCTATCATTTATATCACTTTATATCTAGAAATATAAATTTAAATGAATATTTAATATCGTGGGTTGGTGGGTATATATTTCATTTAACAATATAATATATTTATCACGTGACATATTTGAACACTTTATTATAGAGTGAATAATGTAGACGAAATATATTTCAAATATTTGTAGAATAAACGTTCACGCCGTTTATCCCCGAAGGGGTTGGCAGAGGTACCAATACTTCTGAACTCACATGGTAGCGCCATCTTGTGTCCAGAGAAGGTACCCACATTTTGCTTAGACAGTGTACTCACGTGATAGGGGGCAGGCCTATCGCCGTTTTGTACGAATACACTGTCACATGACTAAGTACAACTCAGCCATGTGGGTTTCCTCACGATGTTTTCCCTCACCGTTAACAACCATGATAAATAATATTTGTAGAAAATAAATTAATTAATAAAAAATTAATAAATGTAAATGAAAATCAATACATAAATTAGTTACTACAAATAATATTGACAGTGCAAATTACCGTAACACGTAAGTTCCGTAGATTCATCTATTTAACATAATATACAATCTCCTCTACAAGTGAATGCGAGGTTTGAATATACAATTACAACAGGAAGGCAACTTATAACATTCATACATATACTCACGGCTATAAATCCCATGAAGGGGTAGCCAGAGCTAGGAAATTAGAAATTCCTCAGCCACTTTTGGAAGTTGCGTGGGGAAAAGATGGTGAAATAAAAGGTTTTTGGTGTGGTGATGGGTCTCCAACCACATCGCCCAAAAATCACTTAAAAAGCCTCTATACCCTTAGTCGCCTCTTACGATCACCCACGGGTAGAACTGGGGTAGTGTTATTCTAAGCCGACACAACACAGCAACTTATAAGTTTCAATAATATCTCCGTAAACTTACTAAACATATTTTTACAAATTGCCACTCATGACCAAACCTAAAAACGGAACAATAAAATGTCTTGTTATAATTACTAGACAAGTGAAATGTGGTATAACGCAGACGATCGTTATCGTACCGCATTTATATCGATAATAGGATAGACTCATTTGGGCATGACTAGCAGAATTTCTCTGCATGTGGGGTCTAGAGAACATAGCTGTCTGTTTTATTGAACTCATTAAATTCGTTTTGTTATATTGACTAATGAAAATGGAAACCGATTTAAAAAAGGGACATTGGAATTTGCATTTTGGGGAACAAATATGAAGGGATTAATTATGTGTTACTTGATTGGATAGTTAATTAGACCCGACAGATTTAACCACTGCCTCTTGCCTATGTTTTCATTGTCATTGACCGACTGAGGTTTATTTAATGCGAGGACATATTATGTTTATTCCCCATTTTTAATTGAAATATTTATTTATCCTGTTAATCTTTAATCATTATCAAGCAAAGTGAGTACGGTATGATTTCAAAACGAAAAGATAAAGTACCAATGAAAGGTGCACTGACGCATCTAAACTGCTATTTGCCTGAAATGAAATCGCAAACAATAAATATCGTGGAGCAATCAACAATAAAACATATTTCTAATACAATTGAGCTAAAAAGCCATATCCCATACATCAAGATGCGCACGCGCTGGTTCCCACGTGATCCTTTGTCGGCACACGACAAAGACCGCCCGACGACATGAAAACCAACATTACTATAGAAGCTCATACGAAAATATCTTCTATTTGTTATGACATATAGCCTGTAATTCTGTGGAAGCTGCACGAAAATTTTGATGCAAGATATCCATTTTAAAAGTCTTATCTTTCAAATCAGAAAAAAGAATCAAGACTTAATTGCTTAGCAGATAAAGCTGATATTGCTGAAAAACGTTTATTGTCTGTTATGATTATTTAGTATAATATGGAAGTAGGAAAGGTTTACTCTATTTGACCCCTCATTTAAGGTAGGGCAATTGTTTATCAATACGTCTATGATTAATGTTTCTGTTTTTATATATCGTGAACGATCATGTTGTCCGTTTGTACAGTAATTAGTGGAGATCACGATTTCTGTGATATGTGATTGTAGTTAGCCAATCCTTAGTAGGTAGAAACTATGAGAATTTGTATTGGAACTGTTATTGTAAAGTCTATTTAAACGCGTTCTTTAAGATTTTTTCTTATATCAAATAATATTGAACATTTTTTTTTGTCTGGTTTAGAGGTTTTGGTTTGCAAATTTGTAATCTGTTACTACGCTAGTTTTGTTTAGCATTACGCAAACTGCAAGAATTTATACGAGTACCTGCCGCTTTCGCTTTGTATTAAATGTATATAACTACCTAACATTATTGGAATGTTTTTGTTCATGAAAACCTCATGTGGGGATTATTACTAATAAACAAAGGAAAGAAAAATTTCACTGCATTCATTTGCACTGCAGCTATTGACACGGTAGCTCAATTGGCAGAGCGACGGGGGCGTATACCCGAGGTCGCGGGTTCGATTCCAGTCTGTGTCGAAATTTTTCTTTCCTTTATTTATTAGTAACTAACATTATTTAGGCTCTGACAACGAAACGGGCAAGCTAGTGCTTTAGTTCATTATCAACTATATACTTACGCCTTCAGAAAGGTGAGGAAGGTCACTTTCTTACTCAAGGTCTTTGAACCTTAAAAATAATTACCAATATCACATAAAAATACGGAATAGTTTGATACCACCAAATTATAGTATAGTTTAAAACATGCAACTTTTTTCTTGATGCTGAATTTAGATTAAACAGTAAATAAACTGAGAATATCACAAAAATGTATAAAATACAACATATTTTTCTCGCTCTAATTCTCAAAGATTCTGAGTCTGAATCTCAAGCTATATTCAAATATATACTCATGCCGTTAGTTCCCATTGGGGTAGGCAGAGATTATCAATCGGTACTTTGTAAGATGTTATGTAGGTGTAGTTCTAGTGAGCTTAGTTTTCCATGTGAATCCTTCGCAAGTAGAAATCTTTTTTCCCATGGGTGATTGTAAGAGGCGACTAAGGGTATTGGGGCTTTGTAAGTGATTTTTGGGCGATACCAAAAACATATACTTTGCAGAATTTTCCCCACGTAACTTCCAAAGGTGGTTGAGTAATTTTTATTCCGAAGCTCAGCTACTCCTTCTAAGTATTTGTAGCCGTTAGTATATGTATGTATTCTAGAAAGTTCACCGAACAAAACCCAAGAAAAGTCGCCCAGAATATGTAGATACAAGTATCTAAATCAGTAACTCGATCCAGTAGTGTCAAGTCTAAGGTTCAAGTCCTGTGCTATTGACGTGTTTGTTAACACAGCTTAGCTTACATCGACGTGTTGTTCATTGTTTAGTGTTAAACTGTGTTAGAATTTACGAGTCGACTAGTGTTTTGTTTCAGGTGTTTTCACTTAGGAATTCGAATTAAGGTGGACATAAAAGTGAACACTGTTTAGTGATATTTTCTACCTTACGCTATTAGTCTCTACTCAACGTTTAACGTGTTAACCGTGTTATGCCGGCTTAGTAGTTATTGCTGTGTAGTGTCGGCTTAGAATAGCACTACCCCATTTCTTCCGGTGGGTGTACGTAAGAGGCGACTAACGGTATTGGGGCTATTAAGGGAGACCCATCACCAACAACCTTTATTTCACCATCTTTACCCCACTCAACTTCCCAAAAGTGGCTGGGGAATTTCTAATTCCTTAGCTCTGGCTACCCCTTTTAGGGATTTATAGCCGTGAGTATATGTATGTATGTAGGTATGTAATTTTACTACCCATTTCTACCCTCTGGTGTCGTAAGAGGCGACTGAGGGTATAGGGTTTTTTCAAGTGGGTTTGGGCGTTGCGGTTGGACACCCATCATCAACGATATTTTATTTCTACCAACTTGTGACCTATCAACTTCCAAATGTGGCTGAGGTTTTGTGGCCGTGAATATACGTGTGTATATATGTCATCGTTTGATCCTTAAATCTCCAAAGAGGTGGCAAAAGTACTAATATTTTCCCGGAGTTCAAATATTATCCCAGGTTTTATAAAAGTTACTTTGAAAGGTTTGTCCAGTGTAATCTATACTTATAATAAATCTGTAGAGAGGTCAATTCTGTACATGAAATATATATTCAAAATAACTATCAGGGATTGATGAGGGATCGATACTGATGCCAAAAATGCAATCAGTAAAATTTTTGTCTGTCTGTCTATCTGTCGTTTTGTATGTTCCTTATGGAAACAAAAACTGCTCGACGGATTTTAACGAAACTTGGCACAATTATTTTTCATACTCTTGGGCAGGTTATAGTACACTTTTCAGCAGAGTAGTGAAGGGGAATTTTGTGAAATTTCGGGAAAACGGGAGAAGTTACTATATTTTTTAAGCTTCCGTCGCGTGTGCAGTCTTAATGGTTATACTTACATAGACATCATGTTTGACGGAAACATTCTTCATAAAATTGTCTAAAAAAGTTCCCGCAACAGTATATGTTTATCTTTCATGGTTGACTCACAATAACACGTCTAACTCCTGATAGCTTAGCAGTTCGGAGCATTCTGATTATATTTGTTTTTTTTACGTTTATAATACTCTCATTCATCCCAAATTTAAAAAGGTAACATTATTGCCTATTCATAAAAAAAAACATAGAAATCGGTAGAGAAACACCGAAATTATACATGAAATAAGCCATCGCGCCCGTGACCAAAACCAAATCGTTACTAATTTACATATTACATACTAGATAGCGACAGTAATTGCATCCTACGTAATGATTTCTTTTTTAGATTATTATAAATACTTCATTGCGTTTTATTCCAAAATTTGCTAATAAACGGAAATACTGAACCGTTCATAAAAAATCACCAAATTACACTGTTCAGGGAGTGCAATAAATTTAATAAATTGAAAACATTGCGCTAAATTTCACAATGCTTGAGCAGTGACTGAAGAAAGAAACCTCAGATAATTAAAAAACAACGCTACCCGTGCGAAGCTGGGCCGATCCACTAGTGGAAAATATAGTAAGGAAAAATAAGGACTCAATTGACCAATAAACAACATACATACATGCATACATATACTCACGGCTATAAATCCCTAGAAGGGGTAGCCAGAGCTAAGGAATTAGATATTCCTCAACCACTTTTTTGAAATTGAGTAGGGAAAAGATGGTAAAATAAAGGTTGTTGGTGATGGGTCTCCAACGGCATCGCCCAAAAATCCCTTAAAATGCCCAATACAGTTAGTCGCCTCTTACGTACACCCACCGGAAGAAATGGGGTAGTGCTATTCTAAGCCGCATATAACAGCATACAAATAAACAAGAAGAGAAAATAAATAAACAAAAAGTTTGGCAAACTTAAAAATATTTCTGAACATCACGTGACATTGTCACCTGGTGTTCAGAGTACAAACGTTTCGCTTAAAATAGGGAAAGTAAGCGATTATTAGTAATGAGTTTTAAGACATCCCCCGCAATCACTTAAAAATGCCCATGTCCCTCAACATTGCTCAACTAATAGACACGGGAAGAAAAATAATTATTTATTAATTATTTGTTCCTACATTTTAAAGACATAATATTATGATGCAGTATTACGCAGTATAAATAGGTAAAATCTGTTGTTTTAGTTAGTGATCACTGAAAAGAAACGATTTTGTTATTCCTATTAATGATAAAGTCTAGTCCATATCAAGTATCTGGTTTCATAATAATTATTATATTTTTGAACAAAAAAACGAACCGCCTTTACGTTATTTGACGGAAACCCAAATTTTCAGTCATTCGTGAGTGCATTAAGTATTTTTGAAATATTTTTAATCCACGAATCCAAACCCCATAAAAAATCAATAGGACCACCTTAGAAGTATATCCAACAGAACACAAAAATAACTTTAGAAATCCATTGCCTAATAACGGAGTAATCGCGTAACATACAAACAATACAAAAACATCAAATCGAATTGAGTTCCTTCTTTTTTGAACATACATATACTCACGGCTATAAATCCCATGAAGGGGTAGCCAGAGCTAGGGAATTAGAAATTCCTCAGCCACTTTTGGAAGTTGCGTGGGGAAAAGATGGTGAAATAAAGGTTTTTGGTGATGGGTCTCCAATCGCAGCGCCCAAAAATCCCTTAAAAGCCCTAATACCGTTAGTCGCCTCTTAAGTACACCCACCGGAAGAAATGGGGTAGTGCTATTCTAAGCCGGAACTACTCACCTTTTTTTTTGAAGTCGTTCTAAAATATTTACTACGCTCGCAAATTCTCGCAAAGCACACCATTTTGTCACAAACATATTTTAACCAAATTTGTGCCTAGTTAACACTAAAAACACTACCATTAGGAGACTAAGAAAGACCTCGCAATGTCACACAATAATAAAGTTGTACCGAGCACACTATGCGCACTTGATAGCACAATCTGCCGCATAAATTTGTCACTTATCTGTCAGTCCTAACAGCCAGCACTATGTCTTGGCACTAGAGATAATGTAATGTTGTTCGTATGTGGACGGCATAATTTGTAGTTGTGCCAACTTTGTAGGTGGATAGGTTTAATAGACTTTGATGGTGTGGCATTTGTTTATAGATAGTTTGATGGGTCGTGTGTGGTCCTGTTTGGTGTCTGTTTAATGTTTTTTTTTATAACACTAGGGCATAAATATTTGATTGGATAAGAAAGGGGTTGTGGTAACTGAAAAAAGCGGTGTGAGTAGTTAGAAAAAGGATTATTTATGGTATATTGTGAGACAGATAGTTTTTTTTTATCAAAGATGAATACAAAACCATTAAAAGAACACACAGTGAACTCTTCATTTTCAACTCCCGTTCTCAAATGTCAAGTACACTGTATATTATTTGCTGTTAACCAATTTATTTAAATATACATTTTTCTAAATTATAAAATTTAAATGAATAAAATGACTAGTAAATTTTATTCAACATACATACATACATATACTCACGGCTATAAATCCCTAGATGGGGTAACCAGCAACTTTTGGAAAGTTCTGTGGGGAAAAGAGGGTAAAATTAAGGTTGTTGGTGATGGGTCTCCAACCGCATCGCCCAAAAATCCCTTAGAAAAGCCCCAATACCGTTAGTCGCCTCTTACGTACACCCACCGGAAGAAATGGGGTAGTGCTATTCTAAGCCGACACTACACAGCCAATTTTATAATTTTATTCAAGTTGTTTATTTTGACATGAATTCAAAATAATATCCAAACAACGAGATACCTTAGCTTCAACTTTATCACCCGAAATGTGAAATCGGTCAGAATATCAAGAGAATTATAAACACGAACTGCATTTATTTGATCAAGAACATAAAATCTGTACCACTTTCACAATAGCAATAACTCTGAACCCTGGTCCACATGAGTTACTATTGCATTAGAAGTACACTGATACCTTTTATCTCAACCAGAAAGCCTTAACTTCAGGACAAACACATTCAAACTAATGTTTCGTCTCGTTTCAACATACTGAAGTAGAACAAGATATGTAATACTATGCAAAAACTTAGCGGGAAATTAGTTGAACGTAGTAATGTTCTGGAATCATACCAGCAAGATTATAAAACTTTTAGTATTTAGACAGTGGTTTTAGACTGGTTTTTATGATTAACGCTATATTTAATGGTGTGATTTTAATCATATCTGGTTATTGTTGTTAGGTAATTTATGTCTTTATAGACAATTTAGATTTAGCTTTCTAACTTGTATCAGGCAGTTCTTGATCATTTATCTACCGCGCCAACACAATGAGTATTGTAAAACAAGTTTATCCATGATTTTCGTAAGCTTTTCATTGAATTATTTGGTAGATGAATAATTTTGTGCGGTCACTGAAAAAAATATGTAGACGAATTAAAACTTAAGTGACAAATACGTAGAGCTAATGTTCGTTGGGGCTGATGTAGAAGCCTGTATATCGTATCATATCAGTATTTCAAATGCATTGTGCAATAATTGACAAAAACGGAAAGCGTACTACTTAACTTGATAAACACATTATCTGAATATGTAATCACAAAACTACTGCTGTTTCATTTAGCATACCTTTTTAAGGTGAAATTGGTAAATTAAGTAATGAGAACTGGATCATGTTGACTGTAACAATTTAAAATAAAATATCTGACAAAATGAAGAAAAGAGAACAAGTGGTATTTTTAATTAAGTGTTGCTAAAATAAAAACACTTAGTTGTTACAGTTTCTCAATTTCAAATCAAGCTTTAGAATAAAAAAATACATACATACATATACGCACGGCTGTAAATCCCTAGAAGGAGTAGCCAGAGCTAAGGAATTAGAAAATCCTCAGCCACTTTTGGAAACTTGAGTGGGATAAAGATGGTAAAATAAAGGTTTTTGGTGATGGGTCTCCAACCGCATCGCCCAAAAATCTCTTAAAAGCCCCAGTACCGTTAGTCGCCTCTTACGTACACCCACCGGCAGAAATGGGGTAGTGCTATTCTAAGCCGACACTACACAGCAAAATATAATAAAAAAATCCAAACATAAATTAAATAACTACAAGTCAACGTATTAAACAAAACAAACGAAACCCAGCGCCATTGCAAACAACCCTTCCTTAAAAATGCAAACATGAATACAAATTCGCAAATCTCCAACTATTTTTCAAGCGTATGAGCACTTAAGTAGTGCGAAATGACGTCATAGCTCCGCCATAATACGTCATAATGGGCGAGTAATGGCCTCTTCTGGGCTGCAAACACTTCAGGTGCAGCACGTTATTCTCGTATGAACACTAAACTTTAAAAGATCCTAACTACTTACAAACTAAGAGGATGAATGTTGCAACATAAAAATGTTTAGCGCGAAAGTCGGGGCTTAAAAAGTGCGCAATCTTTTGTAAGAAGTTTGTTATTCATTGTTTTTTAAGCTTTTGGTAGTTAGGGCCAGCGAGTGGAAGTCTCTTGATAGTATGATTTGTATCCCTGTTGTAACTTAGATATTTGTGCTTTTATTGGTTCTTATTTGTGTAGTGGAAATAGCTATATTTTTTACATGAAGTACTTAATATTTTTTGAAGATATTTCGAGACATTTTTGGACTCTCTTTACTGGGAAGATCAAACTATTTATCTAAAGAAAGTCAACTAAGATAATTTTATTTTTATTTTAATGTGAATTTCGGTTATCAATAAAAATAAATTAAAAGTGATAGCTGTTTACATTTAGCATAAGATTAGCACTAAACCATTTCTTCTCGTAAGTGAATTGCGAAGCGACTTTTGGGGATCTTTGGGCTTCTAAGCCGATAAAAAATATAGTTTTCAATCATATTACTCTAACCTATAACTAATAACATAATCACATACGTTATTTAGCCGTGTAGTGTCGGCTTAGAATAGCACTACCCCGTTTCTACCGATGGGTAAGAGGCTTTTTACGGTATTGGGGCGTTTAAGGAATTTTTGGGCGATGCGCTTGGAGACCCATCACGCACCACCTTTACTTTACCATCTTTTTCCACTCGATTTGCCAAAAGTGGCTGAGGAATTTCGAATTCCTTGGCTCTGGCTGGTGAGTATATGTATGTATGTATGTATCTCATATAACTTTAATACTTATAAGGTAGGGATATGTTTGGTTAATAATTATAAATATTGTTAATAAATTTCGTTTATTAACTTCCAGAATTAGAGGCGGAATACCCAAATAATATATCTTAGCCTTATTTTACTCTTTTAAAGATTTATAATAGCCATAAGTATAGGTTTGGTTATTACATACATTCACTGCCATATATCCCAAAAAGGGGTAGCCAGAGGTAAAAACGCCTCAGCCACATTTGGTAGTTGATAGGGAACAAGATTATATAAATAAAGTATCGTTGGTAATAGATCTCCAACCGCATCGCATTGGTTTATTATTCTTATCTTAAACTTTTCTATGAATTCTGAAGCTTCTATTTAATTGATTAAGTATTATAAATTCGTTTCAAGCAGCTTAAAACCATTATAAAAAAAACATAAAGAAAAAAGTAAAATAAAAAATAAAATGCATTTATTTGCAAGTATTTATTTACGTACATACATATACTCACGGCTATAAATCCCTTAAAGGGATAGCAAGAGCTTTAGATTTAAAAATTCCTCAGCCGCTTTTGGAAGATAAGTAGGAAAAATTGATAAGAAAGGTTTTTGGTGATGAGTCTTCAGAGTCTTCAACCGCATTGCCCAAAAATCACTTAAAAAGTCCCAATACTCTTAATCGCACCTTACGAACACCCACGGACAGTAATGGGGTAGTGCTATTCTAAGCCGATACTACACAGCTATACAAAAATAGTCTCACAAAAATCCACATTAGTAACTAATATAAATATAAACAAACATACATTATGCAGATCAATTCAGCTTCAATTAAATAAATCAAACGTTAGCATCAAATGGAAAATAAATTCACGAGTTGATAATAATAAAGATAATGTAAAATAAGGCAAAGAATTATCCATACACAAATATTAAAGTACGCTAAATTACTCGTGTTTACATTAATATTCACTTCTAAAATACTAAAATAGCAAAACCTCAAACTCCCTGTCAGAGGTAGACAGTACTCCCTCCTTCAAAATCCCTACTAGAGGTAGCCAGTACTCCCTCCTTCAAAATCCCTACTAGAGGTAGCCAGTACTCCCTCCTTCAAAATCCCTACCAGAGGTAGCCAGTACTCCCTCCTTCAAAATCCCTACTAGAGGTAGCCAGTACTCCCTCCTTCAAAATCCCTACCAGAGGTAGCCAGTACTCCCTCCTTCAAAATCCCTACTAGAGGTAGCCAGTACTCCCTCCTTCAAAATCCCTACTAGAGGTAGCCAGTACTCCCTCCTTCAAAATCCCTACTAGAGGTAGCCAGTACTCCCTCCTTCAAAATCCCTACTAGAGGTAGCCAGTACTCCCTCCTTCAAAATCCCTAATAGAGGTAGCCAGAGATTCAGAGCTAGAAACTCCTTAGCCACATTTGAAAGTTGATAGGGGACAAGATGGTAGAAATAAAGTATCGTTAGTGATGGATCTCCAACAGCACCGCCCAACCCCTTAAAAAGCCCCATACCGTTAGCCGCCTCTTACGACAGCCATAGGTAGAAAAGAGTAGTGACATTCTAAGCCGGCAATACACTGTTTTCTAAACATAAACATAATAATATATGTTTTTGAAAGGAGACAAGTACAAAAACCTCATCCGTATTTTGTAACATTGCTCATAGCATTTGTATCACGTTTCCAGCATTAAATAGATAATGTTGAACTAACAGAACGCGGGCATACACGGATGAGTGCCCGCGAACATTTACCAGCCAAACGTGCATTAATGCGTTTTAAATGAATATCTCTTTCAGCCATGTAGTTGAGCTTTATTATGAGCGGGTGGATTCTGAACAACTAGATTAATAACCGGATATTAAAATAAAAAACTAGTAATAAACTGAATCCCGCAATTATCCCCAAATATGTTGACATTATTCTACAGTGCCAGTAAACATACATACATACATGTTCTTACACCAATAGTTCCTATTGGGTAGGCAGAGACTATCAATCGCCACTAGTAAAAACTCACGTTTGCTTTGGAATAGCATATTTTTCGATGACTATAATATGAAGGCACTCAAGGATACTTAGTTTATAAGTAATTGATAGTAAATGTGTGTCGTCATATTCTTCTGTTTCAACGTCCATTGGTGGTTAGAGAATATATACTCTCAAAGATCTGGGCTATCATTGTTGGTATATAATATCATTAAAACCATACATACATATACTCACGGCTATACATCCCTTAACTGGGTAGCCAGAGTTTAGCAACTTTTGGAAGTTGATTGGGAAAAGATGGTAATAATAAAATTAAAACCATATATCTAATAAATAAAGAAGAAACTCATTCACAGTTACTTATTCACAGCAACATATAAAAATGCAACCCTTCCACAACTACTAGGAAAATTGTTATACAAATTTTAATAATATTTTCCCCAGAATAGTTCTTTATATCTCGCTGGTATTCAGGTGAGCTCACTCAGAGCTGAATGCTCCTGATGGGAATTGCAGTAATGATGTGTCGCGCTAATGGGAACATTAAAGATTTACACGTCGTTTTGGTGGGAAAGAGTTTTGTTGAATAAAAGATTGGAGGTTTTGCTATTTTATTATTTTAGATGTGAACATTAATTTAAACACGCGTAATTAAGCGTACTTTGATATTTGTATATTGCTGTGTAGTGTCGGCTTAGAATAGCACTACCCCATTACTTCCGGTGGGTGTACGTAAGAGGCGACTAACGGTATTGGGGCTTTTAACGGATTTTTGGGCGATGCATGAGGTTGGAGACCCATCACCAACAACCTTTACTTTACCATCATTTCCCCACTCAATTTTCCAAAAGTGGCTGAGGAATTTCTAATTCCTTAGCTCTGGCTACCCCTTCTAGGGATTTATAGCCGTGAGAATATGTTATTTTATGATATGTTACATATACTCAGCTGTAAATCCATAGTAGGGGTTTCGAGAACTTCAGAATAACAAATGCCTGAGCCACTTTTGGAAGTTGGATAACGAAAAGATTGCAAAATAAAGGCTGTCTGGGCATGGTAGTCTCCATCCGAATCCCTCAAAAATCACTTAAAAAGGCCCAACACTCCTAGTTGCCTCTTACAAAACCCCACAGGAAGAAATGGGGTAGTGCTATTCTAAACCGACACTACATATTTTAATTAATCTATTATATATCTATACAATTAATATTTTTTATACTGCAACATGTTTCAATGTTGATGTGCAATAAACAGTTTTCTATTCTATTCATTAATATGGGTATTATATAAAAAAAAATATCGTCGAGTTAGTACCCCTTACCAAATCTAATTAATCCAAGTTTTTAAGAGGCCACCTTTGCCTGAGTAATATGTCTATACATGTTTATTTATTTTTTATTTTAACATTGTTTTTCTATTATAACACGGCAAACAGCGGTCAAAAGAAAAACTTATGTACTTTATGCTCAATTAACCATTGACAATTAAAAGCAAAAAGATGCTTATTTCAATAACACGATTATAGAGGAAAATTACTGTTAATTTAATGTCATTAACACGTTTTTTATTGCGTTTAGGGATCATTGTTCTGAGATAAAACTTACTTACTTATACTCACGGCCATTATTCCCACTGGGGTAGGCTGAGACAATCGATTGCCACTTTTTACGATCTTGACAAATATTCATAACATACATAATATACATAACAATCACGCATCACATCACGTGACTTTGTCACCTGGTGTTCAGAGTACCCACGTTTTGCATGGACAGTGTACTCACGTGATAGGGGGCAGGCCTATCGCCGTTTTGTACGAATACACTGTCACATGACTAAGTACAACTCAGTCATGTG
This sequence comes from Bedellia somnulentella, assembly GCA_963576735.1. Classification (NCBI taxonomy): domain Eukaryota; kingdom Metazoa; phylum Arthropoda; class Insecta; order Lepidoptera; family Bedelliidae; genus Bedellia; species Bedellia somnulentella. The sequence goes on along the minus strand of OY755186.1, from coordinate 13,149,038 downwards.
GGTTTCCTCACGATGTTTTCCCTCCCCGTTAACAACCATGATAAATTAACCACCCATATGTCTTTAGAAAAGACAAATTGGTGTAGGCCCGACCCGGGATTTGAACCCTAGTCGCTTGCACGTTAACCGGTGTTCTACCCATTGAGCTATCACGTCGTATATTCATATAAAGAAATTTCAATTCAAATAGATGCCACATAATTTATTGATTATGGTCAAATAACGGATAATCCAAATAGAAAATGAGCTCTGCAAATTTGTCTTAGAATTGCACTAACCTCGCTGGTGTCGTTAGAGGTATTTAAGGGTTTTTTCAGCAGTATTTGTGTGATGATGAGGCTGGAGACTCATCACCAACAATGCTCTACGTTTATTTTACCAACTTTTTGCCTTTCAACTTGCTAACCTTACTTTTCGCCAAATGAGGGCACATTGTGTAAAGTAAGTTTTGTGTTTTATTAATTATTATTATTTAGTTTTTTTCTCGTATATAGGTTCTTTTGTTGTTTTATAAGTTGTTTAAGTCTATTTTTATTGTTTTTTTTATATTTTTTGTGTCCCCAAGAGGAGAATAAAGATTTTTCTTTCTTTCTTTTCTTCTAAAGAGATTCTAATTCTGAAGCTCTTGCTACCCCTTTTCAGGATATATAACCGTGAGTATATACATAATTTCAAATAAAAAATCTCATACAAACGGAACCACAAACCAATAAACGTTATAATAATTCACAAACAATATGGCTCAGTAAACCCAACGAAGGTTCCTCCAGTGAACCATGAAATCACACGCTACTACACAGTTATAAATTACGACTCACCACGACCTTGCATCATGCATTGTTTTTGTATTTCTCGGAGTAAACCTTTCCTTTTTTATATGAATCGGTGGCTGTTTACTACAGTGCTTATATATATAACAAGGCTTTAGTTTTTATCTTTTTGGTTGCGGTGTACTTTAAGTTTGGAATTGATTATCTGTTTATCATTACCGTAATAACATGTCGTATGAAAAGACTGAAGGCTCTGAAGTGGTTCACCTAAAGGAAACGTTTAAGTAGATTTAAATTATGTGATAGTTAGGCGTTTTCAACATTTGCATTCTATCTGAAAAGGTAGAAAAGTGGTCTTCCGAATTAGTAAAAAATTCCGAGGTTGGAAACGCAAACACTACTTAAACGTGTTAAAGAAATAGAGGATAGAAGAATTTCGCGCTGGCAGCCATTGACACGGTAGCTCAATTGGCAGATCGGGGCGTATACCCGAGGTCGCGGGTTCCCGCCTGTGTCGAAAAATTTTTCTTTCCTTTATTTATTCTTTATTTATTAGTCATAATCCCTACATGAGGTTTTCATGAACAAACAGATTTAAAATATACTAACCATTTAAAACCATTTAAAACCATTTAAAACCATTTATTCAGTCGTAAATGTGGGTGCAGTTTACATAGATCTTCTATTGTACAATTGTATCCATACACATTTGACCCTTGCGGGTATACAACTTTAAATATTGAAAATAGGACTATATTTAAAAACATTTTTGACAATTATATGATATCTAAGCATTATTTAAAAAAAAAAAAATACAAATTAATTAAAATGTATTATAAAAAAGAAACTGTGATGTCAAAAGATACTCTTAAAAAAAAACTAATATCAATAAAAAAATAATTATAAATTGAAACAATTTTAAAATACTATGTCATGCATATTAACAAACACATAATAACAGCACAATAGAAAAAAAATATGAAATACATGTCAAATATCATTAATTACATTATATTAATATTTTTATTCCTAATCTATTCCTATACTAACGCCATTAGTTTCCATTGAGGTAGGCAGAGACTATCGATCGCCACTTAGTACGATCCTGACTCACCTCTCTAGTTAATAAAGAATAAATAAAGGAAAGAAAAATTTCGACACCGGCGGGGATCAAACCCGCGACCTCGGGTATACGCCCCCGTCGCTCTGCCTATTTAGAAAATCGGAGGTGAGGAACGCAAACACTACTTAAAAGTGTAAAACAAACAAAGGATAGAAGATTTTCGCACTGGAAGCCTGTAGCTCAATTGGCAGAATGGTGGAGTTTCCCGCCGGTGTCAAAGTTTTTTTTTCCATTATTTATCCTTTATTTATTAGTAATAATCCCCACACGAGGTTTTCATGAACAAAAATATTCAAACCTCTCTAGCTTCGTTTACATCTATCACATATTAAATAATTCCTTATTTTGTTTCACAAAATACTTAACCTGAGTATTAACAATAAATAAAGGAAAGAAAAATTTCGACACGGCGGGAATCGAATCCGCGACCTCGGGTATACGCCCCCGTCGCTCTGCCAATTGAGAAAATCGGAGGTAAGGAACGTAAACACTACTTAAAAGTTTAGTTAGTAATAATCCCCACATGAGGTTTTCATGAACAAAAATATTCAAATTCTGAGTATTAAAATTCCATTTTCAGAAAATATTATGTTCAGACACAAATTTTACCATACATCAAATATAAGTAAAGACGTACTGCAAACTTGTGTTATCCCGCTCACGTAATAAATAATTCTGTAGGGGTGGTCTCAAAGTATCCACTAAATATTACTTAATAGGTGAATAACAATAAAATAAATATAATGAAATCGACCCAAGGCTGCAGCTCGAACAAAGACCACTCAGTATGCTGGAACAGTTTAAAGACTGCTGAAACAAAATTGTATTACATCGTATTCTGTCTTACCGAAAGCTACAAGTATTATATACAAATATGCCTTCATGAGAAGACAAAATATACTTATTCTTCAAGTATTACAATATTTTTAGATAGCGGAATATTTGATACTTTGTAGGTAGATCTATGTAACGACAGTAAGTTACAAAGCAGCCCAGATTTTTATAATGTCGAAAGGTATCCCATTTTTACCATTGTTATATAAGTCGACGACGGAATTTAAACAGTTATCATTTCTTAGCTGGTAGAAATCAACAAGGTTACTAAAAAAAAGGTTTCAACACTAAAATAAGGGTATCCCAAAAATATATTCTGTTATGCTACTGTACTATAATATTAAACAAATCAGAACATTGTTTACATACATAACATAACATAAACGTTAACGCCGTTTATCCCCGAAGGGGTTGGCAGAGGTACCAATACTACTGAACTGACATGGCAGCGCCATCTAGTGTCCAGAGAAGGTACCCACGTTTTTCTTAGACAGTGTACTCACATGATAGAGGGCAGGCCTATTGCCGTTTTGTACGAATACACTGTCACATGACTAAGTACAACTCAGCCATGTGGGTTTCCTCACAATGTTTTCCTTCGCCGTTAACAACCATGATAGATTAAACACACATATGACTTTAGAAAAGACAAATTGGTGTAGGCCCGACCCAGGATTGGAACTTACGCTATTCTGTTTTCGGGCGGGTGTTCTACCCACTGGACTATCATATACATTTACCCTTGGAAAAAAAAAAGATTATACTTCTAAGAATCACAGTCGGTTATATAAGTGGTCTGCTAAAGAAGTTTTTTGATATTCAACCTTGCATCTGAGCATTTTAAATTCATTTTTGATATGAGAACAAAAACACTTAAAATTCCGCATGTGTATTCATGACCAACAAAACTATTCAATTGCAACTTATGACTTTTAAAATAAGTGTTATTTTACTCTATTTATCGGTTGTAATACGACAATAATGTGAACTTACAATCAGATGAATGGACAATGTTTTGTATGAAAACTGCATGGATCTTTTGTTACGAAAGCAATGTATTAATATTTGACATGTATTTTCACAATATTTCTGTAACTGTCGAAGTTATGTGCCTTGAGTTACTCTTTTATTGGTAAAATATTTCTATGTTTAGAATACTTAATTTTCTACACAAAAACAAACTCATCTCTTTGGGACTTTTCCAATTTTCCTTATTTTAGACGATTTAGGGAAACCTCGGAGTTTGAAAAAAAATAAAATAAAAGGGTTATTATAAAATACTTCTTATTAATTATAACAACAAAATAACGATGCCCATATCATACAAATCGACTCCAATCCACTCTATGTCCGAAGGTTCCTGATAAATCAGCACTAGCGCGAGCACATTACAATTAGGCCATATCTGGGGGCACATAAATAAGCGCGACATCAAATAATAACTGATTCAGCATTGTACGAGTACTGTTTAAGCTTTCCGTAGGCAATCATATTTGTTGATCTCGCGGACGCGGCAATGTAATGCAAATCGTGGAAATAACTCAAAAAACCGGTCGCTGTGCTTTGCAATTTTAGCAGTTCTAATTTCGAATACGTGCACTTGTTTAAGAACAAGGAGGTTTATAATTGTGGTTATACGGAAGTACAAAAATAGTTACTATTGAAGAAAACTTCTTTTACAAAAGATTCGGAAAGATGAATTAGGTAAAGAATAAACTCTAGTATTGATTACCAACTATCCATGACAAAAACGGTAGAGAGCGCTTATAATCTTCACCACTTTTTTACTTCTTTGGGCTGTAAAATACTCGTATCATTACTCGTGTACATTGTTGGAAATAGATTGCTTACCAGATTTTTCATTTCAAGTCATACTTAGATTGTCTATGAAATATATTTGCCTCTTATTAAATACCAAATGATCACCAACACAGAACAATTCTAGTTCAACTTAAATACATTAATTATTTTTAGATTTTATGGAATGAATAGTCAATAAAACTCCCCAACAAACTTAATTTGAACTCTACACAATTTTGCCTACCACACTAAAACATAAATAAACACCTTATCTAAACCTCTACGTTATCAAGGCAAGTAGACCCTGTATCAGAATGATATACGGTCAGCATGCACCGTGTATGGAAGCTGTAACGTCAACAAAATCATCGTGACCTAAAAGGCACCGCCTCAGATATGCGTAAGTACCGTTCGCATAACTCGCGGGTGTAGATTAGACAACTCTGACACTGTACGAGTACAGATAGCAATGAAATGTATAACTAGGCTGTTGTCTAGCTTTCACGGACTTGTTTAAGTGTGGAGGTGGTGGATATAGGGTTAAAGTGAGGGTTTTCATAATTGATGCTTGATTAAAACCCATCAGGAGAAAATGCCTGTGTGCCATGTATTTGACAAAAAATATTTTTTAACCAAAGTAACATATATTTTTTTTAATTTAGTATATATAATACCTACTTTATTAAGAATAACTACTGTGGTCTTAAGCAAATCGTTTAATTGACGGTATAAGAGTTCGTAGTAATTGACGTAAGAGACTCTGCCTTACCCTATATTTAGTTGGTTGTGGATGGTGATAATAAATATGAATTTAAAAAAATATACGGATGAAATAAAATCCTGACATTTATCAATATTCAATAACTTTATTTTTGTTAAATTTGGAACTCTTTCAAATATAATCAAAGTATCGTCCCGACCCATATATCCCCTAAGGGGGTAAAGCCATGACCCTGGCCTGGCTATTGAGATTTGGTCTTAGTTCTATTTTAGGCAGATTCTGGCCTCATTCAGATTGGCAGACTAACAACCGCCTTGATAATAGCTAGAACCGACGGCTTAAAGTGTCTTCTAAAACACAGCAACATCTTAATTTTCCAATAAATCAGTTAATATTCTACCAAGCTGGGTAAATGTCACAAACATTTTTTTTCGTTTCCAGAAAATGCTCGATTCCTCCGGATGGCTTTGTAATCGGCTTAAAATAGCACTTACCCATCTTTTGTGGTAGTAGCATGGCAAATAAGGGTATTAAGGATTTTTGAGTGATCATTAGGCAATATGACTTTCATACTTTATTTAACTAAATTTCCTCACTAATATTTATCGAATATCAAACACTCAAGCTCTGTGTAACTAGTATTGGGGTTTATAGTCATGAATGGTAGTTAAGAGTCGTTTTTAATATAATAATATGTTAATAATACCTTCTCCAATGGAACTAAATGTCGTGAATAATAAGGAATATGGAGGAAATTATGAAAATATAAATGACTTTATTTTACTTTCTTTTTTGCTGTGGTACTTTGAACACCAGCAGGGCAAGCACGAACGCTATTCTATCGGTACGGTAACGGTTAGAATGAGATGGCAGTATACAATACTAAGTAAGTGCGTAAGAGATGGCTGCTTTATCCCACGCGATAACTAGTTTAAACACGGCTCGTGCTTGCTCTGCAGGTGACAATAATTTCACGTAATGTTCAGAAGAATTAATACATCTGTCATCCCTTTTGGGATATACGTAAACGTTAAAATTAAAATATAATACAATAAAGCTATAGGACTAATTCGACTAAACCAGGTTGCGTATGCTATCTAAATCAATACCGCTGTGTCGTGTGCGGCGATCACACGCGCTGTGAAATATGCGAGTGATAACGTTGTGCTGTGAAGATATTTAGAGAGCTTATATTATTACTATTATTGCAACCTACTTTTCGTAATAATTTATTATTTTGTATTAGTTTAGTGTAGGCTTATATTAACAGTAAGATTCTTGCTGTGTAGTGTCGGCTTAGAATAGCACTACCCCATTCCTTCCGGTGGGTGTACGTAAGAGGCGACTAACGGTGTTGGGGCTATAAAGGGATTTTTAGGTGATGCAGTTGGAGACCCATCACCAACAACCTTTATTTTTACTATCTTTTCCCCACTCTACTTTCCAAAAGTGGCCGAGGAACTTCTAGTTCCTCAGCTCAGGCTACCCCTTGTAGGGATTTACAGCCGTGAGTATATGTATGTATGTATGTACAATTCTTCTTTCTGCGGGTATCGTAAGAAGCAACTTAGGTTAATTTGGCTTTTTTAAAGAAGAAAGATAAAGTTAAAAGTTATTGTTGGGAAATGTGGCTGGAGACTTTCAGCAATATCCTTAATGTAACCATCTCTCAACACTCAACTTTCAAAAGTGGCTAAAGTATATCGATTTCTGAAGCTCTGGCTACCCCATTTTGGGATTAATAGCCTAATTATTGCTGACCTGTAATTAATAATGATTGCTTCGAAGAGCACTAACCCATTTCTTCCCACGGGCATGGTTATCTGGGGCGTCGGCGATTTCGGGGTTTTTAAGAGATGGTAGGGCGATATGCGAAGGCGATTCATTAGCAAAAACTCCCATTTTACCATTTTTTCCCACTCAACTTCTAAATCGTATGATAACATTTCATTCATTCATTCATCCATATACTCACGGCTATAAATCCCTTAACGGGGTAGCCAGAGCTTTGGAATGAGAAATTCCTCAGCCACTTTTAGAAGTTGATTGGGGAAAAGGTGGTAATAATAAATGTTTTTGGTGACGGGTCTCCAACCACATTGCCCAAAAATCACTTAAGAAGCCCCATACCCTTAGTCGCCTCTTACGATCACCCAGAGGTAGAAATGGGGTAGTGTTATTCAAAGCCGATACTACACGGCTATACATATATATATATATATATATATATATATATATATATATATTATTAGTATAAATGGCAGAGTTCAAACGATACAACGGGATACGGTTACGCTGTGGCTCATAAGTTCTGGAATGCCCACATACTGGACAACGAAGTGTGGGTAGGCCTAGTGGTAGTTCAGTAGAGTGACGAATGATTTGATAAAGGTAATGGGAAGCTGATTGACGAGGGCATCGCAAGACCAGTCGTTGTAGAAATCTTTGGGGAGGCCTATATTCAGCATAAGCCTCTATAGGGTAATAATGATGGCTGAGTTATACATTTAATAAGACGGCGATAGGCTTGCCCTATGTCACGAAGGTACATCGCTAATACATACATACATATTCTCACGCCGTTAGTTCCCATTGGGGTAGGCTGAAACTATCGATCGCCACTATGTACGATCCTGGCAAACCTCTCTAGCTTCATTCACATCCATCAATCATTTCATACATGCTCTTTTATTCTTCGTACTTCGGACACCTGCCTTTTTGAGCACATTTGGATCGCTAATAAAAACATCAATATTCAATTTATATGCAAAACATAATAAAATTGGCATAACTAGTGTTTATGGTATGAGAAGATATAAAAGGTGTAACAGGATCGTGCAAATTATCAATTAGCAGGTCCTGCCAACTCTAGTGGGACTTTAAGATTAGAGACGTAATCAAATGAGTCTTGTTATTATTATAATTAGTTAGTTACATTGTATTTTCAAGGAAAACATTTATAGCTTAAAATTAAAGTCGTTTTGTATACTAAATTTTAATTACAATACATTTTTACTCTAATGCATTTTACCAAGTTTGTTAAAAGTTATAACTTATATTCATAGCTGTGAAGTGTCATATGAAAATTACGCTACACCATTTCTTCCTATACTTTTTCGTAAGTGTTGGGCATTTTATAGTGTTTTTTGGCCACGCGGCAGGAGACCCATACCCTTTATTTCACGATTTTTCCCCACTCAGCTTACAGAAGTGGCTGAGGAATTTCTAATTGTGGAGCTCTGGCCACCTTTTTTAGGGATTTATATCCATTAGTACATGTATTTTTTATGCAAATATTAATATCTTTATAATATTATTAATACTGTGTAGTGTTTGCTCAAAATAACACTACCCCATTTCTTCCGGTGGGTGTACGTAAGAGGCAACTAACGGTCGCTATTAAGGGATTTTTGAGCGATGTGGTTGGAGACCCATCACCAACAACATTTCTTTTCCCCACGCAACTTCCAAAAGCGGCTGAGGTATTTCTGATTCCCTAGCTCTGGCAACCCCTTCAAGGGATTCACAGCCGAGAGCATGTGTATGTATTATTTTATAGTAAAAAAGATTATAGATATTTTTAGCAGATTGTACCTGAATTTGGCAAGCAAAATTAAGAAAAGAAATCAGAGAAAACATTTCATTACCGCATTTAATCACAGCTCTATACAAGTCTCTTATATCCTGTATATGTATATTCCATTTAAAATTATTATGATTATATCTCCTCGCCTCAGGTACAGATAGCATAAATGTAATTGGTTCGACCGATTCGTGATATGTGCTAAGTAAGGACCACGATATCGCGAATCGGACCGGCATGCCATTACGCGGCAAATTGAAAATGCTTCCAGTTCCGTTAGTGTTTGCATGGTTATTAAAACATAGATTCGGATTTTTATACGCATTTGTAATAATTAATACGTAAAATATTCAGGAAAGTTCATTTTCACCAAATTTGATACTTATATTCACGGCCATAAATTCCACACAGGAGTAGCCAGAGCTGTAGGTCTAAAAACTCTTCAGCCACATTTGGAAGTTGATAGGGGACAAGATGGTAGAAATAAAGTATCATTGGTGATGGTTCTCCAACTGCATTGCCCAGAAACACTTAAAAACCTATACCCTTAGTCATCTCTTAAAGCACCCGTGGGTAGAAAGAACTTCTTCTTAGATATTTTTTTAAGAAATGTAACTCAACTTATTTTTTTCTTCAATTAAAAACGTATTTTTTTATGCTTTGTCTAGTCTATAAAAAGACATGTTTTCTTCCTAGGACACCGATGTTGACATCGGTAGCGGTTGCGATGGGTCCTAAGCCACCGACGGAAAGAGATTATTACAATAATCTTACATATTAAAAAGCTCAGAAAACTGGCATCCGTATTAAAGGACAACGGCTTTTTATTTACTTACTTTTTTTACTATGCTATGTAGTGTCGGCTTAGAATAGCACTACCCCATTTCTTCCGGTGGGTGTACGTAAGAGGCGACTAACGGTATTGGGGCTTTTAAGGGATTTTTGAGCGATATGATTGGAGACTCATCACCAACAACCTTTATTTTTACTATCTTTTCCCTACTCGAATTTCTAAAAGTGGCTGAGGAATTTCTAATTCTTTAGCTCTGGCTATTCCTTCTTGGGATTTATAGCCGTGAGTATATGTATGTATGTATGTTTTTTCATTCTGTGCTGCGCTTTTACTCGTCCCTCAAGCCAGTCAGTCAGGGTTTGCAGGACCTCTTTCCAACTTGAATGTTATTTTATGATTTAGCCATAGTCCTTACAGGCGTAATGCGTTGGCACTAGTCTAGCGACTGAACCAAAAGGTGAAACTGGGTTTAATTTCCCAAAAAATATTTTCAAAGTGTACCCTTTGGGAATTAAAACTGAAAACACCGGATTGTGAATCGAGCGTTTTACCACTAGGCGACGAAAGCTGGTTTTAATCATCATACTATCATAGATCATATTCACAGTATAATCCCAAAAAAATATAATTAAGATATTATGTATCCTGTATGCATAGATATTATTATTACTAACAAAAAAAAAAAAAAAACTTTCAAATGGTTGATGAGCCTGAGTTTCAAATTATCATAAAAGAACTATGTTAAGCAGACACAGCAAAAAACTTAGTTCAAAAAACATAAACGATAAAAAGGTAAAACAGCAACTCATTCAATAAACGCAGCGATAAATCCCAAACTTTCACCAAATCTTTAGGGTTAGCACAACACTAATAAAATCTTTCAACTAAAAAATAAGCTCACTATTTACGTCATACAAAATTCGTATAAACCGCGGCAGGGCCATAAAGCAGAAGTGGCACATAAATTCACCGCATGGGCGACCCTAACACGCATTAGCTCCGCTCGGATTTTCCACCATGTGAGAAAACATTTTTCCTACAGCATTGCTGCATTGAATGACAGTCTACTTGCAATTTAGTTGTGAAATGTTTGTGCTTTCGTATTATATGACGGTTCTAGTTATTGGACAAATTGTCTAGATGGTAATAGGGTGATAACGTAATTAAGTTCACCACTTAAAATTCGGCTTTTATAGCTCTCATGTTTCGGGTTAAAATAATGCATCCCTATTACGTACCAAAATAATTAATTACAAATAAATATGGTGATTTGTATGCAGTAAGTAATAGACCAAATAGAAAATTTACATAAATAAAGGAAAAAAAAATTTCGACAAAGGCGGGATTCGAACCCGCGACCTCAGGTCTACGCCCCCGTCGCTCTTGCCAATTGAGCTACCGTGTCAATGGCTGCCAGCGCGAAATTCTTCTATCCTTTATTTCTTTTACACGTTTTAGTAGTGTTTGCGTTTCCTACCTCCGAATTTTTACTAATTCTTTTGCATTCTATCGGAAAAGATGACAAGTGGCCTACCGAATTAGTAAAAAATTCGAAGGTAGGAAACGGAAACACTATTAAAACGTGTAAAAGAAATAAAGGATAGAAGAATTTCGCGCTGGCAGCCATTGAAACGGTAGCTCAATTGGCAAGAGCGACGGGGGCGTAGACCCGAGGTCGCGGGTTCGAATCCCGCCTGTGTCGAAATTTTTCTTTCCTTTATTTATTAGTAATAATCCCCACATGAGGTTTTCATGAACAAAAAGATTTAAATTAGAAAATTTACATTTCAATTATCTTTTCATTGTTCAGTTTAAAACTTTAAGTAGAAATAACGTCATAATTATATAATTCCTCAATTCTTGTTGATTTTTCTTCATATATGTTACTCGATTATTAAATCATCCTTATAGGGCATCCCATCTATCCCAATCCTATCAAATTAATTATCTTTAACAAAAGTAGTAGAGTACCTTGTGCCGCACCCCAACTGTAATACTTAACCCTACGGGGCAACCACCTGTTACGTGCACACGACACTCCATACATGTATACATATACATATGTATGCAGCAACCATTCCCATGTGACGAAACGGGCTCACGGAAAATTGTTCCGGAAAATGTTCCTGGGAATTTTCGTTCAAAGCATCTTGACTTTTTGATGTTTATTTGTAGCTCTTGTGTGAGTTCAACTTGTTTGATGCAAAGTTTATTAATTTTAATCACACGAAGGTTGACGAATTTATGTTTAAGCTTTGAGAGTTACGTTATTTTATTTTACTTGAACATATTTTGATTTTGGTTTTCTGTTTACAACTTTTCTCAGATATATTTCTTTTCTACAGATATATTGGTTATGAAATTATTGTTTAAGTATTTACAATATAAGTAAGATCAATAAATTATGAAGATTGTATTTTATTGACATGTCACCAAGTCCACGTTATGTTAATTTAAAAAAATCTAATATTAAGTCTTTAAGTACTGTTTTCAATAATATTTTATTTTGGATATGGGCCTGAAAACTTGCAAAGTTGACCAATTTTTATAAGCTTCAAGTTCAGCTTATAAAATTGGGCAAAAAAAGAAAAACTAAGATATAACATTTGGTGAATGCTGTAAAATATATAAAGACATTTAGTCATGCATACGTAAATACAATACTCCGTATACGTACACACGTCAATACGTTCAACTGCCTCTATCTCATATTTATCCAAACTATCCCTAACAACACAAAGCCATGAACTTATAAACGACCTTTTACCAAAATGATTCGTATTGTGTAATGAACGTATAATAAATGCAAAAACGAGATGCAAGATAAACCCAAACACACATCACTCATACAAAACATAAAATAATAACACATTAAGCGACCTACACACGTACTCTCGTGACTATGTAGATTTCATAAGGAGGGCCGCACACGACGACATTTCGGTTGGGCTAATTCTAATGATGTTATTATGAGAAATGTGATTATAGGGATTATATTATTATAATGTATGTCAGCCGCATAATGTATGAGACGCCTTTTAGGAACATGGTATGTGCTGATAATCTTGATACTTTTTTTTTTGTTACTGAACGCAAGTAGCTTACGGTTTTTTAAGTCCATATTTTCGATGTCTATGTAATTATTAATTTATAAAGTCATAGAAGAGTCATGATTATATGAATTTATCGGTTTTCTTTATAATACATTCATAAATATACTCACGGCTATAAATCCCTAGAAAGGGTAGCCAGAGCTAAGAAAAAAGAAATTCCTCCGCCACTTTTGGAAGTTGAGTGGGGAAAAGATGGTAAAATAAAGGTGGTTGGTGATGTGTTTCCAACCGCATCGCCCAAAAATCCCTTAAAAGCCCCAATACCGTTAGTCGCCTCTTACGTACACCCACCGGTACAAATGGGGTAGTGGTATTCTAAGCCGACACTACATAGCAATATATTTTATATGATTAGTTATAGGACTAATGTAAATAACAATATTATCTAACTTCCTGGCCTGGACCGAGAGTTCTTTATGTCCGGGAATATCACTCCTCCCATGAAAATATTAATTTTCTTTTTTGGCCATGGGAGCGGTTAGAATTAAAGAGGATATGTAGTATATATACTATAGAATAATATCATTTATTTATTTGTAAATTAAATACTAAAATAATCAAATGGGCTTTTACAATTTGGGTTGCACCCATTAATAATAATCCTTAACTAATGAAGGAAGAATAAAATTTAATGATGAATGAAAACTTATAATAATATAATGTGCATACATATACTCGCGGCTATAATTCCCTAGAAGGTGTAGCCAGAGCCAAGGAATTATAAATTCCTCAGCCACTTTTGGAAGTTGAGTGGGGAAAAGGCGGTAAAATAAAGGTTTTCGGTGATGGGTCTCCAACCGCATCGCCCAAAAATCCAATAAAAAGCCCCGGTACCCTTAGTCGCCTCTTACGACACCCGTGGGTAGAAAGGGGTAGCGACATTCTAAGCCGGCACTACACGGTATTATAGTGCTTACATAATTATATTAACTTTTCGAATTTCGGTAATAAAATAGTCTATAATTAATATAATTTATATAAAATTCCAAGTACCAAGACATGGCAACGAACATATTCATAGATACAATCACACTATGGTTCATACGCTGAGCACGCTCTACTTATACCCAACTTAAACGTAACTTACTGTCACCAGCCCATCTCTTACGTTCCCACAATCGATCATCTTATCTCATACTTTAAGTTCTTATCTAAGAAACGATGAGCTGTTTATGTGATACATTAATAGATTTTTAATGGTCTCTTTTCTTCTTTTGTTTTTGGTTCCGGTGTCAACGGTATTTGTTTTTAGAGCCGCGTTGATTCACGGCTTCTTGTGGTTGTTTTTTTGGCTCATGTCTAGATTTGAAATGCAGTTTTTTGGATAGTTTTTAATGCGACATCAAATATTTTATACTAAACCTGACCAAAAACTAACTTGGCATCGATATAACAGTAATATTTTGGCTCATTTATTGAAAGATTTGGTTCACATAATCAATTCCCTGTTTTTACACTACATATTTCGTATATTTGATTTCAATCTTGTTTTCTAAAAGTGACTCTTAGTAGAATGACTAATACGATGCATGCAAATAAAGAATAAATAAAAGAAAGAAAATTTTCGACACAGGCGGGAATCGCACCCGCGACCTCGGGTATACGCCCCCATCGCTCTGCCAATTAAGCTACTTTATTTATTAGTAACTAGCGACCCGCCCCGGCTTCGCACGGGTGCAATGCTACTAATATAATAATAATAATAAAAATTAAAAGATAATCAACAACAAAAGATACTTATTCTATTCAGTTAAATTAATTCTTGATATTTTCCTCGCTAGAGAGCTCCGATAAACGCGTGCGATCGCTGCAAATCATAAAATGCTACATGGCGAAGCGCTTTTTTTTTTTTTTTGTTTACCGGTGGGGAAATCCTCGTAGGAGCTCTCTCGAGCGACGGGGGTATGTCGGACTTTTACCGACTAAAACCCCACCGGTTCTGTGCTGCTGGCCCTGCGGCCTAAGCGGCGGGCGTCACCTTAATATGTTGTGCCGGGCGGCTGAAGGCCGCCCTGGCGTGGCAAAGGAGTTTGCCTAAGCTAAGTCGAATAGGGTGAGTATAAAAATAAAATAGACTCTAGTTGAGTCTGGTGTGGCTCTACAGTTAGTGTTAAGGGTCTACAGTTAGTGTTAAGAGCGAAGCGCGGCCATCGACGCGCTATTTATAGGCACGCGCCGCCCGGCGCAAATAACTACGACCCTGCATTTTAAATTTGTAATATCTTCGGTAATATTCACTTAAATTACATGCTGTATAAAGCATATTGATCTATAATAAATGCACAATTTATTTAAGGTACTTAATTGGATAAGGATTAATGCTGTATTGTTTAAAATCACTTCGTAAATAACCATTTTTTAGTAAAGAATAAAAATGGTTATGCTGGGTTATCCCTAAGAGATAGACATATACCATCGCGGACTTTTTTGTTGAACTTTTTAAGGGGAACAATACTGTAGTACATTATTTTGGTCTATCTCGTAGGGTTCAGCCAGCGTTTGCAATATAAGTGCAAAAAAACGTGCTTATTTACGACATCACATTAGAAACCTTTAAATTTATCAGTGTTTCTCTACTATATTATGCATTTATTATACATACAAACCTTCCTTAAGAATCACTCTATCTATTAAAAAAAACCGCATCAAAATCCGTTGCGTAGTTTTAAAGATCTAAGCATACATACGGACATACAGCGAAAGCGACTTTGTTTTATACTATGTATTGATAATCCCCACATGAGGTTTTCATGAACAAAAAGATTTAAATTATGTGATAGTTTTCAACATTTGCATTCTATCTGAAAAGGTAGACAAGTGGCTTTCCGAATTATTAAAAATTCGGAGGTAGGAAACGCAAACACTACTTAAACGTAAAAGAAATAAAGGATAGAAGAATTTCGCACTGGCAGCGCGCGACGTGCGGCGGTCCGCGGCGGTTTTAGATGACTCTACAAGATATTCTGAAAGGATAACTGATTAAGCATTCTAGAAGAGATTGGGAAAAGTATCACTGAATAAGCTGCGAGGTGTTACTACAATCGTTGTTACCTTCTCCTCCTACAACATCTACATACTGTCTCAATCTACTTACTGTCTCTTTCGAAACAAAAGAGAAGAGGACATAGGGATTACTATACCCTAATCTACTGACCTATAATTTTCATTTGGCCTTATATGAAACCGACTTTTGGACGCCGCCGTTTTATGCTGGACTAATCCTTGTTACCTCTCAAGTACAAGATCACCGCTGGCAGACCATCAGTAAATAATCTTATTATTTTCATTTTTTGTTATGTTGCGTATATCTAATTTTCAATAAACTGAAGTAACTATTTATTTGTTTTATTAGTCTCTTTGCTCTCCGGGTTTCGTGTCTTAAGTCTTATTTCCCTAAGGGGATCAAGACTTACGACACGTAACGTTACAAATATCAGTCTATGGATCACCCGATTCACTACCTAGCACAAATGATCTTAATGGTGAATCTTCTTCCGTATGTTATGCAAATAAGTTCTCAAATGTGCGTAAATCCTTTTACCACTGGTGTTATTCCTCATCTTTTTCGAATTTTACTACGCCAGGAAAACCTTTCACCAGTTCTGGGCCGAAAACTTTATTTCCAGCTAAATGAAAAATTACTTTAAGTAACGACGATTTTCTGTCGAAGATATTACCTAATGGCAGACAATTTTTTGGTTACTTTTAAATAATATTATTTAATAATTTACTTAAGTAATAAATGTGATTATTATTTTCCAATTTGAAGCGATACTAATTAGTATTACTGATTAATAAAACATAGTTCCTATCGAAGGTTTCGTCTAAAAACAATCATTTCTGTGAGATAATTGTCATTTCGTGTAACATTATGCCATATTTTTTTATTCTTTTAATTTCCACTTTTGGAATTCCACTTTAGGATAATCTTAAAATTGACATTGTTTGTTATTATTTTAAGTCTTTGTTCTATGGAAGACAGTTTACGGTTTGATTTTTAATTATTTTTATTTCACAATTAAAAAGCTACTCTATTCAGTCTGCATATCATTACGCTTAACTTAATAAAGGTGAACATGAATAGTGATAGAAGAAATTATAAATAGGAGAAAAAAGCTGCCCTTGTTAAGCTAAAGCCGTCCACTAGTTAGTTATAATATAATACATATATACATACACTCACGGCTATAAATCCCAGGAAGGGGTAGCCAGAGCTAAAGAATTAGAAATTCCTCAGCCACTTTTGGAAATTTGAGTGGGGAAAAGATAGTAAAAATAAAGGTTGTTGGTGATGGGTCTCCAACCGCATCGCCCAAAAATCCCTTAATAGCCCCATACCGTTAGTCGCCTCTTACATACACCCACCAGAAGAAATCGGGTAGTGCTATTCTAAACCGACACTACACGGCAAGTTATAATATAAATATATATTTGACTATAGAAAACAAAATATCTAGCTACGAAGCACTAATATCTAAATATCCGTTAAATCTGACGCATTATCTGTTGGATATGTCAACATGCTACTTTTGTCTGAGTAACATAATAGGACAGTTCGTATGGTCCAAGTTTGAAGATATTTCGTATTATTATATCTTTAACAGTTTTTGAATTGTATTTAGATAATATACATCGCCTCTCTCAGTTTTAAAACATCTAATGAAGCAATGAGCGGTGGTTGCACGGATTAAAACATATCTTGTTCTTTGAGCGAGAGGGCACTAAAAGCCGGTGTAGTCAGCGAAATCTATGCTTATTTAGAATAGAATATAAATCTCTTTAATCATAGTAAAACACTTTGCAGACGTTTTGTTTTCACATAGAAGTATGAATTGATGGGCTGATAACTTGAAACCATCTCTTTTAAATCTTTTTGTTCATGAAAAGCTCATGTGGGGATTATTACTAATAAATGCGCTGGCAGCCATTGACACGGTGAGGTGGTGGCTCAATTGGCAGAGCGTCGGGGCGTATACCCGAGGTCGCGGGTTCGATTCCCGCCTGTGTCGAAATTTTTCTTTCCTTTATTTATTTGAAACCATCTCGTTAATATTTATTTAATTAGAGGGAGCTATGTATGATTTTTCAAAGATTCCAAATAGTTATTTCTTATTGTTCCACACAACTACAGTGTTAATTTTCATCACTATTTTTTCATGAAATCACAACACTATGAGCTGATGTTTTAAAAAAGATAAATCAGTAAATCGCGCTCGCTTATGTCTTGTACCTGTCGATGTTGTGAGCAATGTTTAAGAGCACATCAATTATAGTTGTTGAGAGGTAGCCAGCAGCAGTCACTACGGAGTGACATGATGCGTTTAGATGGAGATAACGCGCTTTGTTCGACTGATAGGTACGAAACGCAAACACTACTTAAAACGTTTAAAAGAAATAAAGTATAGAAGAATTTCGCGCTGGCAGCCATTGACACGATGGCTCAATTGGCAGAGCGTCGGGGCGTATACCCGAGGTCGCGGGTTCGATTCCCGCCTGTGTCGAAGTTTTTCTTCCCTTTATTTATTCTTTATTTATTTGTGATACTGAGAAGTTTGACTGGTTTTAATTTATTAACTTTAAACGTACCTATAGTTACGGTTATAAGTATCAACAAAAAGGGGTTGCTAGAATAAGAAATTTCCCCGACATTTTTGAATAATAAGTGGAGAAAGTGTGCAGTAAAGGATGTTGGTGATTGTTTTCAAAATAAATCGCCCAATGAAAAAGCTGCGGATGCTGCTATGAGTATGATTATTTATCGTTCTACAATATTTTCCCCATTTAAGTTCGAAGCTTAGCCGATAATTTATTGACTCTATTTGGCATGTATAGACGTACATACATACATACATATACTCACGGCTATAAATCCCTAGGAGGGGTTGCCAGTGCTAAGGAATAAGAAATTCCTCAGCCACTTTTGGAAAGTTGAGTCGGGAAAAGACGGTAAAATAAAGGTTGTTGGTGATGGGTCCCCAACCGCATCGCCCAAAAATCCCTTAAAAGCCCCAATACCGTTAGTCGCCTCTAACGTACACCCACCGGAAGAAATGGGGTAGTGCTATTCTAGGCCGACACTACACAGCAATATATATATAGACGTAAGTGTAGTATTCGTACGTAGAGTGTACGTATTCGTAGGTAGACTCATGAGAACATCAGTTTGAAACCACTCTCCCAGTTTAATCCGAATCGTATCTGACAGAGAAACTCTAACATAAAACAATCATATGTTAATCAAAGTACAATCACTCAGACGTGTTAATCTTGTTGCGTTAAGAGAGAAGTCGTCTAAGCAAACTCTACAAACAAATCAAAACTAAAATAAATAAATCTATCAAAGAGCACAAATTAAAAATTATTGAAGAAAACTTAGATAAAAGAGGATCAATTAAGAATGCAAAATCACAATTACAAACATCCAGCCCGTGGATACCTGAACTATATAATAAAAAAGGCAAAAGCTCTACCAACCGCATCGACCTATTAGATATAGCTTTCGACTATTACAAAAAGCTGTATGATTGCGAAAATGCTTCACCAAGTGATACTTCCGATATGAGAAATTCAATCACCGAAGATGACTCTACATTGCCATTTCTAGAGTGCGAAGTCAATATGGTAATCTCTTCTCTGTCTTCGATGAAAACCCCAGGAGAAGACGGTATAACAAATGAGATACTAAAAGCAATCAAAGAACCACTCACTCCTTTATTGACATTTTTATTCAACAACATATTACATGAGAGAAGTATACCATATCAATGGGAAACTGCGGTGATCTGCTTACTGTACAAAAAAGGCGATTCCAAAGATATCGGTAACTATAGACCAATAAGTATTCTACAGACGATATACAAACTTTTTACACAGCTGATTTTAAAACGCATTACGCCTTCACTTGATTTCAACCAGCCGAGAGAACAAGCAGGATTTAGAGCCAAGTATTCGACAACCGATCACATGTTTACGTTAACCCAGATCATTGAAAAATTCTCAGAATAGAAAAAAAAGGCTATATATTGGGTTTATAGACTACAAAAAGGCATTTGATTCCGCTCTTCATGATCCGATATGGACGGCTCTAAATGAACAGGGAGTGTCCAATGATTATATACTTATATTGAAAGAAATATATAAAAAGAGCAAAGGTTTGGTCAAACTTGATAGAAAAAGTAAACCGTTCGATATCAAAAGAGGAGTAAGACAGGGTGACCCGATTTCACCAAAACTTTTTACGGCCTTACTAGAGCATATCTTTAGAAAACTCGAATGGGACTCTATCGGCTTAAATATCAATGGAGAAAGATTAAATAAATTAAGATTTGCTGATGATATCGTTCTACTAAGCGAAAACCATAACGAACTACAGTTTATGCTTCACACCCTTGATGAAAAGAGTAGAGAATGCGGACTTGAGATGAACCCAGAAAAAACCTGTATACTAACAAATGGTGAACACATAGAAACAGTTGTTCAAGGTAAAGAAATTAAATATGTGAACGAGTATATATACCTCGGGCAAAAGATCACAATGACAAACTGGGCACTAAAAGAGGTTGGAAGAAGAATAGCTAGGGCGTGGAACAAATATTGGTCATTGAAAGATATATTCAAATCACGTATACCACTTAAATTAAAAAAGAAAGCTTACGATACAATAGTCCTGCCTACTCTACTTTACGGATGCCAAACTTGGCCTCTCACAAAGACGATAACTAATAAGCCACAAGTTTTTCAACGGTCAACGGAAAGGAGCATGTTGGGGTTGAAGCTAAGCGACAGAGTTAGAACCACAGAATTAAGGCAAAAAACAAAGCTTATCGACGTTGTAGCGATGGCGTGCAGTCTTAAATGGAGATGGGCAGGTCACGTAACACGTGCTAGCGATGGGCGCTGGAGCGAGAGGGTGCTGCACTGGCAGGTGCGAGACGCGAGGAGGCGGCGGAGCCGACCGCGGCGGCGCTGGGTGGACGACATCGTGCAGCTGGCCGGCGGCGCTTGGACGCGCCTCGCAGCTGACAGACACTGCTGGAAACGGATGGAGGAGGCCTACGTCCAACAATGGACGTCCCAAACATAGGATTGTATAATTATATCAATTGTAACATTCTTTGCTAATTGATTGGTGGGTTAATTTATAATAATTAATCTTGTATGTACTAACTATTCAATAACAATTAATAAAAATAAATAAAATAAAAAATAAAATAAAATAGAAATAGCATGAATAAAACCTACCTTAAATATAATCTTGTATAACAATCTAAACATAGATGTAAGTTAAATTTTGTCATTAATTGTTACACTAATTTAATATTGTCAATGTTATAAATCTTTATAAATTTGGGAAATAAAGGCTTTATTATTATTATTATTTCGGAAAACATTTTTGTTTCTCGCCTCTCCCATGGCCGAAAATGAAAATATAAATTTTAAATGGGAGAGGCGGTACTCCCCGACAAGAGCACAGTCGGTCGGGGTCAGGGAGTCAGGTTCAAGAACCGAAGGACGATCCGAGCCGTATCGAGCAGCACCGCTTTCTGCATTTGTGCTGGAACCGACACGCCACAGAAATCCAACCGCCTCAAGTTGGTCGCGAGACTGGTTGGAATTAACCCGTTCGCGGACAAAACAATTGGGATTATTTCTGTCGAAGTCACACCCCACATGTCGGTGATCTCGTGAGCCAGATCGAGATATTTCCGACGCTTCTCGGTTTCGGCTTTCACGAGACCCTCGTCATAAGGGATAGTGACATCCACTAGAAACACCCTCGACTGCGACCGATCCCATACCACGATATCAGGCTTATTCGCTAGAATAGTCCTGTCCGTGATAACAGATCGGTCCCAATAGATTTTGGCACGGTCGTTTTCTAGGATTGGCTCCGGCAGATACTTGTAATACGGCAGCCTCTGTTGCAAGAGTCCGTATTTTAGAGCGAGGTCCTGATGCAGGATTTTGGCTGCTTGGTTGTGCCTGTGCAAGTACTCAGTGTTAGCAAGAGCCAAACAACCGGACATAACATGCCTAAGTGACTCTCCGGGACGGCCACATGCTCGACAGATGTCTGTGGTACCGTCCTTTAGGATGTATTTCCGATAGTTCCGCGTCTTGATAACCTGGTCCTGTATTGCACAGACAAAACCTTCGGTTTCCCCAAAGAGGTCCCCGAAACGCAGACAATGCAGGGAGGCTTTACGGTCTACGAAAGGTTCGTGAAGTACCTTGTAAAACCTCCCGTGCAGTATTATTATTATTAAGTGTAGTATTCGTACGTAGAGTGTACGTATTCGTAGGAAGACTCATGAGAACATCAGTTTGAAACCACTCTTCCAGTTTAATCCGAATCGTATCTGACAGAGAAACTCTAACATAAAACAATCATATGTTAATCAAAGTACAATCACTCAGACGTGTTAATCTTGTTGCGTTAAATTAAATTGTTTTCACTTCTTGTAGTGTTGATTGGAACATGTTAATAATAATAAAACATATGTTGAAAACACATTGTTCAATTTGGCGTTTAATTAAAATATCTATTGGTTGATGGGTTATTTGTAAGACATATGAAAGCGAAAGATAATTTGTTTGCAGAGTTACGAGTAGTATATAACAATAACCAAAACAGTTTTTTTTTACGGTTAATATTATGTTTGTGTTTCAAAGTATTACGCATATACTTTGTAGGCAAAAACTGTATGAAGAATACGATAGTGACTTGCGATATTCAAAAGCATCTGTACCTCTGCCATCCCTTCGAGGATTAATGGCAGACACACACCCTCAGACAGATTTTCGTCTAATAGGGAAAAAGAACCCGAATTTAAATCTTTTTGTTCATGAAAACCTCATGTGGGGATTATAACTAATAAATAAAGGAAAGAAAAATTTCGACACAGGCGGGAATCGATCCCGCGACCTCGGGTATACGCCCCCGTCGCTCTGCCAATTGAGCTACCGTGTCAATGGCTGCCAGCGTGAAATTCTTGCGAAATGCCTGTGTCGAAATTTTCCTTTCCTTTGTTTATTCTTTATTTATTAAAAAGAACCCGAGTTGTGCGGGACAGATATAAACCTACAATATTGTTTATTTACTTAGCCCCTTACTATGAGTTTCAATTTTTCACACAGCTTGAGTCCGAAAGAATACTCTTGCGCAGTGCCGTGATAAGGTTTGTATGAAGTAAGAATAAATTCGACAAAGTTCAAGGATTGTTATTGTTGGTCCATGCGGTTGGCAACCTCTATTTCAGAAATATTGTGTTACCTTAGTTAAAACTTGAAAAAAAGGAAAAAAATGCTGCCTAAGAATACATAGTTAAGAAGTTAGAATACAAACAACAAAGTTAGAATACATAGTTTGAATACAAAATAGTTAGTTATTTAGATTACAAAGTTAGAATACATAGTTAAGGAACTCTTACAAAATTATAAAATAGACATTAAATCATACATATACTCACGGCCATAAATTACTATTATCAACCTTGGCTGAGGAATTTCGAATTCCTTAGCTCTGGCTACCCCTTCTAGGGATTTATAGCCGTGAGTATATGCATGTATATGTATG
Organism: Bedellia somnulentella; assembly: GCA_963576735.1. NCBI lineage: Eukaryota > Metazoa > Arthropoda > Insecta > Lepidoptera > Bedelliidae > Bedellia > Bedellia somnulentella. The sequence continues at coordinate 13,125,725 of OY755186.1, read as the reverse complement.
TACCTTAGTTAGATCAAACATAAGAAAACAATGTATTAATTCATCATTGCAGCCGTATATTGACGAACTAGACTAAGGGTATGGGGCTTCTGTAACTAGATTTTGGGCGATGTGGTGGAAGACCCATTTCCAACGATACTTTATTTTTACCATCTTGTCCCCTATCAACTTCCAAATATGTCTGAGGAGCTTCTAGCTCTAAATATCTGGCTACCCCTTTTTGGGATTTATGGCCGTGATGTATGATTTAATTTGTATTTAATAATTTTGTAAGAATCCCTAAACTATGTATTCTAACTTTGTTATCTAACTAACTATTTTGTATTCTAACTATATATTCTAACTTTGTTGTTTGTATTCCAACTTTCTTAACTCTGTATTCTTAGGCAGCATTTTTTTCCTTTTTTTCAAGTTCTCTACAAAACTTAGTTATCTCACAAATTGAATTCACAAGTGCAGCGTGTTTTAACCGTTGGCCCATGAGATATTTCTGAGAGCAGTTGATGACTAACCCCAGCAATGAAACAGGAAGACAAGAAACCCCACGGTTGCGCGTGCGCAGACCGCTCGTTATTACTAGTGTAATAACAAACACATATCATGCCAACGGTGAAGTATGGGCACTGTTAGGTTAAGGTTAAATGGGTTTCTAAATAAGCAGTTAAAGAGTAATTTGCTGTATTTAGCTGGTGTTCTGGCAGAAGCATATTTATGGAGGATACGTTATTTGATTTGTGTCATGAAAATGTCTAAGAATAAGTGCAGAGCTGTGATGTTTGCCCTACATGTTTGCATAATGTTGAAATGTCTGACAAATGGAATTTTAGAATTAGGCACTATGTTAGAAGTGTATTTTCTTCTTCATTACCTTGTTTTTTGTTAAGCAATGTGTGTTATTTTTTAATGAAAATAATAGTTCTTCATAGTCTTCACACTGTATACTAAATACGATTAATATTAAATCTGCGTATTTTTGCCTGTTTGTAATGAATAGACCCAGTAATCACTCAGCTGATTTAATTTACATACATACATACATATACTCACGGCTATAAATCCCTAGAAGGGGTAGCCAGAGCTAAGTAATTACAAATTCCTCAGCCACTTTTGGAAGTTGAGTGGGGAAAAGATGGTAGAATAAAGGTTGTTGGTGATGAGTCTCCAACCGCATCGCCCAAAATTCCCTTAAAAGCCCCAATACCGTTAGTCGCCTCTTACGTACACCCACCGGAAGAAATGGGGTAGTGCTATTCTATGCCGCACTACACAGCTGATTTAATTTACTACTTTGTCAAATGATCTTACTACCTTCAGAAGTATCCATTGAAAAAATACCATCACTCTAAATTTCTTTAGGAGTAAGCACTACTGAGAAAATTTTATATTTTAAAATTACACATCCGTTACATAACTAGAATATGACAAAATTAAACCTCCACACGCTTAATGATATAAATCCCATGTTGTAGTATATAATATTTGGATATCAGCAAAATCCACCACTTTTGGAAGCTAAGTAGAGCCAGAGTAAAAAAGACACAGTTACCCTGGCAACCGTGATAGCCCAGTGGGTAGAACACTCGGTTATCGTGCAAACGACTAGTGTTCAAATCCTGGGTCGGGCCTACACCAATTTGTCTTTTCTAAAGACATATGTGTGGTTAATTTATCATGGTTGTTAACGATAAGGGAAAATATCGTGAGGAAACCCACATGGCTGAGTTGTACTTAGTCATGTGACAGTGTATTCGTACAAAACGGCGATAGGCCTGACCCCTATCACGTGAGTACACTGTCCATGCAAAACGTGGGTACTCTGAACACCAGGTGACAAAGTCACGTGATGTTCAGAAGTATTAGTACCTCTGCCAACCCCTTCGGGGATATTCGGCGTGAACGTTTATGTTTATTTCCCAGTTTGACGACAATTTTATACGTGCTTTTGGTAGTGCATTCAAGTTAAACACATTATAGTGTGGTGCACTAAAACATACTATTATAGATTCTATGAGATTTTGTTTTACTGCTACGAATCCGAAGATCCGAGGTTTTGAGGCTCTAATTACAATTTAGCTAAGACTATATGCCTTGGTTAATCAGCTCTTATTTAAAATTTGATTTACCAACTACATCATCATATGAATATTTTATTCATCACAACAAAAATAACAACAGAAATTCCTTTCAATACCAACCACCATTCTCAGACAATTCTCAAACCTAATCGAAATACAAAACCATAAATAAACTTTCATAAAATTTCACGAGTCACATTACCGTAGTAAAAGTAGGAGAATGTCATAATAAATTAATAGTGGACAAAGACAGGCAAATAGCGGTCCATTTTACCGAGCATCTGCGCTCACGCATGCGCGCTTGTGTTTGATACGACAGAAGAATAGAAACTTCGAATTATGAACAAAGAGGGCTTCCATTTTGTATCGGTCACGTACATGTTCGACAGATTATAATGTGACCTTTCGGCCGCAACACACGAGTCATTGTGAGGTTAATATGTTTTTTTTATTAGAACTACTTGGAGATTTGATTTAGTTGAACTTAAGTGGTGTCTACAATGTTCATTTACGAAATGTGATCGCATTGACTCTGCGTTTATTGTTTTTTAATTAAGTTACTCCATATGGAAAATTTGTACCTTTACTTTTATTATTCTGCTATTCCCTAGAACCAACTGTATTAGCCGTTATTGGTCTGATATAAAAAAAATACATTTTTTTTAAGCGGAACTGCTTTAATTTTTATGTTACGTAAATGACAAAAACAAGGGATAGAATGTAAAACAAAGTTCTGTTTAGTACAAAAACTAAAACTGGCTAATATTACTTGCGGACTAAAGCTAACTATTATTTATACTTTTGTATAAAATACTCAATATAATATTACCAAATCTTGTATTCGAATATATATTAAAATCTACACCTGTTGCTATAAAATAAAATAAAAAACATACATACGAAAAAATCAAAAATATAGCCTTTGCGGCTCTAGGCTACTAATTTCTTTAAGAAAAAACCAATAGCACGCAAACATGCATATATAAACAATACACTCAAAACTATGCAGAAAACCATACCCTTTTCAAAATTCTAAAATAACCTTCATATTAAACAAACGTTCCATTAACCCGTAGTTTAATGAAAATGAAAACACATATTCATTCTAAAACAGGATTAAACAATTAACTTTCCCTGCCACACTAACCCGACGACATATTCATTAAAACGGAACGTCCTTTCCGCAGTGTAGCAGCGTCTTTAGATATAAAACGGGCGATATGCTAAGCGGTGTGGCATTTCGTTGTAGAATTCAATTGGTCGTTTTATTGTTGTGGTTAATGGAAAACTATGATACAGTTACTCAATGTGAAATACATATTAACTTTGTGATATTAGATTTGGTAAAGTTCAAAGGGTAGGCGGTTTTAATGTCACGGGTCCGAACTCGGCATCGACTTTGTTTGTGTCGAATACGTTTTGTGTTGCAAAACTAAATTTCGACTTTTTAAGTGGTTGCTGGGTGATGTGATAATTTAGTAAATTGATTGCCGTGTAGTGGCGGCTTATAAAGTCACTCCCTATTTCTACCCATGGGTGCCGTAAGAGGCGACTTAGGTTAATAAGACTTTTGAAGTGGTTTTTGAGCGATACGGTTGGGGACCTATCACCAACGATACATTATTTCTACGATCTTGTCTCCTATCAACTTCTAAATGTGGCTGAGGAGTTTCTAGCTCTGAAACTCTGGCTACCCTTTTTGGGGATTTATAGCCGTGCGTGTATGCATTTATGAGATGAGGCTTCTTCCACAACCTTACAATTTACCTCTAACTACCTTTTTTGGATCTAAGGGTATCTATATATTAAGTATCTTATCATAATATACATGCATACATATCACTTCATAATAACCATACCGAATATTCTTCACGTGAGTGCCATACAAAGCGAAAAGGGTTTGATTTTTTTAAAGTTTCCTCTTGTTAGGGTTAAAAGCCGTAAATATAAATTTATTCATCCTAATGAGGATTTATTATAAGCGTTTTCAATGATTTTTGGATGATCTGCCTGGAGACCTATCAGCAAAAACCTTTATTGTACATTATTTTCACCCTTCAATGGCTTATAGTTCTGGCTAACACTTTTTGGGATAGCCGTAAGTATAAATATGTACTTATGTTTTAATTTGAACATTGCTTTATATGCCGGCAAATCAATAAGCAATAAAGTCTGCACGAAATGGTCATGCACGTACGAGTACGCATAGATCAATACCAAGTAAAATATATGTAGAAGAGACAAGATCTCCGTAATAGTATATTATTACAATCGTTTTGTCTCCATCTGGACCATTGTATACTTTGTAGACCACCGACATTGTTTAAACTGTTGCGTGGAGACACGCTGCGGAATATGCGAGGAGATTTTGCTGTGTGTATGTACGGAATTCCTTGTGTATTTGTTGATGTATTGAAATTCTTCACCATCTTTTTCCCTAACAATTTCCGAATGTGGCTGAAGAGTTTCTAGCTCTGAAGGGGTAGCCTTTTTGGAATTTATGGCTTTGAGTATACTCATATGTATGCGCCGTTTAGTGTCGGCTTAGGATAACACTACCCCATTTCTACCGGTGGGTGTACGTAAGAGGCAACTAACGGTATTGGGGCTATTAAGTGATTTTTGGGCGATGCGGTTGGAGACCCATTACCAACAACCTTTATTCCACCATCTTTTCCCCACTCAACTTCCAAAAGTGGCTGAGGAATTTCTGATTCCCTAGCTCTGGCTACCCCTTCAAGGGATTCTTATCCGTGAGTATGTATTTAGTACATGTAAATCCGCCTTTGTGTACATTTACTGTTCTGTAATTTTTTAAATACTGTTTGTGTGTTGTGTTTTTGTATTTAATAAAGTGTTTATTATTATTATAGGAACACTTTTAGTTTTTCGCCTCTCCCATGGCCGAAACAGAAAATTTGAATTTTAAATGAGAGAGGCGGTACTCCCCGACAGGAGCACAGTCGGTCGGGGTCAGGGAGTCAGGTTCAAGAACCGACGGACGATCCGAGCCGTATCCAGCAGCACCGCTTTCTGCATCTTTGCTGGAACCGACACGCCACAGAAATCCAACCGCCTCAAGTTGGTCGCGAGGCTGGTTGGAATTAACCCGTTCGCGGACAAAACAATTGGGATTATTTCTGTCGAAGTCACACCCCACATGTCGGTGATCTCGTGAGCCAGATCGAGATATTTCCGACGCTTCTCGGTGTCGGCTTTCACGAGACCCTCGTCATGAGGGATAGTGACATCCACTAGAAATACCCTCGACTGTGACCGATCCCATAGTACGATATCAGGCTTATTCGCTAGAATAGTCCTGTTAGTGATAACGGATCGGTCCCAATAGATTTTGGCACGGTCGTTTTCTAGGATTGGCTCCGGCAGCTACTTGTAATACGGCAGCCTCTGTTGAAAGAGTCCGTATTTCAGAGCGAGCTCCTGATGCAGGATTTTGGCTGCTTGGTTGTGTCTGTGCAAGTACTCAGTGTTAGCAAGAGCCGAACAACCGGAAATAACATTATTATTATTTTGGGAACATTCTTTAGTTTCTCGCCTCTCCCATGGCCGAAACAGAAAATTAGAATTTTAAATGGGAGAGGCGGTACTCCCCGACAAGAGCACAGTCGGTCGGGGTCAGGGAGTCAAGTTCAAGAACCGACGGACGATCCGAGCCGTATCGAGCAGCACCGCTTTCTGCATCTGTGCTGGAACCGACACGCCACAGAAATCCAACCGCCTCAAGTTGGTCGCGAGGCTGGTTGGAATTAACCCGTTATTATTATTATTATTGTTTCTTATTATTATTGATTCCTCAATTCAAAACATTATATCAAGCTGCACCTCAAAGTATCCTCGTTTAAGTTATTTCTCGTATGTAAACCTGATGGAAGAAGAACCTTCTTTTTCAAGATCGTGTGGCAATTTGTTACATGGTGTTCAGAGTCACTTCTTTTAATACTTAAAATGTTACAAAAACATCTCTGTTTCATAAACATCCCATCAATAACATCCCCTCGTCAGGTAAATACAACCTTAACCTTCAATATCGCGAACAGTAGCCCACAAGTGACATATGAGTATCAAGATTCAAGCGTAGCATTGCTTACATCGATACCATTTACATCTGCTCTCATGTCATCCCATATCATCTGCTCAGTCTCACACAGAGACTTTAGCGTCTCTGCCTATCCCTTCCTCAGGTAAATACACTCACAACCTCCAATATCCAAAAAAATAGCCCACAAGTGACATATGAGTATCAAGATTCAAGACGTTAGGTCTATGTCTATTTCACCGCTTTACTTAGTTAGCCTCACACATAAAGTGACAATCTCTGTCTATCCCATCGTCGGGTAAGTAAACGTTAAATACAACCACAACCTTACTTCAATTACAAATTACAAATTTACAATCTTACTTATTTTAAAAAGTCTTTAATGTGTGCGTATGTTATTAATTATTATAATTATTGTTTGAATTTATCTTAAGAATGTTGTGTATTTACTTTTGTCTATTTATGTTCTTTGTGGTTGTTATCCTTTTTCATATTTTATTTCTGTTTTTCTGTAATGATAACTTTTTTGTATTGATTGTTTTTGTATTGTATTTGTATTGATTGTTTTTGTTACCTATCTGTGAGAAAATTTGAGGAGATACCAAAATTTATTTACTTATGTTCTATATGTTGTTATTTTATATTCTTTTTGCTATTTCTGTTTTTTCTCCTTAATAAATAAATAAACAAATAAATAAAACCTCCAATACCCAGAACAATAGCCCACAAGTGACATATGAGTATCAAGATTCAAGCACAGCATTGCCTACATCGATAATATTTACATAAATATTTTTTCACACAATAACTTAGTTAGTCTCACACATAGATTTTAACGCCTCTGTCTATCCCATCGACGGGTAAGTACATGTTAAATACAACCACAACCTCCAATACCCAGAACAATAGCCCACAAGTGACATATGAGTATCAAGATTCAAGCCCAGCATTGTTAGTGGGCGGTATCTACTAATTAACGATTTAGCGACTACACGTGTTTCGCTCTGGCATTTCGCTTGTTACAATAGTGTCGGGTCAGAAAGTTCACTAATTAGATGGCAGATCTTTAACAAGGTATTGTGCTATCGGTTTTGCTATTTCTATGCTCTTTTGGTTGTGGATTTACTTGAATGGTTATAAATGTACATACATATACTCACGGCTATATTTCCCTAGAAGGGGAAGCCAGAGCTAAGGACTTATAAATTCCTCAGCCACTTTTGGAAGTTAAGTGGGGAAAAGATGGTGGAAATAAAGGTTATTGGTGATGGGTCTCCAACCGCATGGCCCAAAAATCCAATAAAAAGCCCCAATACCCTTAGTCGCCTCTTACGACACCCGTGGGTAGAAAGGGGTAGCGACATTCTAAGCCGGCACTACACGGCGAATCGCATCGCACGGTTATAAACGTGTTGGATGTAAATAACGCTTGTACCTTCTCTGGACACTAGATGGCGCTTGCCATGTGAGTTCAGAAGTATTGGTACCTCTGCCAACTCCTTCGGGGATAAACGGCGTGAACGTTTATGTTATGTTATGTTATGTATGGATGTAAATGTAAAAATATATCGTTGGATTGGAAAAGTACTCTTATTTTTTGTGTGATCGTTGTATAACCGTTGATGTGTAGCTAAGTATAGTCCCAATGCAATTTTCCTGTGAGTGTTGTATGAGAAGACTCAAAGGTATTGGGGTTGATTTTTAGGCAAAGTGGTAGAAGACCCCACCGCCAACCAACCTCAAATACAGCTTCTAAAAGAGGCAGAGGAATTTTCAAATTAAGATTTGCTGGCTACCCGATGGTTAAGATTCTTCTTTTCAATATTTAATGCTCCCAACCTCCAACCAAATAAAGCTAAGGAAGTATTAATCCTTAAAATATTATTTTTAAACCATTTTTTGGTATTTTTAATCGAATATTTCGTGTAACTGACATAGACCCTTAGAGAAGTAAAAGTTATGTGCCAATGGGCAGGGCACATTACACCGACAGCCGTTGAGGCTCAATGGTTCTAGAGTAGCGGCCACGAACTGGCCAATGCAGTAGGAGCAGGCCTACCACAAAATGGACGGAAAATTGAGGAGGGTTACACCTGTCCAGCTTAGAACAGCACTACAGCATATCAATCCAAGTGAAGGAAAGCCATAAGTCTCATAAAAGGAGGCAATAAGATTAGCAACTCAGCACTAGCTAAGATCTCAAATTAAGGAAGGATTAGCAACCTAGCGCATAAATCTGAAACTAAGGCTTACCAAACTTAGCTGAATTCAACATTCATGCCTTATATAAACAAAGGCAAAGGAACTAATATTTTGAAAATCATGTAATGCTCCCAATGATAACTATTGGCGTAAGTATATGTATGTATCATACATACATACATACATATACTCACGCCATTAGTTCCCATTGGGGTAGGCAGAGACTATTGATCGCCACTTCGTACGATCCAAACAAACCTCTCTAGCTTCGTTTACATCCATCAATATTTTCATACATGCTCTTTTATTCTTCATACTTCGGACGCCAGCCTTTTTGAGCACACTCTCAATTTGGTCCAAGTGTGTTCTCCGTGGTCGTCCTCTACTAACATTACCATCCACACTAGCTCTATAGATCCCTTTTACCAATTTTCTATCATCCATCCTCTCTATGTGCCCAAACCATGTATGTATCATGTGACATATTTGTCATCGTGTTCAGAGTACCTACGATTTATTATTGACTCGCTTTGTTTGTAAATCTATGCTTTAAAGTCCGACCACTGGCTTTGGAATGATTTGTGCGAGTAATCTAACTCCATTAAATCTGTTCCCACCGAGTTCTCCTTGAATAATACCATCCAAATAAAAAGCAACTAGTACTTATATGTATTTACGCTTCATATTGATGTACTAATTGTCTAAACAAATTCAATATAAACATATCCAAGCAGAAAAATACCTTTTTCTAACAAGTACGAATGAAATGAAATGTATTAGGAAGACTCAACTCGAAGGGACAACTCGTCTAACCTATCGAAGTGAAATGTATTAAATAAATCCACTTACATGGCTTCACAAATATTTCCCCAAAATAAGGGTACCTTATCAAACTTGCTCGATAGGCAGTTAGTACACCATTCAATCACCCAATAATGTGCAATACACTCCATAACATTGTCAACCAACCTACTTCCTTATTTTAAAACAGCTTAAATCGACAAAAACATAAAACTAACTTTAGCTCTAAAACTGACCAACATAAAAGACAAAATTGCATGCGCAGTTAAAAAATTTCCGAAATAAAAATGCACATTTCTTTTTTCTATCCCACACAGGAATTGAAACCTAACGATTGAACTTTGCTCCACAGTTCTCTTCGAAGTCAGCTTGAAAATTGAATTGGATTTACGTCGTTTTGGGTCTGCGAGGCAATGTAAAGGGGAGAAAAGGCAAATAGCGTCATATTAAGTGAGCACATGAGAGGGAAACGGGAAAATGTGTGGGAAAATCGGATAGAGACATTCGGGATTTTACGCGTGATTTAGCAGTGACAAATAGGAACTTGTCACCATTATACAATGAGCTGTTGTTCAATATTTATTGGGGGCAATGTGAGTTCAAGATAAATAAGTTGTGTGGATCATCTAATCGTTGTTGATATAAGCACACGATTTATTGGCTGTGACGAAATTTGGGGATGTTTTGGTTTCGTAATAGATCTTTGACATTAATCTGTTTCGATACACTTTTGATTTGCTTGAATTTTATTGGAGAACTAGTTGAATTAATTTGTTTTATTTAACTTTGATATTATTTTGACATCTAAACATTTTTGTTATTTGCCCTCTATCACTTCATGCTTCAGGCAAACAATTCTACGTTTTTTTTTGGCTGAGCCCCTTTTTTGCTTAGCCTTTAATAAAGCGATTGAAAACTGTTTGTCAAAGTCTGCTTTGTAATTAAAGTTATTATATATCATACAATCAAAATTTATTGCCGTGTAGTGCCGGCTTAGAATGTCGCTACCCCTTTCTACCCACGGGTGTCGTAAGAGGCGACTAAGGGTATTGGTGCTTTTTATTGGATTTTTGGGCGATACGGTTGGAGACCCATCACCAAAAACCTTTATTTTACCATCTTTTCCCACTCAACTTCCAAAAGTGGCTGAGGAATTTATATTTCCTTAGCACTGGCTTCCCCTTCTAGGGAAATATAGCCGTGAGTATATGCATGTATGTATGTACAATCGAAATACTACCATACTGATTTAACCAACTTACAATCTCCAGCAATCACTACAATTACAAATCTTCGTAAAGCAAATAAACTTAAATCAAACCCATAGAAGGGCTAGCACGCGCATTTACGGCAGATTAATAAATAATTATCACTAATATGACAGATAGAGTAATGACGACACTCCGCGAACCGTTCCCGGTACAATTAGACGCTGCAAGATCTATGGATGGTGGACTGTAGCCTGCAGTACTCTACTCTATATGTGGTGTAAGTTGTAAGATATTGGAGATTTATTTATTTATTTATCCGGCACACAAACAGTATTATGACATAGCATTAGTATAAAACATTTAAAAATAATACATATTCGGACATAATACCAAGAAACTGTGTACACAGCATGATATTAAATAATCAGTTGAGATTACAACTTAAGAAATATATTAGTATAGTTATTATAGTTTTTTTTTTTATTTTATTTAATAACATTAATGTAAGTTACAAATAAAATGAAGACTATTTACAAAGGGAAAGGGAAAGGAGCTAGATTTGAACATGATAAGCACAACATAAAAACAACAAGACAAGTAATAAATAATGGAAAATTATGAAATGATTTTATATATCCTACTAACTATATCCTTTATTGAAGTCTCGCACTGCGGTGAGACATTTTATTTTGAATGTGCGTAGAGTGTGTTGATAGACGTCAGGAGCGTTTGTGTCATTGTCTTTGTGGGTTTGTAAGGGTAGCAAGTATTTTGGTTGCAGTAATTAGTATTAGAGCTTCAAAAAACAGTTTTTACGTAGAGCGCTTTCCCGACAAAAAGTGGGTACTTGAAACACCAGATGACAAGGGGTCCAAGACATTCAACAGAATTAGTCTCTTAATTTTCATTAATTTATCTGTATAAAATATATTTACATTTCACAATATTAATATACTCATACCTTTGGGAATACATACAAACATAAACTCATACATGTTGGCAAAGATTTGCAATCGCCACTTCGCCAGATCCTGTAAACTTATAAAACTTGTCATACTTGCTCTTTTAATACACTCAAGCATGGGTGTGCTACCTGTTAACTAGATATCGCGTAGTATAAAACAGCTATCTCTTTCGCACTTACATAGTATCGTATACTGCCATCTCATTCTAACCGATATCGTGACGATAATAAAGCTCTCGTGCTAGGGCGCCTGACGCCTGCCGTTTTAGTCACATTATCTTTTATCATTAATTTGTCACTCATAGCGGGTACTGACTGAAAATCAGTATTGTGAGTCAATCTTACAATTTTATGCGGAGTCATGGCCTTTTCGACTTAAGGGTATAGTCTGATGTACTGTATATGTTATTGTATTTGTCATGTGTGTTAAATTTTTTGTTTTTATTTTTTCTGTTGTATTTTGTACTCTTGATGCAAATTAATGTTTTTTCTTCTCCTTCTTATCTCTGTCCTTCGGAGATATTGTAATGGGTAAAGTTTCATCCAACATTTGATCGTTTGTACCATACCCAACATAGTACCCCGCAGCACGCGACGCAACTGGGTCCTCTAACCTGGTAATAGTATCCCATTCTCCACCATTACGTCGATATTAGACGAGCCCCGTACTGTGCGTACTGACTGCAAAACAATGGCGGGACTAATTATCTGTTATTTTCATTAGGTTTACTACAAATACCGGAAAATGGCTTCATTTTAAACAGTATTTTATCATTTGCACTATATCCAGCATAGTACCCCGCAGGACGCGACGTAACAAGGTCCTAAAACCTGGTTGTTGTTAAAAAGATGATAATAATAAACGTTTTCGGTGACGGGCCTCCAACCACATCGCCCAAAAATCACTTAAAAAGCCCCTATACCCTTCGTCGCCTCTTACGATTACCCACGGATAGCAATGGGGTGGTGTTATTCTAAGCTGGCACTACACGGCACTAGAAATGGGGTAGTGTTATTCTAAGCCGGCACTACACGGCACATTATACATATATTAAATAAGTATATAGAATATAAAGACAGCGTACTAAATGTAAAGAATGAAAGTGGCTGAGGAATTTGTAATTCCTTAGCTCTGGCTACCCCTTCTAGGGATTTATAGCCGTGAGTATATGTATGTATGTATGTAATGAAAGGTAAACCTAAATCAACAACAGTAGGTTTGCCGGGATCGTATATATTGAAACGATTAAAACTCTCAGCCTTACAATACGCTTCATCTATCGTGATTTTACTATATGTATATTTGAATAAATATGTAGAGTAGATGTGTAGGTATTTCCCCGTATAAACCTTCGTAAACGTAAAAACGTGTGAGCTAGTTCAAATTAAACAAGATGGCCTACACCTAGAATATAAAGTCGAATTCTTTGCCATTTCACCAAAAAAAAGGGTTCTTAATAATCATATTTCCCAAGGCTTTTGCGGCCCAGTGTACTTATTGGACAAGCGAGCCCCGCGGCAGTAGCCACTAACTGTAAACAATACCCGCAATATTAATTGCATATGCTAAAGCAATAAAATTATATGCGCCTGATCATTTGCTGCTTATGGACCACCGAGTGTGTAGGTATGCGTGTTCTGTGACGTCATAAGCTTGTATTTTGTTGTATAGGACGAATGAATCTATGGCCTTGATGGAAGGTGATTAGCTTAGGGTCTGGAGGTTGCAGGTTTAAATCCCGTTTGAATTGTGTGATGAATTTGAATGTGTGTTTGTTAGTCTTCGATTAAATTTATATATGGATGACACATTAATAAATATATCATCGAGTTAGTATCCCTAACCACACTTCATAACATAACATACCAGACCTAACATAACATAACATAAACGTTCATGCCGAATATCCCCGAAGGGGTTGGCAGAGGTACTAATACTTCTGAACAACACGTGACCTGGTGTTCAGAGTACCCACGTTTTGCATGGACAGTGTACTCACGTGATAGGGGGCAGGCCTATCGCCGTTTTGTACGAATACACTGTCACATGACTAAGTACAACTCAGCCATGTGGGTTTCCTCACGATGTTTTCCCTCACCGTTAACAACCGTGATAAATTAAAGTCACATATATGTCTTTAGAAAAGACAAATTGGTGTAGGCCCGACACGGGATTTGAACACTAGTCGTTTGCACGATAACCGGTGTTCTACTCATTGAGCTATCACGTCGTCGTCAAGACCTAACACCAACCATTATCTAATTTCCAAATGTGTCCTCTAAATTCTAAAGCTCTGGCTACTCCTATTTATTGGAGCGAAGCTCCATTTACCTCCGACTTTTGTATTTCTTGTGATATCACTCCTACTAAACGGCTGGACCGATCTCTACCTAACTTTGCATGATGGTCATAAACATCGATGACCAGGTTGCGACAGATAGTTTTTTTAAAAAAAAATGATACCATTGAGGAACATTCACATTTAAACGTTTCCCATGTAAGTCTACTGGAAACTATTGTTAACAAAACTCCGCTTCAATTTAGCATCGCGAAGCATTCATGCCCAGTATTTAGAGCCTTGAGTGTCACGGTATAACCAATGAGGTACATTGCCAAAAATACTTGCATGAACATCAAGTGATTAAACTTCACGTGACATACAGATGAACTAGTATTTCTACCAACCCTTTATAGATGTAAAGCGTTTTGTTAATCTATTTATGTATCATTGTAATACATAAGATTAACTAAACGTTAAAATGTAAACGCAATTTGTAGAACCCGGAATAAAATGTTCAAGTCACATGATCTAGATCTAACAATCGGGCTACACTCCGTTTTACACTAACATGTAAACAACGTATGCTATGCAGACTATTTGCTAACAAATTAACAATTAAAGCCGCAAGGATTTGTTTTGTTATGTCGAAATACGTTGCTAGTGCTGAGAAATAGGTGTGTTAATGTTAGATTGTGTCGATAAACGGTTGACTAGATCGATAAGAATGTATCGATAATAATCGTTTACTTTGTAAGTTAGGTAAAGGCATTTAAGCAATGGGCCATTGATAAGTAATGTGCACGTGGATTTATGAGTTGCTTGATAATAGTGGCTGTTGATTTGATTACGTTTTGGTTAAAATCGAAAGTCCGTCATCTCGTGTAGTAACTATACTTTATTATGATTTTATCTTTTCAAACTTACAGGGATGATGAAGAATTAGCAGAAGAAAATAAATAAAATAACTTTAATTTACTACACTCACAATTATAATGCAAAAACGGGTTAGCGAGAATTAAGGTAATTCCGCTCTTTGCATTTTGATAAGACTGAATGTAAGCTGTGGGAATAGTTAAGTACAAATATTTTTTCTTCCCGCATATAATATAATGGGTGTTGAGGTATGGATTTATCAACTAATTTCCGTTGTTGTTGCTTTTTAAGCTGGAGACCCATGAACGACGTGACCCTTTGATTGACAATCTGTTGCCCAGGAATTTCTAATACTGAAGCTCTGACCACACCTTTCTTGGGATTTATAGCCGTGTGTTTACGCAATCGTCAGATATATTATAATGTGAACTCCGCATACTATCAAAAATATTTTAATTATGTTCATAAGTTTCTGTATGTAACTTATTTATTATTAATTTCGAAGCACATTAGAATTTCAATATAATGTTATCATACACTATGATTGGTCAATGGACAAGTCCAGAAATAATTCGTTGCTTTTATTTGCCTTAAGTATAAATATTTTTACTGCTATATAACTATATGAGATTTTTAAAAATAATAACTAATCCTTATTAATACATCCGAAAAAAATACATATAAAAACCAATTGACCTCTGCTCAATACTTCACAGCTTATAACAAGATAAAAAATCCGTATCGCTTAAATGCAGACATCGTTTTCAAGTAAACAACATTGTTCTCAACCTGACTCGAGACATAAAATAGGTTCGCTTACAAAAAGGTTGCGAGCAAACAAGCGGCCATTACAATTCAGTGTCGGATTCCGGAAAGACGGACAGGGTCACAGTTCGGGCACACGTCGGGATTCGAAACAAACATCGACGTCTTGGACAGATCTAGTGATGTCGAGTTTATCGATAGCACATCACTAGCAATTTTGTTTTTAAGTTGTGGGTTGGAAGTATATCGATAACACGTCACTAGTAATTCTGTTTGAAGGTGTGGGTTATTGGTTCTTGTTTATGTAGTGTGTGAGTTTAATTATAAATGTGTGTGTTTAATTAGAAAGGTTGAAAATGAGTTATGTGTAAACAATATTACAGTGTGTATTTATTTATAGCATGCTAACGGTACCGATAAATGCATTAAAAATTAAAACGTGTTTTATTTTTCATTAAATGAGTTTGAATAGTTTTGACTTAGTTATGTAAACATAACATAACATAAACGTTCACGCCGTTTATCCCCGAAGGGGTTGGCAGAGGTACCAATTCTTCTGAACTCACATGGCAGCGCCATCTAGTGTCCAGAGAAGGTACCCACGTTTTGCTTAGACAGTGTACTCACGTGATAGGGGGCAGGCCTATCGCCGTTTTGTACGAATACACTGTCACATGATTAAGTACAACTCGGCCATGTGGGTTTCTTCACGATGTTTTCCCTCACCGTTAACAAACATGATAAATTAACCACACATATGACTTTAGAAAAGACAAATTGGTGTAGGCCCGACCCAGGATTGGAACTCACGCCCTTCTGTTTTCGGGCGGGTGTTCTACCCACTGGACTATCATGTTTGTTGTATGTAAACAATAAATATTTAAACAAATCCCTAACTAGACAAAATTTGAGGGCTAAAGGGTATCAAAAGCCATGCAAAAGATCTAAGAAACTTAAAAGTTGTAGTCTAAAAGAGGTGAGCCCTGTCTGTCCCAAGCAGTTAACTGCGTGGTACGTTAAATCTGATCCCGGGTCCGTCCGTAATTACCCTGGCGGCACTCCAGTGTCGCTCTCATTTCAATTAGCTCTCTTAAATATTCAATGTCTTTAAAATAGGCTCCACGATTTCACGTCGCCTTCCCGATTAGTTCAGAAGTTTCATTACATCCTGACTTAATTGTGAAGAGGGGACAGTTTTTACGGTGTCTCTTACTTTTATGAGTTTCGTGTAACTAGATTTTCGTAATGATTGCGATGGATTATTAATTGCAGGAGTTTAATGTTGCGAATTTCATATAATGTTTGGAATAAATAAAATCACTAAATACAATCTCATGTCTTCCCCGGAATGATTGAAAAGTTATTACCTTATTCAAAATGTTTAATCTGCAGTAACCGTTTAAATCCACTTTTTCTGTGGATGTGTTATCAAAATAACAAACTAATAATGAAAACTTACCATTAATTAACAACTCACCTAAACGAAATAGAATTTACTAGTGATCAATGTGAATATAAATTTATTTGAACTATATTTCGATATCTTTTTCTTTTTCAGATTCTAAAAATTGCGCATGAAGAACTAATTTAATGCAATGAGATTTATTTGGTAAAACTAGGATTTTACTACTGATACTTTGATATAAATTGTTTATCTGACTCCCATTCCATTATTTTTTATCGATAAAAATGTTAATCATTTATTGTGAACTCCCAAACACATTACGTCACAACAATCAAATCGATAATGAAGAATGCGCAGCCGCAGGTCACATCCCTATTCGCATACGAACTGATGATCATTGCTCGCGCATGCTCTCTATAAATAATATGTTGTAAAACGATTTTCGATAGATTAATCTGAATCGTGCGCACGGTCGTGCGCCGCCGAGGGAGAAGAGGGATCTATTGTAGATCAGTATAGAGTTCTTCATTTTTTAACTGGTCTATTTACTATATAAAATATTTAATTATTTGAAGTAATTTTGTACAAGTTATTTTTAGATCCTTACTTCCTACTTTCAATCTCAGATCATCGCAAACGTACCAATATGGCTTTTAATGTATCGATTTGGAACATATTAGAGCTACCGATGATTGTAAAAATATTTTGTTTAGGCAAAAGCTCAATGCCATAAATCACATGATATGAAATTGCTTACAGTTTTTAAAAACAAGCACTAATACCTTCTTCAAATATCAACGGTCAATTTTCTGCCCGTATCTAGAAGACACGTAACTCTACGCGAGTACACACGCGTGGCCGTACGTAGTAAATGATGCCGCGGAACCCGCTAGACCTGTGGGAATATTCGCCGATGGTCGAGTGGTCAGCTTTGTTCGATTGATGTATGGTGCGTGTGACGCTTCGAGAATAGGCCTCCCACTATGTTACTGACTACCTAGTTTAGGTTTTAGGATGTTTGACTTGTATATTCATTGTTTATGAGTAGTTTTTACGCATTTTAGTTTTATATGACGACCACAGTAAATATTTTTTGATTTGTTTTGTAATGTGATTAAAAAGGCAAGCGTCCAAATTTGTCATGAATAAAAGGGCATTTGTGAATGTAGACGAAGCTGGAGAGGTTTTCATCGATTTGTTAGATTAATGTATGGTGCTTGTGACGCTTCGAGAATAGGCCTCCCACTATGTTACTGACTACCTATACCTAGCTGACGTTTTTGGATGTTACACTTGTATTTTTAATACTAACTTGATTGTACAAATATATTTATGTGGTGATTGCCGACTAGCACTATCCTAGTTTTTTGTATATCAATATGAGCATAATCTTTGACCGGTCAGCTATGTTTGGAATGGTGTATGGTAAGGTGCGTGTGGCGCTTCGAGAATAGGCCTCCTACTATGTTACTGACTACCTATACTAAGTTAAGATATTAAGATGTTGAATTTATTTGTTTACTTATATTTTTGAGTCAACATATTGGAAATTATCGATTAGAACTATCACATATTTATTCATATCTTCATGAGGTTCTTGGTTAGATTCATTAGATAATTAATTTATTTTTGGTACAAATTAGATTGCGCAAATATTTGTGGTCGTACCGTCAAGCACTGCCCAAGGTCTTTGAAAAAGTAAAACCCTGCATTAAGTAAACACGACAAAGGAGGAAAGCCTGTTAAATAGTAAAAGTACAATGCAATCATAATACTTAATTTTCAAACTATTTAAAAAGTTTATCATTTCTGATTGATAAAATCATTCTTTTATATGTGAACGCATTTGCTAGTACATCCTTGTCAATGCCACAGGCAAGACATCACTCAGTTGTGAATTTCTGACTCTTAAAATTAATAATTAGTATTTTATTGGTTCTAGGATTGTTAAAGGTTGCGTTGGTACAGAAATATAGATAGGTATTTAGAGTTTTGCAAACTCCCTGCAGTTCCTAGTTTAAATACTAACATATATTTACGACTATAAATCCCAAAAAGGGGTAGCCAGAGCTTTTTTGTCAGAAATAACTACATCACTTTTGAAAGTTACATACATACATATTCTGACGCCTTAGTTGCCATTGGGGTAGGTAGAGACTATCGATCGCCACTTTGTACGATCCTGGCAAACCTAGAGAGGTTAAAGAAAAAAATTATGGATGTGAACATCTTTTTTTTCTTTTTGGAAGTTGAGTATGGAATATGTCGTAAAATAAGGGATGGTTTGTGCTTAGTCATCAGCCATATCACCCGAAAAACACTTTAAAATCCCCAGAACCAGACTAAGTCGCCTCGTACGACAACCACGATTCTTAGCTTAAATTTCGTTTCCAGCAAAAACTAAATATTCGGTGAAATATTCCCACCGCTACATCTTATAATAAAATTCGTATAAAAGCCTTAAAGCGTATAAAGTTGACTGCACACTAGCAGAGGTGAGCTCTTTATGATTATATCCCCGTTCCGGAGAGCTAGATTGCATTTTACGCTATTTTACTATCGAGCCCCGAGTTAAACTTATGTGGAGCACGCCGCAAAAGTTCTATGGAGCGCTAAGTTTCTAGTTAGCAAAAGTGTGCACTCCTCTTTACTAAGTTAGAATTTCTTAAGATATTTGCTTGTTACTCTTAATTTATTTAAGTTGTCTTCGCTTTAAACTTCAATCTTTATGTACACTACAGAGTAATACAGTTATAGTGGTCTCTTGGTCTAAAAAGTACGCGTATAGCTAAAAAGTTTTGACTTCAATCATGAAGTAAGAGTATTTTTTATTTGTTGATAAGATAAGTGAGTATATATAAAATACTGTCTTGAGGTTTCTTTATGATATTTGGAAGATCAGAGAAACAACTCGTCTTAAAATATAAAGCTCAATTACAGTGTGTGTGATCTCCAATAACATGGGGATCAAATTTCAAATCACGTCAGGACAACTAAAAATTTCTCACTATTTTTGGAATATTTGGTGTAAATATTTAATTAAATATAAAGGTGTCATAATTTTTTTGACTCGCGTCACTGATAAAGCTCTAATCCGTAGTCTTAATATAGGAGCAAAGATTTTTGGATAAAATAGAATCGCAAAGTAGTCTTGTAAGATTTACTCAGTATGAAGGCCAAAACACCTACGTCTTTCTCTATGAACTATCAGAAGGGCAAGCACGAGCGCTATTTTATCGACACGATAACGGTTAGAATGAGATGGCAGTATACGATACTAAGTAAGTGCGTAAGAGATGGCTGCTTTATCCCACGCGATAACTAGTTTGAACACCGCTCGTACTAGCCGGGCAGGTGTTAGTTGTAACGTTATTTCTAACTCCTGGGATGCTGTACCCAGAAGCCAGAAATAACTAAAGGAAAAGAAAAAAAAAAGAAGAAAATGGAAGGTTAGATAATAAATGAAAGATATATATAACACAACAATATTTAATAATAAAAAAAATACACTAAAAAACACTCCTAATAAAATAGTCCCCTAACTTAACAAAATTATAATATAAAAGCACTCAGCTTTTAAAACCAGCTCCTGCTGCGATGGGTGGCTCAACAGTGAGGGTTGTGATTCCAACTTGGTTGCGACTCCGGATAGGCCGTCGGTGAATGCAGCTCGAAGACAAAGGGGCTGCGACTCCAGGAAACCCGTCGATAAAGGCAGCTGAAGAAGGGGCTGCGGCTCCGTGAAGCTTACTTCGAAGAAAAGAGGGGCAGCTCGGGAATAAGGGGCTGCTTTTCCAAACGGGTATGAATAAAATCAGTCCAGAATATCTCCCGTTCTTTCAATTTCTTCCAAAAATAATGATCAATATCGACTTCGGTAATGGGTCTTTAGTGTCCAATTCCAATCTTGTTTCAGAATGATCCCCCCATCGCCCCAGGAGCTGAATATATACCAACATCTGCGAACAAGCATGACAAATTTAAAATTTTGAAATAACAAATATTCCTTAAAGGAGGTATCAAAGAAAGTAGTCTTAGTTACAAGGAGGGATTTTGAATGATTTAGAATTATATATTAGAAAACAAATTAGGAAAAACGATAAATTAAGAACATTAATCTATCCACTTACAATATTAAACAATACATTCATATTAAAATTTAACAAAAATTTAGAAAATTAAATTAAGTAAGTTGTAAGTCTACAACCTAACACTAGCAGCCTTCTTGCAGAAAACTAATGGCTCTCAGCCAATTTTGAAATTAAGAAATAATTATCTGACAGCAAACAATATTGTCAAAATAATTATTTTCGAGAAAAATCTGGAAGCGATTGGACATAGGCTAAAAGATAAATGAGTTGAGATTGAGAATGTTCTACTAATATCTATATTGTGAATAAAAATAACGGCAGTGTAGTGAAAATGGTGTGTGTGTTCAAAATGTGTCGTGCAATTTAAATGTGTATTACATAGTGTGAAATAATAATAAAAATATGTGTGTAAAACGTGGTTTAAATTAAATTCCCTAAATCCTTTTCAGAATAAGTGTCTGATAAAAAAGGTAAGTCAAACATCATGAACTGTTCCACATCTTACATACATAATACAACATGTACATTACATAGTCCATGTAGAGAAAGACAACTCCTTGCAAAGGTCGACTGTTAAGTTACCAGCCACTTTCAATAGCAGAATCAGGTATGTCAGTCAATATTCTCATTAAACCATACGATGTACCTGTACACCCTCTCCGGGGCAGGCTCGGAACAATATAAAAGCTGTTTAAATGTGATATATTTTAATACATACATACATAGGATACATATACTCACGGCCATAAATACCAGAACGGGATAGCCATAGCTTCAGAGCCAGAAACTCCTCAGCCTCATTTGAAAATTGATAGGGGACAAGATGGTAGAAATACAGTATCGTTGATGATGGGTCTCGAACCGCAACGCCCAGAAACCAGTTAAAAGCTTAATACCCTTAGTCGCCTCTTACAACACCCGTGGGGGGAAATAGATAGTGACATTCAAAGCTGGCAATACACGGCAAATACATAACATACAATAATTCATTTAAAAATAAAATAATTACGGCAAAATATAAATTTCGTAACTCCTGTTGCCAGTACTGGATTCTGCAAACAGTACCAAGTTACGTGCCTATGCTCAATAACAAATGCTAAGTATTCTAATATCGAAATGGCAATAATCTTAATAGGCCATAACATGTTTGCCATTTCGCGTCGAGACAATCGTCCGGGCCATCGGAACTCGGACTCGCCAACAATAAGATTTTGTCACACACGTGTGTTCTAGCCCTCTGGTGGGCTGTTCTGTTAATATTGGCGAGTCGATTGATTTTATATAGGTTTTTTGTTGTTATTAGATATGAGAGGTAATATTAACAGATTAATTTAATAACACGAGTTTGCTTCAATTTGAATAGCTTCTTGTAGCAAGTTGTTGAAATGAAGTCAAGTTTATCAGTAGGCATAAAAATGGCTACTTTTAACAAAAAATACGAATAGAGCCCACATGAAATAGAAATTTAATAAGGAGCATACGAGAAGGACTTATGTTATATAAATTGAGACTTTGTCATTTGTTCGATTAATAAAAATCTATCTTCTGTATTTTTAAATGAAAATACTCTGTATATTATATTAGTATTGCTTTTTGTTGTTGTAAGAACAAATACCGATTCGTTGCCTACAATATTTTTTTTTCATTGAATTAAAACTACTAACAAATTTCACTGTAAAGCATAAAATTCTGACAATTTGGCAATATAAATAGACTGAAAATGATTTTCTTTTGAAAGGTATACGTTCCAGAATCCTAAAAAAACTTCGACATGCATAGCAAAAAACAATGTAGCGTAACTAATAATATCAGTTTCAGAACCACCCTCCGTATATGTATCTTATAAGCGGTTTGTCCGCAGCCTATTAACCGGCCACAACGCATTGTGGGCCCAGCTTTATCGCTAATTGTGATCACTACTGTCATTTTCCGCTCATGCTCTTACGCATTTGCAAACCGTATCGATTTCGGCTAATCTAAAAGGCTATATTTATTATGAAATGATTTGCACTGTGAATTGTTAATTATAGTCATAATTTAGATTTTTAGGCGATAACTTCGATCGTGTTGTAACTTACGATAGTGTTCGTGTAAGTTAGGTGTAACAGTTTTGGTTGTAGTTGGTGATAGTGATTTGAATAACGTAATTTTATGGCATTCGAAACTTGATTCCTTAAGAGAGAAAGTATAGCAGGTTAATCGTAAATAATATGTTGTAACTAAACCTATGTATTTTTTATACATAAATTAATTTTTCATTGTTTATAGAAACCAAAATCTGTAGATTTACTAAAAACTCAGCCTCAAAGATGTCAAAAGAAAGTGAATTGGGAGATTGGTCACAACCATTAAAACGACCCTTCTCATCGGTTCAATTTGCCATAAAATCCCAAATAGATAGAACAAACTCAAATATAAATTCTGACACCCTGTTTAGTTTGCTAAACTTGTCAAATGAGAATTGTGCTAGCATATTTGACCCTATCAAAATCATTTCACAAATTATTAATAATACAGGGTGTAATTGTAACGACTGTTTTCAATGAAAAGTATGATTAATTATCACGTATAGAGGCAGAATTCGTTGAAAAAAAACACACTTATTTTTTTTCAAATTTTGTTAAAATTTGCACTAAGAAAGTAGTACTATTGACACCAACACGCTCAATGTGTGCGTGAAACGCGATGACAAGGCGGGCAACTCAGCTGACAGCTGCGACCCGCCGTGACCCTTAACCGGCGGCCAAATCAAATCAAGGCCAGTAAAGTAATCAATCGAACTTAGCTTCTAATATCTTCTTATTTTTTACATGTTATTATTTGACGTGATAAATTTGAATAACACTACCCCACATAGTTAATACTGCGTTGGAATGCGGCAGTATGTTCAGAGAAAAATTCATAATTCGTAAACATCGATCGCCGCGAAATTCAAAATCTGCATGTATCAAGTCGGGCGGGCTTGTCGGCATTTCATCAAAGGAGCAGTATTAGTACTAAGTTAGTTGTTTGTAGCTCATTGTGTTTGTGTTGCTTATGATTGGATGTCACTTTGATTTTTCGCATTAATTTTCGGAGTGTGAGTTCAGTTTTAGTATCTTGTGTAGTGATTGTGTTGAGTAAATATGGCGTACACGAACCAGCAAAGTTCAGTGTTGGTGTTTTATAATGTTAATTCTCAAAATGTTCTGCGTTTTGCGCAAACAAAGGTGATAGCCCGGATCTGCCACTGCCAATCAAAACGGGGTGAGTTATTTTTATTCATATTCTTTAGTTAACTGTGATAGAGTACAGATACACCCGTTTAGAGCTCTTTAGCCCCGAGAGAGTTTAGTAAACACCAAGAACTCCTCCAATTTCGATGTCGGTTAATGAATGAAAAGGTATCTCTTGCGCACTTTATTTTATGCCACGTAAATGCATCGTTTCGAGGGTCTCTATTTGTTTTTAACTTTATTATCTTACGCTCATGAAGTACATACATTACATGCATACTCACGCCGTTACTTCCCATTGGGGAGGCAGAGACGTAAAGTAAAACAAAAATAGCGGTAGCTGATTATTTAGGACGACAGTTTTGTTATAATCGTCGGTGTTAATTAATAGAGATAGATTTTTTACATACATATTCTCACGCCATTAGTTCCCATTGGGGTAGGCAGAGACTATCGATCGCCACTTCGTACGATCCTGGCAAACCTCTCTAGCTTTGTTTACATCCATCAATCTTTTTACTTGAAAATGTTTGAATTACACTACCCCATATTTAATACTGGATTGAAATACGAGGCGACTAAGACCACAGCCTCACCAGGCGCGGCGATAAGTTCAAAGAAAAATCAAACATAGCCGCGAAATTAAAAAAAAATTTGCATTGCTGTCATAGTGCGGTTTATACGGTCACGAGCAAGTGTGCGCAAGACTAGATGGTCACATGACGCGCCCGCTGTTCTCTGTGTGTGGGTGAGACATTATACGGGTAGGAGTGTGTGCGCTAGGCTAGTGTAGATAACCACAGTTTTCCATCTGATGGAGAAAGTAAGTTTTTCTGCTAAAGCGGTTTTAATCTTTTTGTTTATTTCATATGGTGGATATTTAGCATTAAACTTTAATATACGAATTAATATTGAAGTAACAATCGCCGTCAAACTAACACGCTGTACAGTAAAGTGACCCTCTTAAAATGGAGGGTTATTAATGATACTAACAATTTTACCTCCGTTCCAATACATATATTTCAAACTTAACATCAAATGAATTAAACATTGAATCGTATCTAAACCATCAATGACTACAATTACTCTCGAAAACGTAGAATCTAAAAAAAAGTGGTTACCCACGCATGAATGACTCATGTTAAAAGTAATTAAGAAAGTGTTCACTCACCGACCGCGGTACAAAAACACCGAGTGTGAAACATTGAAAGAGTACGGCTGCTGGTAAACGTGTAATTGACTTCCTATGAGAAAGCGTTTTATTCCCTTTGAGTTTCTTGTGGACAGTGGCCATCGTGCCGTGACGTCTACAGTGTGATGTTTTTAATGGACAATGTAGTATTTTAATTGAACTATTTTAGCTAAGTATTTATAGACACGATCGGACAACTCGAATTTGGACACGGCCCCGGGAAGCCGATGGATGAGGGCAGCATAGGGCCGGTTCTTGTAAAAAGAATACATAAATATACTCACGGCCATAAATCCGATAAAGGTAGCCAGAGCTCGAAACTCTTGAGCCACATCTGGAAGTTGATAGGGGACAAGATGACAGAAATAAAGTATCGTTGGTGATGGGTCTCCAACAGCATCGCCGTAAAACCACTTAAAAAGCCACATACCCTTAGTCGCCTCTTACGACTACCGTGGGTAGAAAGTGGTTGTGACATTCTAAGCCGGCACTATACGACATAAATATTTTTTTACTTAATTGAAAATTTCTGTGTAGTGTCGGCTTAGAATAGCACTACCCCATTTCTTCCGGTGGGTGTACGTAAGAGGCGACTAACGGTATTGGGGCTTTTAAGGGATTTTTGGGTGATGCGGTTGGAGACCCATCAGCAACAACCTTTATTTTTACCAGTTTTTCCCAACTATCATTTCCAAAAGTGGCTGAGGAATTTCTAATTCCTTAGCTCTGGCTACCCCTTCTAGGGATTTACAGCCGTGAGTATATGTATGTATGTATGTATGAACATTTCTCAAGCCTTTTTGGAAGTTGAGTGTGAAAGAGTTTGTAAAAAAAGGATGGTTGGTAATGGGTAAGTAAGTATAGCCACAAACTTGAAATTGTCCTACTACTACTTGAAATAGCCCATCTCTTACTCACCTCAAACTCCTCGCGTGAGGAAAAGTGGGTTAGTGCTATTCTAAGCCCCCACCAGCTGGAGTAACATACATTCAGAAATCATACAGCATTAAGTGCAAATATTTAAATTATAGTAAAATTTAAATCCCGTTTCACTACGGACTGAACAGCCTGTACATTATGTAGTCTTGTTACTCAAACCGCATCTGCTGAAAGGAAACTAATAAGTGTGTTTCGTTTTAGCACTCGCCAACTACCTTCGCAAAGAAACATGATTGACTTTAAAAAAGTCAAACAAACAACCCAGTAATTAATATAATTTAAATATTTACATACATACATATACTCACGACTGTAAATCCCTAGAAGGGGTAGCCAGAGCTAAGGAATTAGAAATTACTCAGCCACTTTTGGAAATGTGAGTTGGGAAAAGATGGTAAAAATAAAGGTTCTTGGTGATGGATCTCCAACCGCATCGCCCAAAAATCCCTTAAAAGCCCCAATACCGTTAGTCGCCTCTTACGTACACCCACCGGAAGAAATGGGGTAGTGCTATTCTAAGCCGACACTACACAGCAAATTATTTCTATTTTTTAAATATGGCGGCATCGAAATAATATTAAACAGACTTTGGTAATCTTTGTAAGAAATATGTTAAATAAGAAATTCTTGACTATTTTCCATTTCTCGTTAGAATATAAATTATATATCTAATATAAAAAAATCAGATGTCACGGCAAATCACCAAATTCCTCCGAAAGAGCTGAACCAATTTAAATGTATGGCATGGACATTCGGTAAGTCTGAGAATAGGTTTATAATTAAAAAAACTCCGAAGTGATAAGGGTTGTACACCCCTAACATTTTATTTTTATTTTATCGACTAGACATCGACTATATCGGCTAGTACACCTATATTAAAAGGTAATAATATTACAATTACCCTACTTCTGAAGCAGTCAAGTTATTGTTGATCATATTTTAAAGTATTTAGATGAGAATATAAAGCAAATTTTTGATTAAGATTATAAAGTAACTAGTTAGCCTGCTTCGCCTGGCTTCGCATAGTTAGCTTAGTATTTTTGGTATCATTTTATCTAGCCTATCATGTAAAAATAGACTACCTGCGTAGAGTGGGTGATATAAACATGTTATTATTATTATTATCTTGTTCATTGGCCCTCGTGTATAATTGATACATTCTGCCAGCGTTAGAGTGAAATAGAAACAGCTTAATTTTTGAAACAAGTCCGATAAAAACGAAATTTAATTATTATTGTTTTTTAAATATCTTATGAGTCAGAAAGAGATTAATAGATACAAATATATGTATATTTTTAAATGTTATATAGTAATAAAAATAGACAATATTTTTTTACGAATTTGATCTATGATATTATAATTTAATACCATTAGAAGATATGAAATAACTTAAAGTTTTCACAAAGTCAGTATGAACAAGTGATAACACATTTTTCATGGATATAAACATGAGGATGCAAAATATCAAGACGTCAAAAAAATATACGTAACTTCCGACAACGATATGTCTATGATTATGAGAGTGTTTTACTTTAATAAAAAAGATAAAATATCGCATGTCACCAAGATCAAATAGAAAGAAAGAAAGAAAGAAAGAAACAAATACTAAATAAAAAAAACATAGCGGTAAACAATAAAAACAAAAGAACGTAAGTAAAAAAAATAAAACATAAAAAAGCAGCCCTATGCAGTGAATTGGTCACTGGCTCAGCATGTTGCCACAGATGAATAAAACTAAAATAAATTTTGAAAACTTTTCAAAAACAACCGCGTTATTTTGTATAAGTAAGTTCAAAGGCAAACGAAAACACTGTGAGGAAATCCACTTGTCTGATCTGTGGTAAGTCATTCGTATGTAACAGTGTATTTTTACAATGCCGCAATAGGCCTGGCCCCTATCACATGAGGGAATTGTCCGAGTAAATCGTGGGCACTCTGAACACTAAGTAACAAATTTGTTATTTTCATAAGTATTAGTACCTCTGCCACAAAAAAAAATAAGATTTTCAATTCTAAATCGCTGTTGTTCGTAATTTTTTTAAAACCATAAACTTGTCTCAATCTCCCATAAAACAATGATTTTGCTTGTTTTATATGAAATAAATTAGAACGATGAATAAAAATACATGGAAACACGTCCTATATTCTTTTTCCTTTTTTAATTTCTTTTTGTCTCTATCCCTCATTTATATACCCTACCCTACCCTACCCTATATTCGCAGCAAACATATGTTGTTGTTGAGGGCTTTCTAAGTTATTGTCGACCACTGTGGCTTGAAACCTATCATAAATCATCTTTCACTTTACAGTTTTTTCCGCACTCAATTCCCAAAAAGAGTTGAGGAAATACTAATTTCGAAACTATAGGCACCCCTTTCAGGATTTACAGCTATACGGCTGTAAATACAAAGAAGGCATAGATATGTATTTTTAATGTGTAGAAATATATTAATTAACTGTAAAACCTTGTACAAATCAAACAGAATTATATTTATAACGAAATAAAGTTCAAAATTAACTAAAACGTAAAGGTTTTACGGAGACAGGTATACAGCAAATGAATGCACGTCTCACAAGACCAGAGGAAAGCACGTATTCGATGCGGTTCCGAAGAAAAAATCTTATTTCATTCATAAAATGAGTCGCATTGACGCAAGTTTTTTTTATAGAATGCTTGATGGACGTGAAATGATGTCAAACCTTTTTTCTCGGTCCTATATTCACGTTCACACCTCAATGGTCGCGGGTACATTGATGAATGTAACTCTATGAGTATTTTTACTCCCGGGAACGGATATTAAAAGGTTTTTTAGGATATTATTTTTCTTTTATCATCGTTTTAGTTCTGATCAAAACGTTGTTTCATTGACCTTTAGAATTGTATTACTATTTTCTGGAAATTCTATAATATATCCCTTTGTGGGATATATTTTGTGCATATTCTGTTCTGCTGTTTTGCACTTCAAAACTTTTCGTTTCAGTCCATACATTAATTGTATTTCTTACTTAAAATCAATGATTCAATCAAATCATTTGAAGTTATTTCTACATACATACATACATACATATACTCACGGCTATAAATCCCTAAAAGGGGTAGCCAGAGCTGAGAAATTAGAAATTCCTCAGCCACTTTTGGAAGTTGAGTGGGGAAAAGACGGTAGAATAAAGGTTGTTGGTGATGGGTCTCCAACCGCATCGCCCAAAAATCCATTAAAAAGCCCCAAGTCCGTTAGTCGCCTCTTACGTACACCCACCGGAAGAAATGGGGTAGTGCTATTCTAAGCCGACACTACACAGCTAAGTTATTTCTGATATCAATTTATTGAATTGTACATTACAGATGATTGGTAATGAGCATGTTAATTTCAGTAGAAGACAAAGAACACATTTAGATCAAAAAGAAAAAAACTACACAAAAAAACAGGCGCCTGAAGTGTGGAAAATACAGAGATAACTATGAAAAGATTGATGAAAGTAAGTGACGATTCATAATCTTTGCCTATTCCAATTGTAACTCACGACATAAGTATATTGAATATTGTATGTATGTATTGTAAACATAAGGCTTAATTCAAGACTTTGAAAGTTAATAACGTACTTATGACGTGTAAAAACTAATGGCTTGAGTGAATATGTAATCTATTTCACTTGAGATTGGTTTTGACAAGCTGTGTAGTGTCGTCTTAGAATAGCACTACTCCATTTCTTCCGATGGGTGTACTTAAGAGGCGAATAACGGTATTGGGGGCTTTTAAAGGATTTTTTGGCGATGCGGTTGGAGACCCATCACCAACAACCTTTATTTTACCATCTTTTCCCCATACA
This sequence comes from Bedellia somnulentella, assembly GCA_963576735.1. Classification (NCBI taxonomy): domain Eukaryota; kingdom Metazoa; phylum Arthropoda; class Insecta; order Lepidoptera; family Bedelliidae; genus Bedellia; species Bedellia somnulentella. The sequence goes on along the minus strand of OY755186.1, from coordinate 13,095,825 downwards.
ACTCTCCAAAAGTGGCTGAGGAATTTCTAATTTCTTAGCTTCCCCTTCTAGGGATTTATAGCCGTGAGTGTATGTATGTATGTATACTCATAAACTATATGATAATTGATTGTTTTATAGTTAAGAGAATAGATGACTGTATCTTCTCAAGCCATTAAAGTTTAAACCTAGTTAACTGGCAGTATAATATTTTACAGCAATAAGCACTAGTTCTTTTAGTAAGAAATTCATACATACATACTCACGGCTATAAATCCCTAAAGGGGGTAGCCAGAGCTAAGGAATTATAAATTCCTCAGCCACTTTTGGAAAGTTGAGTGGGGAAAATATGGTAAAATAAAGGTTGTTGGTGATGGGTATCCAACCGCATCGCCCAAAAATCCCTTAAAAACCCTAATACGTCGCCTTTTACGTACACCCACCGGAAGAAATGGGGTAGTGCTATTCTTAGCCGACACTACACAGCAAAAAATAAAATACGATGCAATATATTCTTTCCATGTTATTATCGGTGTATGGGTCTTGGTGATATAACAAACATACATATAATCACGGCCATCAATCCCAAAAAATGGGTAGCCAGAGCTTCAGCCGCCGTAGCATGAGGCTTGTGACAGTGAGTATGTCATGTGAGAGTTGAGATATTGTCAGGTTTTTTTATGAGCAATCTGTCAGTTTCTCACTTCTCATGTAACGAAAGCGCTCTCACAAGCCTCGTACTGCTAGTGCTGCGCTAGCTCCTCAGCCACATTTGGAAGTTGATGATATAAATACATACATACATACATAACGTTCACGCCGTTTTATCCCCGAAGGGGTTGGCAGAGGTACCAATACTCCTGAACTCACATGGCAAGCGCCATCTAGTTTCCAGAGAAGGTACCCACGTTTTGCTTAGACAGTGTAGTCACGTGATAGGGGGCAGGCCTATCGCCGTTTTTTTTACGAATACACTGTCACATGACTAAGTACAACTCAGCCATGTGGGTTTCATGATGATTTGTATTTTTTCCATGATGATATAAAATAGTTATAATTTCCAACTTGCTCGGTAAGCTGTGCGTAACGCCAGCCGTCAAGTCATTTCATGCTCGACTGTAAATTACCGTGAAAGCATTTGTTCGGAGAATTATACAGTTTTCATTCTTTTTTATGAAGCAATTAATGTGTAACTCTAAGCAGCGTAAAAGTGAATGTATTTGTGAGTGTCAATGGAAAGAATTTGGCGTCTTTTGGAAACTAAATACGTTTTTGTCTTCACATAGAGAAAGTAATACAATGGTTTATCATTATTTAAAAAGTAATAATACATAAAAATAAACGTTCACGCCGTTTATCCCCGAAGGGGTTGGCAGAGGTACCAATCTGAACTCACATGGCAGCGCCATCTAGTGTCCAGAGAAGGTACCCACGTTTTGGTTAGACAGTGTATTCACGTGATAGGGGGCAGACCTTTTGCCGTTTTGTACGAATACACTGTCACATGACTAAGTACAACTCAGCCATGTGGGTTCCCTCACGATGTTTTCCCTCACCATTAACAACCATGATAAATTAACCACACATATGACTTTAGAAAAGACAAATTGGTGTAGGCCCGACCCAGGATTGGAACTCACGCCCTTCCTGTTTTCGGGCGGGTGTTCTACCTACTGGACTATCGTGTCGCATAAAGTAATAACTTGCTTACTAATACTCACACAATGCATTCGCGTTGGTTCAGCTGGAGACTAACGATCACCACTTTGGACGATTTTTTAGATCTCTATTGCTCCACTCACTTTATGATTCTTCTAATAGACACCCTTATATTCTCTTTCATCAGACGTCCAGCTTGGTACGGACGTTTTCAATCGGATCTTCAAACGTCTTGGATGGTTGTCCTATACTAACATCTACATATTGGCTGTATATCTATTATATTTTGGGTTTTCCTACATTACTTTCATCCATCCGCTTATGTGCACAAACCAACATTACATTCCTTTTACCAATGTGGATGGTTATATCAGTACAGGATGACCACAAAGGATACATTTAGTTCAAAAAGAGAATGTGCTAAAAATGCAGACATCTGAACTATAAATGTTAATAGGGCAAGTACGAAAATATTAATAAATGTCAATAAAACTCGAGGAGTTTTCCAGTCCACACAAAGGAGTTATTGATAGTGCCCTTCCCAATCAGTAGTAACGGCATACATAATACTTAAAAAGAAAGCAAACATGCAACAGGATATCCAACATGAAATTTAGTTGTCATTTAAACCAATGCACATATCAACACATTTCCTCATACGCAACTACAGCAGCCGCGGGCAAGACTCCTTCCTATCAGAACATATACTTATCATACTCATGTGTTCTCCGCTAAGTATAGTTGGCATAAATTCTGAGCTGATTATACGCGAATAGCTCAATCAAATCTTGCGCAAGTCATACGTAGGACTGCGTTCGGATTTAACTTGTGGTATCTGAAAACATATGAAAAATAAGTATTGTAAAAAATGTTTTTCTATGGCATTGTATAGCAGTCATTGAGAAGGGATTAAGAATGGAATTCTAAATTGATAGTAATTGTAATTTTAAATGGAATATATGTAATTTTAAATATAATACACAACTATATCGTAGCTATGCAAATACTCGCTTTCAATCCTAAGAAGGGGTTACTAGAGCTTACGAATTAAGAATTCCTCAGCTACTTTTGGAAGTCGATTTCCGAGAAGATAATAAAAATAAAGTATCGTTGGTCCCGGGTCTCCAGCCAAAGTAAATTGATGATGATTTTGTAACTGCATTGGTTTACAAATTGTTTAAAAGGCGTGGGCTCTTCTTCGCCCTGCAATCGTAAGACATTTATGGGTTAGATTATTTTCACCTGACACCTTAAATAAAAAACTACTTTTAAATTAAATTCAATAACATGTATTGCAACAGCATCAATTAAAATGCAGTTCGAGTATGGAATACCAATTAACTAATTACAATCGATAATACGTAGCGTTGTGCAATTTCCGAACGCAAATCATTGACTTGTCGATATATATGACATGTTTGAGTAAGAAATCGAGCCTAGCTTTCAAATTGCTACAATTATTATTATATGAGTATGTCATGCAACCTAGATGTAGACTTCGTATTAAGATGTAGTGCACGTAATTAGTACTGCTTTATCCCGCGGCTTTGCTTGGACACGATGTCTGTACGGAAATTATAGGTTTCAGTAAAATTGTTTCATGTTTTTTACGACTGCCGATGGGTTTAAACGGTACAAATATTGCATAAATACGTATATATTTTTATACTCTCGCTATTAGTTCCTATTTTGGTAAAGCAAAGACTATCCTACCCTCCATATTATTTATTATTATTTTTGAAATGGCAATATATTTTATAGTTTTTAAAGTTTAATTATTTGTTCTGCCTATTTTCATCAGTTTTCATTTGCCGTGTAGTGTCGGCTTAGAATAACACTACCCCATTTCTACCCGTGGTTGATCGTAAGAGGAGGTTAATTCTAAGGAATCCGATGAAAATACATATACATACATACATATACTCACGGCTATAAATCCCTTAACGGGGTAGCCAGAGCTTTGGAATGAAAAAAACCTCAGCTACTTTTGGAAGTTGATTGGGAAAAGATGGTAAAATAAAGGTTGTTTGGTGATGGGTCTCCAACCGCATCGCCCAAAAATCCCTTAAAAAGCCCCAATACCGTTAGTCGCCTCTTACGTACACCCACCGGAAGAAAAGGGGTAGTGCTATTCTAAGCCGACACTACACAGCAAAGTGGCCAAGGTACTTATATTTCTTAATATCACGAGACATTAATGTTACCTGGTGTTCATAATGTTACCTGGTGTTCAGAGTCCCATGTTTTTCTTGCTTAGTGTACTCACGTTACAGGGGATAACCTGTCATCACTTGGTACGTATACACTAACACATGACTTAGTGAAAACTAAGTTTTTACTCAACGGAATTCGGAAAGGTACACACAAAATAACGCACAGCAATAGAAGAATAGAAAAGAAGATGAAAAGAAATACATGCCATTCTTTCAACAGAATAAATTAATAGAAAACGTGTACTCAAGCTATTATTTCCCATTGGGGTAGGCAGAAACTATCGATCTCCACTTTGTACGATCCTGTAAACCTCTCTTGTTTTATTTACATCCATCAAACTTTTATCCATGCTCTTTTGTTCTTTATATTTCGGACGCCTGCCTTTTTAACAAAACTCTCTATTTGGTCTAAAATGTGTCCTCCGTTGTCATCCTGTATGATACTATCTTCCACATACTCATATAAATGCCTGAAAATCCCAAAAAGGTAGCCGCAGCTTTAAAACAAAAAACTCAACAGCCACTTTTGCAAATTGAAAGAATTTTAGTGGCATGTGTCTCCGCCACATCAACCAACAATCTTTATACCTTTATCATCGATTTATTTTAAAATGAAAAACTACGGAACTTTAAGTGTACGATTTGAATGTTTTTGTTCATAAAAACTTCATGTGGGGATTATTATTTCTTCTTATTCTTATATTATTTATTCTTTATTCAAGTGTACGAGTTTTTCAATCTAATTGCATACTCCATACACCTTCTTGTACTTAACTAACAAGCACAACCGCTTTCCACCTGCTAAAAACCACTGGATAACCATATAATCTCATGTCACTAGAAAACCCCGCCTCTAACTGGGTTACCTACACATTATCATTAGCTGGCACAAGTATTTATCAAATTACATATTGTGGACGTGTGTGGAATGTACCACACTATACGTGATAAATACCTACTGGATGTAGAGAGTTTGAACGGTATATATTTTTTATTAACTCTTTATCTCCTTAGCCATTTCCTTCTTGAGTCAAATAAATTATTAAAATATCCGAAAATCAATAGTTGTTTCAATTATAATGTGCAATCGTGAAAATCTTAGAAAATATCAGTCAACTTTAGTTCAGATAAGCACTACTTTATTATTCTTGAAATTCACAAATTAATACTAATATTAATAAATTTCTTCGCTTAATAAATTATTTAGCGGAATATTTTATTTATTGTTATTTAGCGGAATTAAGCGAAGAAATTTATTAATATTAGTATTGCTATGGATTTCCGCAAAGTAACGCCTGATTCAATCCAATATTCACAAATTAGTAAAAATTTATATATTATATATTAGTTGCAACATTAAGCTCAATTCACAGTATCGGTAACCCCTTGTCGGTTTTCAGACATAGACATGTTTCTTTTCATATGAGCCTCAGGTTTGTGTCGCCGAGCATTCTTGGCGGCCCGGCATGCTCAGTGTCTATGAGCTTAATACCAACACAAAAATATACATACATTACACTTGGATTTGTAAATTGTGACTTCTCTTTCTCTTCCGTCTCTAATTTTTTATTATATATTTATTTCTTAAGTTAAACTGGCCAAGAGTACATAAAATATGTATCTTTTGTCACTGAAACACCACAAAATCACTTTATTGATGAATATGTTCGTATGCAGCAAGTGCCTACGTATTTTGGAGTCATTGTTGTATTTTTTGGTTTTCCTTGACCCTGCAATGGCGAATAATTTATCTACTCTTTCTTTCTATTAGTACAAGCAAATGTGCTATAATATTTTATATACAGAACAGCCCATAGTAGCTGCAAAATTTCCGGAACAAACACAACAAGTATACCACAGACAGCATAATAAGCTGCTACTGTAAGATGGCCGTTCAAATATCCTGAGAAACGGTAGTAATGAAACGTTATGAAATCAAAGGTATTTGCGCATTATCTCGGGCTGCTTCACGCTCGTCATGCCTCACGATCTTCATTTGGACCTGAATCTGATTAGACGGAAATATTGATGAGAAAATATGAGAGGAAAATTTTTGGGGGTATATTTATCGTCTATTATCATAGGACATATATTGAAGACCTACCTAATACTCACCCCTTTATTTATTTTTTTTTCGAAATAGGGCAAACCGACGATCTTTTAAATAGATTTTGTGTCAGTATATTTTTATTGTCTAGTTTTACCTAGCTAGACTATAAAAAGCTTTGGTCTTAAAAACCCTGCTGTGTAGTGTCGGTTTAGAATAGCACTACCCCATTTCTTCCGGTGGGTGTACGTAAGAGGCTACTAACGGTATTGGGGCTATTTTAAGGGATTTTTGGGCGATGCGGTTGGAGACCCATCACCAACAACCTTTATTTTACCATCTTTTCCCCACTCAACTTCCAAAAGTGGCTGAGGAGTTTCCAATTCCTTAGCTCTGGCTACCCCTTCTAGGGATTTATAGCCGTGAGTATATGTATGTAATGTAATGTTAAAAACCCATTACAAGAAAACAATTAAACAATATTTTGAAAATGAAAATAAATTCTAACTTAAAACTTTATATCATTCATTACATTGTTTATAAAAATCTGCTTAAATACGTTTAATTATAGGTTTTCAAAAGGAGGGGAACAAAAATGAAATGAAAAGCAACTATGGGCTAAAATCATGTGTGAAAAAAGTCTCATCGGGAATAAGTCAGGAATAAACAATTCTAGATAATTTATTTTATTTGGAAGATCTTCTGCAGAATACTCATAACAATATGGAAAAGTATAGATCATATCAAAGTTAATTACAGATATTCACCAATCAATTTATTTTAAACGTACAAAAGAAAACAAAAACAAATATTTATTTTGTAACGAACATTGCCCACTTGTTTTGTCTCAAAGCAATTTTTTATAATAAATATGATACAAAATTTTCTTAATGTATCTTTTATACCAAGTAACGAACGCCACGTGATAGGTTTTAGAACTTGTACCTTTGCCATCCCTCCGGAGTTAAAGAGCTTGATGCAAAACTTGTATATACATACAACCACGCAATTTTTTCCCAGTCTCCATTAAAATAAATAAGTTTTATAGCTCGGTGAAATACATTTGAAATCAAACGGTGGATCACAACGGCCCATTTCACACGATCGATGTGAGAAAGTAGCGCGAATGCGTGCTTTAAAAGATCGGTATTTCAGTAATATAATGGTTATTTAATTTCTTTTAATAATTTTTGATCTTAAATAACTTATTTATGTATAAATCAGAATTACAAGTCAAGTGTTGAATAATGAATGATAGGTAAAATCGGAAATCCACGATTAAAAAGGTTAGTTCCAATATATTTACACAATTTCTCAGTGGAAGATACATTGACTTTAAACACAATGCTTTAACTCATAACAAAGGCCGATTACGTATGGTTACAAATCTAAATCAGCATAATAATTGACAATTCCTCACTTAGAAAAAATATATATAAGGAAGCTTTAGCGCTTAACTGAAAATAACATCCCTCTACACTGACCAAAAAAAAACAGCCAAGTTTTCCGCACCGCAGATGCTGAAATAACTTAAAAATGTGCCCTTTAGTAATGTCCACAATTAATGATCAATTAGAAAGTATTAATATATTAATATCCTGTTGATATTTCCAGCGACTACCTCTTACTTTTTAACCGACTTCAAAAAAGGAGTGTTCTCAATTCGACCGTATATTATTTTTTCCCGTCACGAACCATCCTTTGTTTCATCTTTTCTCCACTTACTTCCAAAAGATGAAAGAAGTGAGTATGATATTTAATTCAGATCGGTGTTTTTATTTAGGTACTTTAAATTAAAATCAGTTAACCAATCTTAGTCATCAAAAATTCCTAACCGTGCGTACAAATCGCCTCATTTCATAGTCGCCTATTCAGTTCGCACGAAACGGAACTACGCAATAAATGATTAGCATATAGTGGTATAATATGCGGTATTACGCATGCGTGTTCGTGCACCACATGACACCATGATTGTACATAATGTTGGTCCTAGCGAGGACATAAACCACGCGCCTGCTCATTACAAGCCGCCTGAGCTGGGCAAATTATACGGTGGGGCGTTCTGGAACTTTTAACTTTGGACTGATTTCGGTCACTATTTTGTTAATGTGTTTACATGGTATATGACACCATCACATTTTTTTTTGAATAATTAATTGTGCTACATGAAATTGATAAATCTCAACGGAATTTTTCAAGGAAGCTTGGTGAGATAAAAAAAGAAAAGAAGGCGTTAGTAAAGATTCTTACACTATCTTAATACAGTTACATGTTATTGAACGTTAATATGAACTTAACTCTTCAGCATAATAATTATTCCTTATGAATTTAAAACCATATTATAAACCAGTTTACATCACCAGATTGGGTATTCATTTTAGAATCACCCATCCAACGTACTAGAAAATATTTTGAAGTATTACTTGCGGTAGTCAATAATTAGTGTTACACATGACTTCTGTACTCCGCATGAATAACTGGCCTATGAGAATGGATCTAGTGCTGTCCTGTCATTATCGTATAAATCAGTGCCGATTCAACCGGTAATTGCATCGATACTTGCATCGATTCCTGCATCGATTTATCGATAATATCGCAACGCGGATACAGCAGCTTCTCATTCATTCCCATAAAATATTTTTGATTATTCTATTTGTCATCTTTTATTATCACAAAAGACGCTTAAAGCTTGTTAATGTTATGTTGTTATATTGAATATCAATATTACAATTATAAAGAAAATTTTACATAAGTATCGCAATTACAATTACAATTACAATTTATGGTACGCTGCTTAATAAAGATTCCGTTTGACCGATTAAGAACTGTCATTGTTGTTTTTAATAAGATTGCCTAAATATTTTGATACCAGTTACGGCTACTCACAACTGTAATACTAAACTCCGAAATTCCAGAAAACTTTAGAGTTCTGATTTACATTATTTTCTTTTTAACACATACATTTATTTTACTGCAAGACAAAATATGATTCGATATTGAATGGATCGCATTAGAGTAAGGCTGAACACTCATGTGGCCAGTCCGTAAATTAAAGGTGCCATCAATATAATTGAAGTGAAGTGTGTGACGTTTAATAAATTGTTATGAAACTAATAGTTCTCGTAGGACATGCTACATTATATATTCACTGGGGTATGTGTGCTTGCCGTTTTTGCCCCTGGGTATATAATGTACTTAGTTGAAACTCGGGGCAATTTTTGATGGTTGATTTGATTTTCTTAGAGCACTTCCTTTTTTATAATCGTGATAATAGATAATTCTTCCTCATACAAAATAAAAAAGCCAAAACTCTTGTAATATGTAAATAAGTCTGATATAAAATAAATGCAAAATAAATCAGGGTTTTTATATCCAAAGCAATATTCAAATTCAGGTTAACTCGCTAAAAACTAGCAGACATTACAGCGATTAAACAAGTAGGTAAACCACAAAACACACACTTACCTCGCGGCCTTGCACTGAGGGAATCAACCTATTCATTGGCAACCAATTACATTATCCATAACAGTATTTACCCAGTAAGCTGGTTAGCACGAACTTCATAAAATATGCTTGGGGCAGACGATCAGCTCCCATAAATTACAACTCACAAGGCAGACACAAACTCATAATTGTAGCCCTGAGCTCACCGATGACATATTCCCTCATAGCAGTCTAACATGACTAAAATATTCAATACATCAATATGTCATTCGGAATCGAGTTTTTAGGAAATTGCTCGGCTAATAGTCCTATTCCTTAAACATATGCAAACGGAGCATCCTTGGGGAGGTAAAATCGATTATAATCGATTATGTTCAGTTGTGATTTAGAATCGATGTTTATGTGTAATTAGAATGTGTCAACGTCGCGTATAAATCTTGTGTACATGTATTTAATTGGTGCAAGCTCTATGATTATGCAGTGCGTTATTATAGTGATAGTGTGTTATATTTAGGTCAGGAAAACAGTAGTTCTGCATCATGTAGAGCTACTATGTAAACTTTACCAGAGTAAAGGTATAAGCATCGCATTTATAACCTCCTCCGTTTTAGTATGTTAAAAAATCCTTTCTTTTGTTGTTCAAATTCGGAATGATGTTATTTTTAAATGATTGTTTGAATTTAATAATACTTATATACATCCCTAATAAAAATATCACGAAACTTGCCCAAAACTAAAATAATGGCAACTTTCCTAAACTTAAACTATCATGATGTTTTGTTTTTTTAAATTCAAATTTTTAAACTACTTTGAATTGACCGTTGCTTCGGAAGTATTTTAAATGAGATAAAGCAACAAGAAACTCCATACGATCCCGTCTTTTACAAATTTAAATTAATACTACTTGGTGCTTTAAATTTTCTTTACTTATAACGATTTTCCAAACAGATAAACCAACACTTGTTTGAAATAATGTAACCAAATTGTGAATCAAAAAAACCAAAAGCCTTCTGTGTTTCTGTTTCACTTCTTGATATCACTTGCTATTGCTGTACCCAAGCCTATGAATGTATGTATGACTTACACGCACATTCCTATTTTCTCACAACTAGTGATTAATGCAAACGCGGCCATAAACTATGCCTACATCATTAGACAATGTGGTGACTTGGCGACTGTTACACCACGTAGGTGGACTGAGTTATGACGGCTGATTCACTGCGCAATATCATTGTGATAGACTGAGATATGAGTGAATGATGATATTGTCGGTGAAGTTTATCGTTTATACCATATATCCACGAAGGGGTACTAGAGGAACAAACTCTTCAGAACGTTGGATCACGAAATTTTGCGTTCATTCACGAGACTAACCACCTATTGCCGCTATTTATCTATTGATAAACAAAAACATAAATAATACTACATAAAAGTGTGTTGTGCCAGCTTAGAATATCAATACCCCTTTCTACCCACGGATGTCGTATGAGTCGACTAAGAGTATGAGACTTGTTAGGTGGTTTTTAAGCGATGCGGATGGAAACCCATCACCAGCGATACTTTATTTCTACCATCTTATCCCCTATCAACTTCCTAATGTGGCTGAGAAGTTTCCAGCTCTGAAGATCTGGCTACCCCTTTTTGGGATTTATGGCCATAAGTATAGGTGTGTATGTATATCAAAATATCACTAGTTATGTGACTGTGTATCCTTGTTTACAAGGGATGGAAAATGCGATGAAGATATTGAAAGAAGAGTGAAAAAGGGTAATGCGGTAAATGGAGCAATGAACAGCCTAATGACCTGTCAATCGGTGTCTGAAAAGGCCCGAATGGCTGTGCATGATGCTGTTCTTGTTCCTACGCTTATGTATGGAAGCGAATGTTGGGTGTGGCAGAAGAAGCATGAGAGCAGAGTGAATGCAGTAGAGATGAGGTCCCTCAGAAAAAAATGTAATGTTAGATTATGTGACCGAGTGAGAAATAGTGTTATTCGTGAAAAGTGTGGTGTGAAAGATGATATTGTAAGAAAGATAGAAAAAGGAATGTTGAGATGGTTTGGGCACATAGAGAGGATGGATGATAGAAAATTGGTAAAAGGGATCTATAGAGCTAGTGTGGATGGTAATGTTAGTAGAGGTCGACCACGGAGAACACACTTGGACCAAATTGAGAGTGTGCTCAAAAAGGCTGGCGTCCGAAGTATGAAGAATAAAAGAGCATGTATGAAAAGATTGATGGATGTAAACGAAGCTAAAGAGGTTTGTCAGGATCGTGCGAGGTGGCGATCAATAGTCTCTGCCTACCCCAATGGGAACTAATGGCGTGAGTATATGTCATGTCATGTCATGTATCCACTGTCACATGATAAGTGGTGAATTATAGTCCGGATAAGGCCTTTAATAAAAACTCGCCTTATTTTGATCGCCCCAAGAGCACGACTTACTCAAGCTGTAGGTCTCAAATGTATTCTTAAACACATTACATGAAATAATGGCAATGAAAATTTATATAAGACAAAAAGGTTCAGAGCTCTATCCGCAGCAAACAGATAGCTTAGATTTTCAGCCCCGACCAAAAACTTTTATCTACTAAAAACTTAAATCTTAATGTGAAAGTTGGGCGATGTGTTTAGAGACCCACTACTAACAACCTCTTTTTATAATAATTTCCAACTCCTCTTCCACAAGTGGCTTATGAAATTTCTAACTGAAGCTCTGAATACTTTTTTTTGGGATTCATATCCGTGAGTATACATAGCTGAGTAGTGTCGGCTTAGAATAGCACTACCCCATTTCTTCCGATGGGTGTACGTAAGAGGCGACTAACGGTATTGGGGCTATTAAGGGATTTTTGGGCGATGCGGTTGGAGACCCATGACCAACAACCTTTATTTTACCATCTCTTCCCCATGCAACTTTCCAAAAGTGGCTGAGGAATTTCAAATTCCACAGCTCTGGCTACCCCTTTTAGGGATTTATATCCGTCAGTATATATATGTATATATGAGTATATATAATTTGTGATAGTTGGGATTCAGCCCGAAATGCAACAAAAACGTAAATTTAAAATGTCTTAACAGAGATGCTGAGTATGAGCATAACAACCTAGGTATACATTATTTTTCTTAATGCACACATACGATGCATTCCGCCTGGTAATGACTACATTCGTAATAAAACTGGGTCTTAGATAATATCGGTCAGTGCCACTTAAGGGGATGGATACAACTATTTCATTAATTTTAATTGCTTATATCTGCGTATTCTGTCTTTTAAGAGGTAAAAAGATACTCGATAAAAACGGTTTCGTCGCTCATAAATGCTCTAATATTAATATCATTCTCATAACCCAAAATAAACGATACCATTTATTACTTGACACTTACGATAACACTTGAATAAAACATTAAAACGCTCTATATCGCAGAAAGTTTGGAGCATTCTTACAAAAATGTTTTACGCCCGATTTCTGAATTGAGTATTCAAGCTGAGAACGACTTAAGTATCGTTTTGTCTCATTCAGTTGTTAAGATTTCAATGCGACAGAACGATACTTAAGTTGTTCGCAGCTGGAATACTCAATTCAGAAGTCGGTCGTTAGCCAATTTGAATTTTTCTTAACTTAATCAGTCAAAATACCAAATATTAGTTGGTATTCAGTACAAGAGATAGAGTTAGATCATATTAGCATTTCATTACCTTTTCCGTAAGGCTTTCTAAATTGTTGATACCTTTGTTTAGTTAGAGACAAAAATCATTAGGTGCTTTATTTCTCATTTATTTTTCTTCTAAAGAATATTGCTGTGTAGTGTCGGCTTAGAATAACACTACCCCATTTCTGCCGGTGGGTGTTCGTAAAAGGCGACTAACGGTATTGGGGCTTTTAAGGGATTATTGGGCGATGCGGTTGGAGACCCATCACCAACATCCTTTATATTGCCATCTTTTCCCCACTCAACTTTCCAAAAGTGGCTGAGGAACTTCTAGTTACTTAGCTCTGGCTACCCCTTCTACGGATTTATAGCCGTGAGTATAAGTATGTATGTATGTATGTTTTCTTCTAAACTTTTAAAATACTTAGCCATTTGACTTATATATATAGACGTGTTGACTACATACTATGGCTAACCCTTTTGGGGATCATATTAAATCTAGTTCTGATAATAGTTAGTGTAGTCATTATTACATTTTCACGTTTCTACACTCTTTTTCATTATTGAATAAAAGAGCATGTATGAAAAGATTGATGGATGTAGACGAAGCAGGAGAGGTTTGCCAGGATCGTACGAAGTGGCGATCGATAGTCTCTGCCTACCCCAATGGGAATCAACGGCGTGAGTATATGTATGTATATTTTCATTATTGAACGTATGTGGCAAATAGATCTAAACTTTTAAAAGAATATTTAAGAACAAACAAATAAAATCGTTCACCTTAACATAGACAGTAACATTAGATTACATTAAGAACTCCAGTTTTATGTCAGCAGTTAAGTGAATTAGCAGTATAAATAGTGATCAGTGCTTTTATTAAAAACGAGAACATGCATGAACTCGTTTCGATTATTTGCATAAGAAAATAGATTTTGCGAATGTGCATGCTAACATGCATACATATACTCACGGCTATAAATCCCAAGAAAGGGGTAGCCAGAGCTAAGGAATTAGAAATTCCTCAGCGAATTTTGGAAGGTGCGTGAGGAATAGATGGTGAAATTAAGGTTCTTGGTGATGGGTCTCCAACCGCATCGCCCAAAAATCCCTTTAAAGCCCCAATACCGTTAGTCGCCTTTAACGTACACCCACCGGAAGAAATGGGGTAGTACTATTCTAAGCCGACACTACACAGCAGAATGTGCATGCTAAATGACTATAATGCTTGATACTAGGATTAATGTGGATAGAAATGTCAGAAGGGATAGTTCGTAGGGACGAAAGACACATTTAGATCAAATAAAGAATAAAATTTAAAAATGCAGGCATCCGTGGTCTAGATTGATATGAGATGTTTGATAGGTTTGTATAAAGTGGCGATCGATAGTCTCTGCCTACCCCAATAGGAACTAATAGCATGGGAATGTTTGTAAAATACTGATGAGATTTATTTAGTAAGAGCTCTTTTAGACTTTTATGACAATAACCTCTTGTAGTTATTTGAAGCAAAAGACACTTAAACATAGATATAAAATTACAAAATTTGCATGAATAGTATTTTTAAACTTAAGCTTTTGAGTCCTTTTAAGATATTTTTGGGCGATTTGGCTCAATACTGCCGTGTAGTGTGGGTTTAGAATAGCATTACTACATTTCTTCCGGTGGGTGTACGTAAGAGGCGACTAATGGTATGGGGCTATTAAGGGATTTTTGGGCGATGCGGTTGGAGACCCATCACCAACAACCTTTATTTTTACTATCTTCTCTCCACTAAAATTTCCAAAAGTGGCTTAGGAATTTCTAATTCTTTAGCCCTGGCTACCCCTTCCTGGGATTTATAGCCGTGAGTATATGTATGTATGTTGGCTGAAGACCCATTATCAACCACAATTTATTTTACCATCTCAATGTCAATGAACATCCATATTTGGCTGAGAAGTTTCTAATTCTGAGGCTCTGACTACCTTTTTTGGGATTTAAAGTCGTGAGTATATGTATGTTTGTATTATAATGCAATGATAGGCTGAGTTAGTATAATTCAATGCACTATCCAGACAAAGGTTGTTACTCCGAACACCAGTTAAGAAAATATCATATAATGTTAAAAAAATTACAAACATAACATAAAGGTACTAATTCTTCTGAACATCAAGTGACTTCTTCACCTGGTGTTCAGAGTACCCACGTTTTGGACGCATGGACAGTGTACTCACGTGATAGGGGGCAGGTCTATCGCCGTTTTGTACGAATACTCTGTCACATGAATAAGTATAACTCAGCCAAGTGGGTTTCCTCACGATGTTTTCCCTCACCGTTAACAACCATGATAAATTAACCACACATATGTCTTTAGAAAAGACAAATTGGTGAAGTCCCCACCCGGGATTTGAACACTAGTCGCTTGCACGATAACCGATGTTCTACGCATTTAGCTATCACGTCGTCAAAACAAAATAGTACCTCTGTTACTCCTACGGGAATATATGGCAAAAGCGATATTGTTATATTGTAGGTAATCTTTTCGACTTGCTGGTATTTGCGAATCAGACATAAGGGTCAAAGTCGCATTTGATTAAAAATATGTAATTAATTATCATTTTTAGTTATTTTGATTTGAAACTTTTGTAATCACTACAGTAAAACTTCATTTGTAAGCTATGTAAATATGAAGGATTTGGTCTCAAAATTAAAAATCTTGGCCTGCGATTGAGGTTCTAAACTTATGAAAGGGTAAACATAATCATGTTTTCGTTAGCACGGCTATAAATGCCAAAAAGCGTAGCTAGGGCATTGCAATCAAAAAACTACTTTTGGAAAGTTAGACAAAATAAATATTTAAAATTCGCCCCATCAATAAAATAACATAACATAACATAAACATAAACGTTCACGCCGAATATCCCCGAAGGGGTTGGCAGAGGTACTAATACTTCTGAACATCACGTGACTTTGTCACCTGGTGTTCAAAATACCCACGTTTTGCATGGACAGTGTACTCACGTGATAGGGGGCAGGCCTATCGCCGTTTTGTACGAATACACTGTCACATGACTAAGTACAACTCAGCCATGTGGGTTTCCTCACGATGTTTTCCCTCACCGTTAACAACCATGATAAATTAACCACACATATGTCTTTAGAAAAGACAAATTGGTGTAGGCCCGACCCAGGATTTGAACACTAGTCGTTTGCACGATAACCGAGTGTTCTACCCACTGGGCTATCACGGTTGTTCCTAAAATAACTTCATTTATATCATACTCAGAAAGACTAAAAGTTCACGGTTAGCAAAATACAGTGAGTCCATTTTCTTACTACCATACTGGTATTCCATACATTCTAAGTATGCCTAAGAATATTGTATTAATTTGCTAAACATAGTATTTTTAATTCAATTAATTAGTTGCTTTTAAATTAAGAATAGAAATAATTTGGTATTTAATTAAACAAAATTATTTATTTTGCCATGTTTAATTATGTACATTAAAAGAATGACCTTAATTCTAATACATTACTATCTAAGGGTTGTAACTTATTGTTCAAAATCACTCTAAGCTCTTTATCACTGCCATTCCAGCCAAACCAATATAACAGGTTAAATCTATCGCGTTTTTGCTTTGGAATATTTGTTGGTAGTACCTAAGTTATGTTTAGTGTCAACACTTAGCGTCGTGATAAATGTAAAAACCACATAGGCAGGTTTACGACATGAAACAAAACAATTTACTCGCTCGATTACAAAATTAATGGAACTCCACCGCGGGATTACTTAATAAGAACAAGTTACAAGTAAATTAGTTCCACCGACTTGAAACAACAGAATCTTATTCATTCAATACGTTATTATTTGATAGTAAAACACGGTAATAGTTTCATATATCAAGCTGTCGTACAGTAGACCAATTGTCGTGTCGGTCGAGTATCCCTTCCTATCGAGAATTCTTAAAGATTTCGCAAGAGCGGCCAAGCTATCGAACTCCGCCCAGTCCAAAACCCACCCATTACGGTTCCGTCGCTCGCTACCGAACAGCCTTGACTACCGATCCACTCTAATGCTACGTATTATCCCAACGTATTTTTGAGCGCACGCATTATCGGCACTCGCAGCCTCGTCACCATAGGCTGATACCCGACGACAGCTCGAATTACGCGCAGAATTATCCTATTTTGCGTTCAGAAGCCCCGAGCGAGACTAACAAGCGCCGGACGAGTCCCCATCAAAACGACGCTCATATTTCCTCCTCTAATAAAACCGATGATAGTCTCAGGGTGTTCTTAAAAACGACAACCACTACATCAAACGTGCTCAGAGAATAAGTAGGTGCTCGCAACGAGTATAAATTCTAATAAGCGTTTATAGTATAAGAGAGTCCCGAGGCAACAATACTCTTAATCTCGGCTATTTTGCTAGCGAAGAAATTTTAAAATCTAGACAAACGGTAGTTGGTATGTTTATGGTTAATTTTTAGTTGCCGCCTACGCTCGCTGCGGTAATAAATCGAGGTGGTTTGATGCAAGTTCGTTACTCCCTTTTTTGTCTTATGTGTCGTCATTGTGAGTGGTCTATGCGGCCGATCTGTCACGGCCTCGGCCGAGCGACGAAGATTATTCATACGAGCGATGGGACTTAAATTAATCTCTCTTATTTTAAGTGGCGTTTACTGAATACCACACTCATATATCCGTTCACATTTTTTGTTTGTCACTTTTTGAATGAGCATGTGAGATGCTCTTTAATTTTGATGAACGCTCCCATTTAGATTGACATAATGTAAAATGATTATGAATCGTGTTTGTTTTATTATTAGTTTATAGGTTTGACTAAGAAATGGTCATTCTGAAGGTTTCTCCTCAAAAAAACTAATTTTCTTCACACAAAATTCATAGAAATATATTTTTAGCTGAGATTGTTAAGGGCAAAAGCAATTACATTACAAGAAACATACTCCAATCTCATGGCTTTTATCCCAAAAAGGTATGGTTAGAATGATTGAGGATTAAAACGTATAGAGGCTACCGCAATGTATCACACTGATATAAGTCCTTGTAGAACACTTACGAGTAGAGCTAGGTATGCTGTATTTATGAATAACACTGGAATCAAATGGACAAAATTTTATTTTATTTAAAAAAAAAACATGGACTGACTAGCTAATTAAAAACCTTTCTTTCGTTGTCCGATAAAATATAACGAACTGTCGCATATGCTTATATAAGTTGACCACAGATTCAAGATTAACGACCGATTTCTGAATTGAATATTCCAGCTGAGAACAACTTAAGTATCGTTCTGTCGCATTGAAATCTTAACAACTGAATGCAACCAAACGATACTTAAGTCGTTCTCAGTTTGAATACTCAATCCAGAATTCGGGCGTAAGTATATAGTAGTCGACTTGAAACAGCATTACCACATTTTGGTCCATAGGTATCTTACACTACAATATAATGCGAAAAAGGTATATAGTACCTACTTATAATGTTGTTGGCAATGAACTCGGAAACCCATAATTTTGATATTAGCTAAAAAATGCTTCCACGACGCATTCAACACCCTTAGGCATTACAACTCGGATAATAAGTAAGTTTAATACAACTTTTATATTAAAATCTTTTTCCTATTCAATTTCCAAAAGTGGCTGAGGAATTTCAGAGTCCGAAGCTCTGGCTACCCCTTCCAGGTATTTATAGCCGAGAGTATGTTTTTTTTATACTAATATACATCATTATCTTTTCTAAAGTCATATGTGTGGTTAATTTATCATAGTTGCTAACGGTGAGGGAAAACATCGTGGGGAAACCCACATGGCTGAGTTGTACTTAGTCATGTGACAGTGTATTCGTACAAAACGGCGATAGGCCTGCCCCCTATCACGTGAGTACACTGTCCATGCAAAACGTGGGTACTCTGAATACCAGGTGTCAAAGTCACGTGATGTTCAGAAGTATTAGTACCTCTGCCAACCCCTTCGGGGATATTCGGCGTGAACGTTTATGTTATGTTATTATTATTATATTAAAATCTTTTCCCTGTTCAATTTCCAAAAGTGGCTGTGGCTGGCTACCCCTTCCAGGTATTTATAGCCGTGAGTATGTATGTTTTTATACAAATATACATTCTTAAATAAGGTCTTAAGCTATGTTATGACAACAAATATTTATCTCGAATCCATCTATCTGCGAGCCACACCTGACAAGGCCACGAAACTTTATATGTAAGCTAAATAGCACGAAGTGACATATTTGTAGGTTCCGAAGATAATAAAGTAGAGGAGCGTGCCACAGGTTTCATAATATTGCTTCGCACGTACTGACAAACGGCCAATGCAACTCATAACATTCTTACTGGCATGGGTGCTTATAAATTTGATACTGGATGCAGATGTTTTTGATGTGGCGTTTTATAAATAACTTGATTTGCTGAGAAACGTAGTGGAACGTGAGTATGTGGGTGAGAAATAAATTAAACTCAAACAATACCTTATTCTTATTTAAAGTATGCAGGTAAGACCTCAAAATATGGTGTAAGTATTTTGAAATATTAAAAATTATATTTATAAAACCAGGGTTGAGGAGAATTGTCAAGAAAAACTATGACTGCGTCGATTTCATATGTTAAATATTCGACACTTGTTATACTTTTCCAAAATTTTTCCTTAAACGCAAATTCAGATATGTCGGAGGAGAAATTTATTTGTTCTCTATACATTATCCCAGATATAAATCACAATCAGTGCCACTACTATTGCTTTCACGAAGCGCCATTTTGTAACTTAAAAATTACAACTCACGTTAGACTGACACACCCTCGATCTCATGTCAATAATTTCCGACAAATCTACAAATATTTTGAGTTGGCAAAATTGTCCTTGTTTCACAACATAATTGTCATAAGATCAAGTTATCAACAATTGTAACATTATGCCTGTCATGTTAAGAACTATTTCTACACGAAATATTTTTCAAACTTATCAGTTGTCTCTACTTACTGACATATCTCAGCCGACAAATGTCACTGACAATTGTCATGTTGGTGAAATAGGGGACTGAACGAAACAAAATAATGGTAAGAATGAGAATAATCAAAACGAATATATGAACTAATACTAATATTATTAGCGATATAAAAATTTCTGACTTTTTGAGTGTAATAAATTTCAATCGTGAGTACAATACTTTATTAGAAAAATAATTCATTAAGACATAAAATAGAGTCATTGTCATTTTCGGCCTTCTAATCACATTGCGAAAAAATAAAATTGTGTATGCCAAAGTAAGCTATCTAGAAAACCCTTCACTAAAGATCTGCAATTTAAAATACAGTTTATTAGTATTTTAAATAAATTTAATTATTTCAAATTAACAAACAGTAGCATTATATTTTCGGGGATTGTTCAACACGAAATAAATGAGCACGTACATACATTATTTCAACTTTTAATAATTGTAATCTTATTGTGTGGTTTTTCTTATGTCTGTTTATATGGGTCACCGTTGCCTGAAATAAATGATTTTTTTTATTTTTTTTTTATTTTTACATACCACAAAGTCTCCAAAATAAATACAATAAAGGACTTGCGGTATGGGATACTTAACCGACGATATAATGAGTCAATAAGACCTATTAAATTACCAATACTCACGCTTTAAAACCGGAGGGGTTTAAGGATTCAGAACAAGACATTTTTCAGCCTCTTCTGGAGCCATGTAATAGCAAAGATGCTGAGCAAAAGCTCTCTATAGCCACCGCCGAAATAATACATAAGATATTTTGTTTTTATGTATATATACATACACGCTCGGACCTTTAATTCCCAAAGGGTTTAGCATTGACTATCGATCGCCATTTTGCACGATCCTGACAAATCACTCGAGCTTCGCCTAGATTCATTTCAATGTAACCTATAACTAAAATACGTGCCATAAGACATCAGAAGTGCTTTTTAAATATAAAAAGGATTACGCTATAATACACATTAATATTGTACATTCTTCGTAGATCGGCGTGCATGAGACGGCAGCGAATATCCTGCGGGCTTCAATTCTCACTCTCGCCCATATAATGCGCATTGTATTACATTAAACTCACCGTTATTTTGCACACACTATCTCACTAGAATATCGGGTTTTAGACCTAAATATGCATATATTATAAGAAGAATAAATTGCTGAACAAAAACTTATCCTTTGTTGATAAATATACGAAATAAAAAGATATTTTGTACGTGTAGATGACAATACTTTATTTTAACAACATTCTTCTCAATCAACTTTCAAAACCGGCCAAGTTTTTTATATTTGATGCTCTTGGTATCCCGACTTGGGATTAACAGAATCAACAGCAGTTAAACTCCAATATAAGTTTCTTCTTCGTGTATTGTTTACCCATGCTTAGCAATGAATATATATTTCTTTGTTTCTTACTTACTTTATATACTCACGGCTATTCATCCTTAGCAGAGGTGGCTAGAGTTTTGGAATAAGAAATACCTAGGCACTTTTGGAAGTTGAGTGGGGCAAGGATGTTAGGTTGTTGGTCGTGGGTCTCCAACCGCATCGCCCAATAGTCGCCTCTTACTTACACTCACGGATAGAAATGGGTTAGTGCTATTTTAAGCTGACACTACACAGCATACTGTGTTAAAAGTACCAATATGTGAAAAAGTGAAGTATTATTTTAATAACGTATAAGTATTATTAATTTATAAGTATTATTTAATTGTAAGAAGGATAGAAAAAGGAATGTTGAGATGGTTTGGGCACATAGAGAGGATGGATGATAGAAAATTGGTAAAAGGGATCTATAGAGCTACTGTGGATGGTAATGTTAGTAGAGGACGACCACGGAGAACACACTTGGACCAAATTGAGAGTGTGCTCAAAAAGGCTGGCGTCCGAAGTATGAAGAATAAAAGAGCATGTATGAAAAGATTGATGGATGTAAACGAAGCTAGAGAGGTTTGTCAGGATCGTACTAAGTGGCGATCAATAGTCTCTGCCTACCCCAATGGGAACTAATGGCGTGAGTATATGTATGTATGTATTTTAATAACCTACCTATTCCCTACACTTGCGGTCAGATATCCTACAAAAGGTAGCTAGAGCTTTCAGAATGAGAAACTCCTCAGTCACTTTTGAATGTTAAGTGAGTAAAATGTTTCATTAGTGAATTAGTGATAGTTCTTTAAGCACAATATTCAAAAAATAGTTATTACCTACCAAACGACGGGAAGTAATGGTTAAGTGTTATTCTATACATAGTAAATTATTTTATAAGAATTTAGCTCTTAGTCTGGTAGACGTTTCCAACTGTCAATACAAGGTTAAATTTTGTGTTGGTTTTATATCGTAACAGGCTAAGCTTGACTTCAAAGTGCATCAATTGGTCGTTCCACACACTTACTCCGAAGTTTTTACAAAATCGAAAACCTTACAAGACAATAGCAATTTTCCCCGTAATATATTGAAAACCTTTGATCCAAAGTAATACTAGTAACAGACGCTAAGCCCCCGGCGATGTACAAACACGGTAGATTGTGATAAAGATCGCACATACACTACCACTGCTGCGAACTTGCGAAATGTACAAGTGTTCTAAATTGCGTTTTGTCGTATTCGTATTTTGCATACGTTTTGTGCAGATTACGTTTAAAACTATGTTTGTTTGATAGTAAAGTAATGTATAATAAATCAACAAAAATAAATATACATAGGTACACATACTTAAGCAACCGTGATAGCCCAGTGGGTAGAACACTCGGTTCTCGTGCAAGCGACTAGTGTTCAAATCCCGGGTCGGGCCTACACCAATTTGTCTTTTCTAAAGACATATGTGTGGTTAATTTATCATGGTTGTTAACGGTGAGGGAATACATCGTGAGGAAACCCACATGGCTGAGTTGTACTTAGTCATGTGACAGTGTATTCGTACAAACGGCGATAGGCCTGCCCCCTATCACGTGAGTACACTGTCCATGCAAAACGTGGGTACTCTGAACACCAGGTGACAAAGTCACGTGATGTTCAGAAGTATTAGTACCTCTGCCAACCCCTTCAGGGATATTAGGCGTGAACGTTTATGTTATGTTATGTTATTATGTTTACATACTTAAGGTCATAAATACCAAAAAGGGGTAGCCAGAGCTTTAAGGCTAGAAAAGCCTTAGCCACATTTGGAAGTTGCGTGGGGAAAAGGTGGTATAATAAAGGTTGTTGGTGATGGGTCTCCAACCGCATCCCCAAAAATCCCTTAAAAGCCCCAACACCGTTAGTCGCCTCTTACGTACACCCACCAAAAGAAATGGGGTGATGCTATTCTACGCCGACACTACACAGCAATTAATAATTAATTGTATAATAAATCAACAATAAAAATATACACACATACATATACTTACGACCATAAGTCCCAAAAAGGGGTAGTCAGAATTTTAGAGCTAGAAACTCCTCGGCCACATTTGAAAGTTGATGGGAACAAGATGGTAGAAATCAGTATCGTATGGTGATGGGAACAATCACTTAATGAGCCCGAATACCCTAAGTCGCCTCTTACGACACCCGAGTAGAAAGAGGTAGTGAAATTCCAAGCCGGCACTACACGGAAAATAAATAAACATACTCATGACATTAATAAAAAGGTGTACCAGTGCAGAGCTTTGAAACAACTAATTTCTTAACTGCTTTTAGAACCTTGGATTGTCATATATTTATAAATTGGCAACACCGACAGCGTGCCGTCACCTGTCAATTTATGTCAATGTCAAGATGAGTGTTATGAATTGGGAAAGATGAATTCACGATAGAAGCCACAAAGAAAAATAGAATACAATAGAGAGATTAAGATTAATTCCTGGTGTGGACGCTCGGGAGAGCAACTTGTGATCAATGCATCAAATAATGTACATTCAATAGTAATTTAAGTGAGTAAAGTTATTATATCATTTAATAGTCGTTTTCTTCAAAGGATGAGTTTTCAACCATATCAACCACCTATTCTTTAGGCATAAACATCATCATTGTCTTAACTAAGCTTACATTAAACTACAGGACTAGAAATTACAACTGTATCCAATATTAGTTACGGAAATTCGTCAGTCTGTTTTTATGACGCACCGTTAATGCTGTATGTTCCCAAAGGGTTGCCAGAGATACCCTTCTGAGCATCAAGCAAGATTTGATACATGTAATTAAAAGTACTAACTTGGCCAGTGTTAGTCACGTGATAAGAAGTCTATTGCCGCGTCCTTTTAAACGAATACACTGCCATATGACCATCTGTTATCTGTTTCCTCACCGTTAACAATAAGATAAAAAACTTCCTACTACACAAAAAACTTCATTTTAAACGTCTGGCCACTCTTTTTTCGTAGTTCCAGTACTATGTGTAAGTTAGGGTTAGTTCTTCTTAGGTACAATACACATTGAGCCCGCCGGGCTGTCAACATTGCCCAGCGACATAACCCGGTGGCCTGAGTATGAAAACTAGACTGCCCGCAAAAGGTACTGACAAATGTCAGCGGCCCGGCGCGGCTCAGTATGTATTGGGCTATAGTAAATCTTTTTTTCAATGGTTCTAAGAGTATTTGCCCAAACCGCGAACCATTACAGTGGAACATCGAATGAATCTACATAACATAAACGTTCACGCCGAATATCCCCGAAGGGATTGGCAGAGGTACTAATACTTCTACTACCCACTACTACTACTACCCACGTTTTGCATGGACAGTGTACTCACGTGATAGGGGGCAGGCCTATCGCCGTTTTGTACGAATACACTGTCACATGACTAAGTTCAACTCAGTCATGTGGGTTTCCTCACGATGTTTTCCCTCACCGTTAACAACCATGATAAATTAACCACACACGTGTCTTTACAAAAAACAAATTGGTGTAGGCCCGACCCGGGATTTGAACTAGTCGTTTGCACGTTAACCGGTGTTCTACCCATTGAGCTATCACGGCGAATGAATCTAATGCCGATCTAACTAGATACGGTCGAAACAGCTGGCATAGTGAAAGGGCATGAATATATGGATAGAATTTATTAATATTATCTTTAGAAATCGTAGGTTCTCCGTTTATGTATGCACGAGATACGAGTATATACTACGGAGATATTTTGTATTTCACAAGTTTATTATGCACTGTTCTATTGACCTGTATTAAAATACATTTTGCACTTACTTATATTTACAGCTATAACCTCAGCATATATTGATGTATATAATCTCGGCCGTGAACTGTCGGTTTTGAATAGCACCACCCCATTTCTCCCCGTGAATGTACGTAAGAGGCGACTAAGGGTATTGAGGCTTTCTAAGAGATTTTTCAAATATCACCAACAGCTTTTATTTTACCATCTTTTCTCCACTAAACTTCCAAAAGTGGCGGAGGAATTGCTACTTCCTTAGCTCTGGCTACCTCTTCTAGGGATTTCGAGCCGTCTTGAGCTTTATTTACGCCCATCAGTCTTTTTATACATGATAATTCAGTATGATTCCCTTATTGTGCACACAATCTTGTTCCATCTACTGACATTGCCATCCAAATTAATAATTATTTGTATCATTGTATTTACCATATCTTAAAAGACTCACACATCACGCCGAATATCCCCGAAGGGGTTGGCAGAGGTACTTATACTTCTGAACATCACGTGACATTGTCACCTGGAGTTCAGAGTACCCACGTGTTACTTGGACAGTGTACTCATGTGATAGGGGGCAGGCCTATCGACGTTTTGTACAAATACACTGTCACATGACTAAGTACAACTGAGCCATGTAGGTTTCCTCACGATGTTTTCCTCACCGTTAACAAATATGATAAATTAACCACACATATCTTTTTAGAAAAGACAAATTGGTGTAACCTGAACCGGGATTAGAACACTAGTCGTCTGCACGATAAGCGGTGTTTTACCCACTAAGCTATCACGTCGTTAACTTAAGACAAACCTATTAAAATGTATTCAAAAGACATACATACATACATACATATACTCACGGCTGTAATTCCCTAGAAGGGGTAGCCAGAGCCAAGGAATTATAAATTCCTCAGCCACTTTTGGAATTGCGTGGGGAAAAGATGGTGAAATAAAGGTTATTGGTGATGGGTCTCCAACCGCATCACCCAAAAATCCCTTAAAAGCCCCAATACCGTGAGTCGCCTCTTACGTACACCCACCGGAAGAAATGGTGTAGTGTTATTCTAAGCCGACACTACACGGCTAGTTTTATAATAACTGTGTATAGTCTTAGAATATGGTTTAAAATGGCACTGACCCATTTTATCCCGTATTTGTTCGTAAGAGCCGACTAAGGGCTTTTTAAGTAATTTTTGGGCGACGAGGTTGGAGACCCTACCAGCAATCTTTCTTTAAAATCTTTTCCCCACTCAATTTCCAAAATTGGATAAGGAAAAATTAAAGTATGTGTATAATTGTATATGTATTATTTTCCTTGTTTTTACTTCAACGATATCAATGTATTCAAAAGACTAAAGAACTAGTGTCGGTCTGTCCAGCCCACACAAGTCCGCGCATACACTAGATATAGGAGCTCATCCCAGCCACTGATAAACTCACCGAACGATGTCGCTTCCGTAAGAATAGGCAGTGGAGTAGCTTATCTATTTAATAATTAAAGAAAATATTAAAATACTTATTTTGTTTTGTCTACCTTTGTTGTGGCATACCTACCCCTTTTTGGGATATACATCCGTGAGTAAATGTACTTTTTCAATTTCAACCTCAATTGACCACTCCGGCCTATCGCGTCATTTCGCTGGGGGAACGTGACATTAATTCATACATGCATACGGCGTACATCGATTTACAAGACATGCTCCTCAAAAAATATATTCATGTCTGTTATTAAGGGCTTCCATATTCTGATGGACATTTCTTTAGACTTAAAAGTTACCTTACCTTAAAAAACCTATCTATCTTACAAAAGACTAAAGAACTAGTGTCGGTCTGTCCAGCCCACACAAGTCCGCGCATACACTAGATATAGGAGCTCATCCCAGCCACTGATAAACTCACCGGCGAACGATGTCGCTTCCGTAAGAATACAGGTGGCAGTGGAGTAGCCTATAATTTTTGATTTTAGACTAGTTAAAAAAAAACTTAGATGTTTGTGTATTATGATAATATTTTTTTTGTCCTGCTTAATGTATTAGTAAATGGATAATGGCGTGGCATGATCAAGACGATACCTCCCTCTGTCAGATGTAAGTACATCACTTTACGTACTTTCACACTATGTGCGCGATTAACTATCGAGTATACTGACATGAGAGCAAATATACTCCAGTACAAATCAACGAAGATTTAGTCTTCAATCATAGAAAAGGTTGCGCTCTGGTACTGTCATTTAAAGCTTTTAGTATCTGTCTGCAACGTTATTTATTATTTATTTTATTTAAAATTCAATAAACAAGTAACTAAGACTCAATGTTGTTAGTAGAAAGGCTTAATGCTAGGGTTAGTTCTTATTTATAATTTATATACAATCTATATACAATGTCGCACAGCGTGAGCATGCAGCGCGGACACGCGGAGTAAGTAAGGCGAGTCCACCCTGGCAGCTATCATAGCCAAGACGCTGTTGGAGCTAGCCCACACCCTGTCGCGCATCGAAGCATACCTTTTACGCATAATAGCGTAGAAACAATCAACCCTCGCGTCCGCGAACATTCCCGAAGCACTGCAGAAGCGGGGCAGCCCCACAAGCCTTCGAAACGCGTTGTTGTACTGCACGCGCAACATGTTGTATTGTTTTTGCGTATAGGACTGCCAGAGACTGCACGTATAAAAAGCTGTACAGTAGGCTCAAAACAGGGTAAGTTTTACAGCAATGGAGCACCGAGCAAACCTCCTCACAATCATGTTCGCGCGTTATGTGAGCGAGTAAAAATCCACCAACAGGTCACTGCGAAACTAATGATACAAAATACAGCTCCACAGCCTTCGCAGTTCCTTGGACACCGCCAAGATATAGTGCGGCCGGTCGTCCATTCATCACTCGACCGATACAAATCTCCGCTATCTGCAGGATCGGGCCACACTCTATGATTACTATTGTGAGCATTATTTTAATAGGGCAAATTTATACTTCTCCTTTTAATGTCGTGTTGCATGTTTGTTTTGTTCGCTCGTCCAGTTGGTAGGATTGTTTGAGTAATGCGTAGAAAGTTGGGTTTGTTTTGTTGGTAGCGTTTTGTCTCATTCAAATGCTTACGATCGTCGTTTGGATGTGGTTTGTGACTTCTTTCTTGTGAACAGAATAGATTATTGGAGTTTAGAATAAACGCTTTGAGCCAAATATAAGTACATTTAATTTTATTAGTGATATACTGCAATATAATTAAGCTAAAAAACTTAACTGTGTAGCACTTCCCCATCTTCCTGCCGGTGTAATACTAGGTGACTATACGTATGGGGACCTTTAATTGATCGTTGAGAGACCTACAACCATCTTCTACCATCATATTTTTTGAATTTCTAAAAATGGCTGATAAAATAACAATTCCTGTACATAGGTACTCTTTTAACTCGTACCTTCTGCAGGAGTAAAATACAGAATTGTCAGAGGTCGAATTGTTAGCTATAATTTGCTCATTTATAAATAGTACTTACTTTCCATCAAGGTGGCTCTCTCAAATTTAATCTTCTCATACATCCTTTATTATTCTGTTTAGTTTGGCCTTTTCCCTTGTAAAATCATTTTCTTATTCGGAAAAGTCCTATGTGTCAATCCTATACTTAAAATAAGATTCTTATAATCTATATCTTTATATTTTTGGGCTACCAAATATAATTTCACTTAATGATTAAACAAACTTGTTTCTATAACTTATCAGCCCACAACGCCATGATAACCTTGCTTCAAGTTAATTCAATTAGATCACTTACGCTGCTCTACATTTTAACCATAGGATGATTATTTTTAGCAATTATCATACAGACCAAAAAACTATTGTTATAATATCGAAGCAATGAAGGTGTTTATTTATGGAAACAGTATTTTTGTTTAAAAAAATCCACTTATCAATCAGTCTAGGATAAAAAGATAAAACTACTTCCAATTGAAACAAAAGATATTAACGCATCAATGTTGTGCATTTTTTTTTTATATAAGGCAACCAAAATTATAACATAGGCTCACGCAATTAATTCCCTTTGAGGTAGGCAGAGACTATCGATCTTCACTTTGTACAATCCAGGCAACATAATTAACTAACAACGAATAAATTCAAAGTCACATATAAATCTATGAAATATTGGGTACATTTACCACAGTTATTAAATAACTCCTAATGAAATCTTGAAAAAACATACAAGGGCTACTAACTTATATTACTATTTGTATTTATAACACACTTTTATTTATAAAACTAATTTTTGTGCCATGAATACAGCTACCAAATAACATCTTAAAATTTAACCATAATTCTGCAAACACCCTATACATCACATACAGGCTGTTCCCCCGGACTCGAACCGCTCAGTCAGCTGACCACTGAGCCCGAGCCCACGTGCCACGTAATGCTGGGCGCCATTACTCACCGAGTATGTGTCGTAGGCCTTCTAAGATATTAGTTTTAGATGTAATTCAGTGATACCGCATTGAGCTCGGTTCGCGTAATGGGAATAGACGGTCCTAATTTATTGCTACACGGAAACTTGTCCATATGTATGGTATTTTTATTCATGTGTCGAGGATAATTTAAAGCTGTTTTGATTAGTAACGGTGGTTAAGGTATGCAATTGATAGTGAAGTTTGTTATTTTAGCTATGAGATATAAGACAGCATTTATTTGTAGAAAACTGTATGTATTCACTGTTCATTTTTAATCTAAAACCAACAGTTATTGTAATATTTCCTACACATCATTTAAAGTGGCTTACATCCGTCAGTCACTATCTGTATTTTTAGTGAAGACAATTTTAAGTTGTTTTGTTGCTAAGCTGACACTACTGACATCAACACCGCTACATAAGACGACAAATCAGCTATCGGAATAACTGAATCATACACAAAATGTACCTCATACCGTAAAACATAAAAATTAATGATCTTTTGCTTCCTCGGTTTCCAACTGATGATTCCAGAGTTATAGTCTTGGGAAAAGATAAAATACAATAGTTTGTCTCTCAACCTTTAGAAAGTGTAGCGATACAACTCTTTTGCAGATTTATTATTGTCTAGCGACAAAAAAATATACGTTTTTCACAAGCAAATCTGACCTTTGCTTGCCATATATAACCTCTGAAAGACACAAAAGATACAACATCAAATCCCAGTTCATAAATAACAGCGACCTCCCCCCTCATCAAAGTTAACACACCCTGTGTAGTCCTCACAATGTTACATAACTGTATTTACATAAATTTCAGTGACGGCCCCGTTGACTCCACATTTACATATCTCTCGCAAATAAATTAAGGAGATGAAACATTCATACAAAACGCTAGCTTGTATAAAAGATACAAACATACATATTGCAGAGTTTTATTTCTTATGAGAGCAGAGTCCCAGATTCGTGACTGTATATAAATATTTAATTTGGAAACAGCACATCTATACTTATAATAAATCTGTAGAGAGGTCAATTCTGTACATTAAATATATTTTCAAAATAACTATCAGGGGGTGATCAGTGATCGATACTGATGCCAAAAATGAAATCAGTAAAATTTTTGTCTGTCTGTCTGTCTGTCTGTCCGTCTGTCTGTCTGTCTGTCTGTCTGTCTGTCTGTCGGTTTGTATGTTCCTTATGGAAACAAAAACTACTCGACGGATTTTAACGAAACTTGGTAGAATTATTCTTCATACTCCTGGGCAGGTTTTTGTATACTTTCCAGCAGAGTAGTGAAGGGGAGTTTTGGGAAACTTTGGGAAAACGGGGAAAGTTACTCCATTTTTTAAGCTTCCGTCGCGTGTGCAGCCTTAATGGTTAAAGTTACATAGAAATCATGTATGACGGAAATATTTTACATAAAAGTGTCTAAAAAATATCCTGAACAGCATATGTCTATCTTTTATGGTTGACTCACAATAACACGTGTAAGTCCTGATAGCTTACCAGTTCGGAGCATTCTGATTAAATTTGTTTACTCTTACGTTTATAGTTCTCTCATTCATCTCTCATTTTAAAAAGTTTACATTATTACCTTTTCAATAAAAAAATAATCATAGAAATCGGTATAGAAACACCAAACTTATACATGAAATAAGCCATCGCGTCCTGTCGTCGCACGTGTATACTGAATCGTGCTATATGGATTATTTTTTTAGTAATGGTTGCTCGGGCAAAAGATAGCCGTGAGTATATGTATGATGTATGCAAAATTTGTAACTCTGTTTGTTTGTTTGCATGGGATTATTTTCGGAGATACTGAACCTTTCATTAAAGCGCTTTCACAATCACAAAGCTTCACTATTCAGGAGTGCTATAAGTTGCGCTAAATTTCACAAAGGTTGAGCAGTGATTGAAGAAACCTCAGATATTTTTAAAACTACGCTACCCGTGCGAAGCTGGGCCAATCCACTAGTCTGAAATAATTGAAAAAGTACTGACATTCTTAAGTATTTTATTAAGACTTAGTCATTGTACATGCATACATACATACATTCAAATCTGTATGTTAATGCTGTGTAGTGTCGGATGCTGTGTAGTGTCGGCTTAGAATAGCACTACCCCAATTCTTCCGTCGGGTGTACGTAAGAGGCGACTAACGGTATTGGGGCTTTAAAGGTATTTTTGGGCGATGCGGTTGGAGACCCATCACCAACAACCTTTATTTTACCATCTTTTCCCCACTTAACTTTCCAAAAGTGGCTGAGAAATTTCTGATTCCTTAGCTCTGGCTACCCCATCTAGGGATTGATAGCCTTGAGTATATGTATGTATGTATGTTAATAAGAGGTAGCCATAGGTTCCAAATCATAGTTTATCAGTCACTTTTAAAGGCTTTATTGTGTGACCCTAAAACCATTGTACCAATTAGGACAAAACTATGGCCTAGATTTGTCCGTCTTATCTGAGTTGCCGTGTGATTTGAAATATTGACTTGATAATAATATAGAAAACGATTAAGACTAATTTTGTATGCCTACGTGCCTATAAGCATTGTAGGTTCTATTCCGTATGATATAGGTTCCAGATGAATTTAGAAAAAATATTGGTGGAACTTAAATCGGAAAATCTTCAAATCCTAAGTCACCTCTTAACACTTACTTACTTATACTCACGCCCATTATTCCCATTCTCCTAACAACTATGGAAAAGAAACATAACATAATAACATAACATAAACGTTCACGCCGTTTATCCCCGAAGGGGTTGGCAGAGGTACCAATGCTCCTGAACTCACATGGCAAGCGCCATCTAGTTTCCAGAGAAGGTACCCACGTTTTGCTTAGACAGTGTACTCACGTGATAGGGGGCAGGCCTATCGCCGTTTTGTACGAATACACTGTCACATGACTAAGTACAACTCAGTCATGTGGGTTTCCTCACGATGTTTTCCCTCACCGTTAGCAACCATGATAAATTGAAAAATGAAATGGAAAAGAAAGTAAGAGATATTCTAAGCCAACACTACCAAACAGATAATACAAATCTTGTATATAAAGCACGCATATTTCAAACCGATCTCCGAGATCTTAACTCGACCTCAACCATGTTATGTTATTAGTGAAAGTAGACAAACCATTTTAGTTGGACTTGATAAAGGCTAACGCATAATATCAACTTACATACTTAGCTACGATTACAAAGTGTTAGCAATAATTCATTGAAATAGAAGTTACAAGAGTAACTTACATTTCTCTTTAAATGAGAAAAAAATCTTACTGCCTTGAATGTTTGAATCCCTGTTAATGCTTGTTGAAATTAAAGGGTTAGAATAAGTAAAAATGTATTAGAAAAGCACTTAGGACTACTTCAAAAAATGTTCATCATTAATCCTTCCTCCGGTCCCATTTAGCGAAGTTTTAATCTCAATCTCACCTCATTATAGCTACCGAATACTCGGAATAGCCAATTCGGCGATTAATTACCTTGAATCTTACCCGTGCTATTCTAAGCAGGAATAAATTCACAGTCATTTATTGTTACGCCCGCGCTGTGTCGCAGCAAGTCGGCAGCGGCTAAGATAAATGCAATAAACAGTTATAACGTAGCGCGGTGGTGTGACAGCGACTGTTGTCACACAACTACGTGACGTACACACGAGGCCACGCCCACGTCATGCGCACTGCGCTACACACGCCCACATGTGAGCCACATAACACATACATGCCACGGAACTGGGGCACCCGACTACCCGGCCGGTGGGCGTGCCACATACATACACGAAACATTTCCCTCACGCCCTCATGTGTATATAGGAAGTGAACCCGTCACGCATTGGTCGCCCACTCAAAGATTTCAACACGAAATTGAAAGTAAAAGAACGACACCTGCGCTCGCAATTATCAGCGCAAACCGCAGAAAATTGCGGACGAACGCCAAACTGACACCCGTGGAACTTCCTCAAAATAAAACTTTGTAAAAGTTCAACCGGAAAAGAAAGAAAAAGCGAAAGAAAAAAGGCATTGACTCCGCGGCGTCCGGCCTCGGCCTCCGAAACTTTTAGACGCCTTTTTAAACATTCCCGTGGATGAAATCTCTTGGAGAATGTTTTACTTTTTTCACTAAACTTCTTTTTTATTTCAATAAAGTCGTCAACTTTTGGCTACACAACTTATTGACTTGGATATTGCGTTGGATATTGGAGCGAGACTGCGACATAGATATAGAACAATAACGTGTATTCGTACGGACCTTTATAACGGTCGGGAGCCTGAAACAATATGGCAGAACGTAACACCAGATCAATACTATATAGGCTAAGAAAATGCGGGCACAGAGTACAGAAACGTTCGGAAAGGACGAGCATTACGTTCGTTGGCGAGAGAGAGCAAAACAAATCAGTGTCGGGAGGCGCAAATTGAGCACGTACCCGTTCGGCTAATTTTATTTTGCAATTACCCCCTCGACCGGGTACTCCCACTTCAGTCGCTTCAGCATTCTTTGCGACACTTTCAGATACATAATCAACATATATTCTTACAGCAATTCGCAAAGTAAAATGAAAAGCAACCTATTCATTCCTAACTATGGATTTACTATTGAACTATAATTAATAATTATCAATGATTATGTTATTTCTTTTGTTGAAAAATCTGAAATATTTTTGGAAACGATCCAGTTGTTTTTTAGAATTGATTACAAAGAGAACTAATACACAGCAAACAAAACAACTAATTTAAATACTAATGCCTAAATATTTGTCACATTAATTCCGCGACATAAATCAACGTCAATAAATGGGTGCGTGTTTCTACATTTTCTGTAGTCTGTGGGGCCCACCCTCTGTAAAAAGGCTGTAAGAAGGTGGTGGACAGGGGGTAAGACGGGGGTGGCGATCGTCTCCGCAACCCTTTCGCTTTTTAGCCGACCGTCAGCACCAGAGCACTCAGGGTGATTTAAAAATCACATGAACATCTTATTGTAATTATTTTAAAAAAACCTGTAAAAAAAATTATTTTTCTTTATTTTATTTTATCGTTATGTTTGTAAGAATCAAGGACAGAATGGTTTGTATAGATATCAATTTTAAGTTATAAGATGCTAGAGCTTACCGAATAGAAGTTCTGATCTATAATATACTTAATACAGTAAAATAATGGCCTGTTAATACATAAGAAAATATAACTGTGTGTCGTATTAATATTTTATTAACGATTAAAATGTGTATATTTTTTACGGTATATTTTTTACAAGATGGGTCGTGTTAGTTGTCTTGAGAATAGAAATATTATAAAGGGATTTACGGGTGATGAGGTCAAGACCGTTGGTCATTCATCTCATAATCTTTGATTTTTTTGCAAATAAAGGTGACTGCCAAAAGACTGGCTTGTCTTTTGTCAGTTAGGTTACTCCTTTAAGAAGCTATTAAGTTTGTATGTGTGTATGTACCATTTATGTATAATTTTCACCACAGGAACATACCCTATGATAAATCTTTGACTACTATGGTTTAACCTTAAATATAAAATAAATAATTGAATATCGATCAGAAACACCCTGTGCCTTGTAAGCTCCTCGCATTTCTTCGTCGCTTCTTAAAGTGTTTTACATACAGTGTCACGACGCTAGTGTGCGTTTGTATATTTACTTACGCACCAGTGTGTGAGTCGATACGCATTTTTGCCACTCCCCCCTGCCCCCTCGAAGAAAAATACCTTACCCCTTTACCTCCCACGCCCCTTTGATGTACGCCGCGCCTCGGGTAAAGAAGATATGAGACTTTTTCAAAAGCTTAATTTAAATGAGTTGGAGACGACTCAATGCGAATATTCCTTAATTTGAATCGTACTACAAGGCTGACAGCCGGAGATGGTTGGAAAAAACGGACCATTTTAATTGGTATTGAGTTTCGATATAAGATGACACTTTCTCTCTGTTTTTCTTGAGATCTTGTTCCGAATTGTTTTAAGACTTCTTTCGTCGTTTGTGGGGCTTTAACTGTGAAGGGGATATTTACTTACGATAAAGAGTTTCTGAGGCGTTAATCGCCTTTTTTATCTTCGATTTCAAATGGTTTCTCTGACTTAGACGGTTAAGCAAGGGCTTAAACAAACTTTTCAGGGTGCTAGTAAATAACATAGTGGTGGTTAGAATTATAGTAATAAGACTTTTTCCCATAGACGGTATTTTTTATCTTTTAAAGTATAATCATGTCACAGTTATTCATGTGTTTTGTTAAATTAAGCCACAAATCAATGATCGAATATTTCATCCAAATCAAGTTTTACTTAGTCGAGCCACTAATATAAAAGGTTTAAATTAAAAAGTAGCAAATGTCATAATGCAAACATGTTTATTTTTCCTTAGGCTTAGAATAACACTACCCCATTTCTACCCGTAGGTGATCGTAAGAGGCGGCAAAGGGTATAGGGGCTTTTCAAGTGATTTTTGGGCGATATGGTTGGACACCCGTCACCAAAAACATTTATTCTTAACATCTTTTCCAGACTCAACTTCCAAAAGTGGCTGAGAAATTTCTCATTCCAAAGCTCTGGCTACCCCGTTTTGGGAATTATAGCCATGAGTATATGTATGTAAACATAATAACATAACATAAACGTTCACGCCGAATATACCCGAAGGTCTTGGCAGAGGTACTAATAATTCTGAATATCACGTGACTTTGTCACTTGGTGTTCAGAGTACCCACGTTTTGCATGGACAGTGTACTCACATGATAGGGGGCAGGCCTATCGCCGTTTTGTATGAATACACTGTCACATGACTAAGTACAACTCAGCCAAGTGGGTTTCCTCACGATGTTTTCCCTCACCGTTAACAAATATGATAAATTAACCACACATATGTCTTTAGAAAAGACAAATTGGTGTAGGCCCGACCCAGATTTGAACATTAGTCGTTTGCACGATAACCGAGTGTTCTACCCACTGGGCTATCACGGTCGTTATATGTATGTATGTATGTATATGATTTCCCACCGCAAGTAAGTCAGGGCTTTAATAAAGTGTTTGTAATGTATACAAAGCATACATATGGGCAGTATTATAAATGAATTCACCTGTAATTCAATAAATATTACGGTCAAATAAATACACACTAACATACATACTACATTTCGATTTACTAGCCTTATCTTACATTTTAGGAAAAACAAATTTTATTGGAGAACTGTACTTCGTTACGTATCCTACGTCCAAAGCTGGTTTTGGTGTTAAATTGTAGCGATTTTAGTTTTATTTTAGAAGGTATCGAAAATATTTACCAAAAACGCATATTTTAGGATTTATATTGACGATACCAAAGCAGTGCGAAAATTTCGGGGTTTTTCGATTGCTGCAAAGTTAGCACATGTCTTAAGAAGCTGCAAATTTGCATGTACGCTACTGGTAGTGATCCTAACATACATACATATACTCACGACTATAAATCCCTAGAAGGGGTAGCCAGAGCTAAGGAATTAGAAATTCCTCAGCCACTTTTCGAAGTTGCATGGGGAAAAGATGGTGAAATAAAGGTTGTTGGTGATGGGTCTCCAACCGCATCGCCCAAAAATCCCTTAAAAGCCCCAATACCGTTAGTCACCTCTTACGTACACCCACCGGAAGAAATAGGGTAGTGCTATTCTAAGCCGACACTACACAGCAAGATGATCCTAACATTATATAAAAAATCAGAACTAGACGTTAGCAATTTTAATGTTCGATATGACTGGCCATAGATCACGGAAAGAGGTTAATTTTTTTTGGATACCGAAATGGTAAACTTCTAGGATTTTTTTTCGGAATTTAATCTCTAAATTCCCAGTAACTTTGATAGCTCAGTGGAAAAACCACCGCTTCTAATGCAGGTGACGTATTTCAAATTCTTGAGTTGGGCATACAAAAATGTGTCTTTTCTTAAGTCATATGTGTTCATCGTCATCATTAAATTATGAATGCTGATAATTGTAAGACATCATCGTAAGGAAACTCATCTAGCTATGTTTTGATTTACAAAAACGTATGGAAACATTACTTCTCTTTAATGCATTGTATAGTGTCGGGTCACCCGACCGAAATGACGACCACGACCACTCTATCAAGAGTGCTAAAACTGAGAAAATAGTGACTACAACATTTTACTATTTACTTAACAACCACGATCATCAATTCTTAATATTCAAATATCTTCCCCTCTCGGCAACTGGATGAAGATTTACAAAGAGGTGGCCGAGGTACTTAAACTTCTGAAGTGCATTTAGCATTCTTGTCACCTGGTGTTCAGAGTATCCATACATATATACATATACTCACGGCTATAAATCCCTAAAAGGGGTAGCCAGAGCCAGTGTATCCATGTTTTGTTTAAACCGCTTAGATCAAATGCACGGAATGCAAATCTTTCATGTTACTCACAAATATCTATATACTCACGGGTATTATCCCACAGGAGGGTAGCAGTACCTTTGGAATGAAGTAACTTAAAAAAAAACTTTGGGATTGTAAATCTGTTACACAATTAAAACCAACGTATTGTTAACCGCCTCATATGACACCTAAGAGAAAGGGATGGGTAAGGATATTTAAATCAACACTAAAAATAGGTTTTCTTACGACAATTTCCTTTACCATGATTGATTAACCAAATATGAATTCAGAAAAAACACATTGGTTAAGGCATATTTACTTCACTGAGAATTAAAACTTACGTTTTCTGCATAAAAACCAGTTAAATTTAGATTTTTTCGAGGTTAAAGGTGAAAATATAACGTTCAGTATAAATGAATATGAGCTTAGCCATACGGTGACCTTTACGTTATTTTAACACATGGTTCACTACGCGCTGATCTGCTTAATGAACTACAATAGATGCATAAACTGAAGTGGAAAAACTATGTATTAAGATCTTTTTCTTGTGAATGTCATGCAACTAAAACCACCTGGAATAATAATTCACCAAATAATTTTCCAAAACAGAACAGGGGTATTATTTGCGGAAACTCTACACGACCCTTCACCCTTTAATGAAACAAAGAACCGAAAGAACCCATTTAAATACATGCTTCTTAGATTTAAATCTTGCGAGCAAAAATTTTACGAACACAATAGAAGAATTTACGCATACTATGATGAAAATTCGTGTCTGTATAAGCTGGGGTGCTTTCACACCCCGTCCAACCCTTTCGGGGTCCAAATGGTTCTTCCCTTTCTTTACATTTATTTCTTATGGGCTGTTTCTTCTTCTTAAATTATAAAGTTGTACCATGGTTAGATTGTCTTGATACTTCTGAGAATAATTTAAATCCTTT
The DNA here is from genome assembly GCA_963576735.1 of Bedellia somnulentella. Taxonomy (NCBI): domain Eukaryota; kingdom Metazoa; phylum Arthropoda; class Insecta; order Lepidoptera; family Bedelliidae; genus Bedellia; species Bedellia somnulentella. The sequence goes on along the minus strand of OY755186.1, from coordinate 13,056,934 downwards.
TTAGTTTTTGTAGTGTGATGTGATAATATTAGCAGGATTGTGCATATTTTTTATTCCAATTGTACATATACACTCTTTTTATGGTTTATAAGGTCAGAACTTAGTCAACATAATTGTTGTACTTTTTCATATATTATTTTAGTTCCATTCATGTATACAAATTTTATACAAATTGTTTATTAATAGCCGAATGTATTGTAAATGCATCTTCGAACTTAAAAAATACAATTTAAGAGGTTTGCTAAATTAACGTAATTTATCATAGATGTGTACTTACTGCAGTTAAGAAATTGGCTGCTAAAAGAAGATAAGTTTTATTTTGTAAAGTCCTTAAATAAAAAAGATATTTAGAACCCTGGAGGGCACATTCAGAACATATATATGTATTTAATTTGCCTAAAAAAGCAGGCGTCCAATATAGTATGATTTAAGAATAAAAGGGCTTGTATGACAAGAATCAGGTACTTCTTATACTCTCTAAACTTTTCAATTAAAAGCAAACTAAAACTACGAATATTAACAAATGAAAAAAAATATCAAGTACCAAGACCATCAACTCTTTCCTTCAAAGTCCCAAAATGATGTTACAAAGGCTCGGAACTGGGCTAACACAAGTTTTCTATACTACAGTGCGTACACCCCGCACCCCCCTCCCTCGTGCCCAAAAGGGTTGTAACCACCTTTGAAGATACGCAATGCTTTTTCTTTATTCCGTCCCGTAAAGCGGTAAGCGATTTAAATTTTGTTAAGTCTCGAATTTCTGCGAGCGAAAAATAATTGCTAGTGACGGCTTAAGCCCGTTCGTTACTCGGAAATTTTCAAATTTTATTCACTATAAGAAAGGAGAAAAGAAATTAGAAGTACAAGCAATAATTATTTTCTACGAATAATCGGTGGCTTTGAATTTCTAATATAACTAAGCTTGAAGCACTTCGGTTTGCAGTATTTTCTTGGGATTTCAACTATCTTTGAATACTATTTTTAGATTCTATTCAAAAAACTGGGTCATAAATTATAATTCGAAGATAATGAAAGTATTAAATAATTTCTAAATGAGCTTTCCGATATGCTATTAAAATAAAAGTTGTAATGAGAGTAAGACAATACTTCTCTCACTAATATTATAGCACTCAAACTCCAAATTGATAAGTTAATACACGAATAAGGAATGTTAAATTGAAAAGCTATTCCCAAAAACAATGGGCAACCAAACGAAACCCCATTACATCAATTTTATCGCACAAACATTCGTCAAATGACCAAACAAAGGCAGTGTGCTGAGCTAATGACAAATTTGGTAGCGGACATCCAGACAATTAACTACGACGAACACGCATCTCACTTGAAGGGTAATCCATCAGACCTCTCGCAGGAACATCACCAAAGAGGTTTGTTATCTCGAGATATACCTACATGGCTGGTATGTAGCTGACATGCTAGCTTTTAGTTTTAATGAATTCGTTCTATTTACAAATTGATTGGTTGACAAAGAACTAAATTGTGTTTTGTGAATTGTTACCATAGACCCAGAACCAGAACAGGAGGTTTTAACATGATTTTACCAACTTAACATATAGTTTTTACGATATTTTTTAAGATATCCTTATTTTCACACTGACTAATTTCTAATTGGCAAACTATGTATACCACCATCCCATACATTTTCGCGAATTTCGTTTGGGGTAATTATGATTTTTGGCCTCTGTACACAACGTTGGACAATTCAGTTGGAAAACTTTTACACCAAATTCCTATAATTATACCATATAATACGTCTTAAGTTTCCAAAAGACGCCGCGTAATAATTAATTCTAAAAGTATGTTCCGCATACGATGTAGAGTTTTTACTTAATCTAAGAATACACACATTACGTTTCACGAAACTTGACAATTCCCGCCTCCAATCATAACAATACGAAAGCGTTATTGAAATACGTATTTACGTGGAAGTTTCAAGAGTGAAATGGAGCGTTTAATTGCAATAGATGAGTTGGCAACCGCGACTTGGCAGATTCAGATGTGCGATAGAACACGCGTGCAGCCGACAACTCGGTACGGATGCATACTAGTGTGGAGACCACTTTGTAATGAAAAATAGGATTAGGTGCATAAAAATAAAAAGGTTTCACATGACCTCATTTTGAGAACAAGTTAGTATGTATTTGCACTTATATTTTTGTTGAATTTTTTTAAGCTGTTCTAACATTTTTAAATGATAAGGTTCTATTTTTTTTAAATTTGCAAACGATTTATAAACTATCGCAATTTTTTTTTAAAAGTCATGCTATATAATTTAGATATGCATGCAGTATAATATGTAAGTTTGGCAAAGAAAATTTTCTAAACGTTGGTAAAGATTTATTTTACCAATTTAGTATATTTGTAGTTGTTAATTGAAAATAAATAAAAGTCCTTCAATCGATACCTCAACAATATATTGATATCACAATCTTCTCACAATATTTTCCAAACTTCATCCCAGCAATAGCAATCGTACAAATACACTTCACTTTACAAAACACCCTAACTAAACCCGGTTTCAAAATTCCATCTCCACACTACCCCTTTCCTCAAGATGCTCATTACCTCCTCAAGACCATCTGTCTTCCTCAGCCGTTGTCAGCAGCACCTATGCTATGTCGGGGCACGTTGGCCCGTGTGTGCTCAGCCTTATCTACTTTGCTACTCATCCTGTAAGCGTTACACTATTAGTCGGTTGAGTAAGTAAGGATTGTTGGGTGGAAAGAGTTAAATCTGTTGGTATAGGGAGTCTTGGGAAATTATATTTTGTCCTTAGAGGGTTTTAGTATAAGCGATTGGGTTTGAGACTATTTTAACTATTTAAAAGGTGACGTAAGCAATATAATTTAAGGTCAACTACATTTAATACCGTCGCCATCTATTTAATAACAACCCTGCTATAAAAAAAAACATCAGTAGGCAGCCGTTTTTTTATTTATGTAAACCGATAAGTATAGCATACTAAATCCATGTATAAACCATATATTTTAATAATAATAATAATAAATAATAATAATAATATAGTTTAGATATTTGAAATTCTCACCATCTGCTTTCTTCATTAATTCAATTGCCAATCTTAAGCATCAAAAATAAAATTAGTTGACAACCCAATCACTCTCACTTAGACTAACTTATCATCAAATCATTACTCATTAAATGAACAGTGCGATATTCAACTTTTAGCAGGTGTAAGAAATATAGGTCTTAAAATAAAGTATCTTAGACGAAAACTGAAAACAGCCACTGAATGGGTGCCTACAGATGGGCACCGGCGTAGGGGAAGGCCTAGGAGGAGATGGAGGGACGACCTGGACAGGTTTGATCCAGGGTGGTGGTGTACAGCCTCAGACAGAGATGTGTGGGCTCAAAATTGTTAGGCTATATAATAATAAATAAGATGAAAACTTGCTATCCATACCACAAAACCAAAAAAAATGTTTTAGTGCTAGATAATATCTTTGTTTAAATTGATGTGTACAACTGTACAGTCTTTTCCCCACACAACTCCCAAAATGGGCTCGGATTTTTTTATTCTGAAGCCTTGAGTATATGAATATGTACGTATGTAAATTGATGTGTGCAACTTTTATTATACTTAACTCAACTATAACAGTGATTTTCCTACAGTGTTCCTATAACAAAGTCATTAGTCATAAGCTTCTCAATCTTTTCATTTGCTGAACTATTCCTCACAAGACTTTTCTTCCTTTATTGCCTTTTCTTTTAAACTCAGTCCTGTTTAATGTAAAAGCATATTAAATATTCTTGTCCCGTCTCATTGCCCACACATTAATAAGTATTAGGATGCCAACTCCACCACATCCCCTCGGCACTCACCCTACATGCTTCCTGCTGAGAAGATATTTATTTATTAAGCTGTATTCAAATATAGCGGAGAGAAATTAAAAAATAGGCATTCATTATATTCACAATTGTGGATGTATTTTATAAAATTCGTTGTTTAATTGAAAATACTATCATTAAACCTAATTACCGTTCTTTTTAACCTAAATCCGCCTTTCAAAGAATTACATAAATACTCATTAATTTACTCATAAACTAGTTTGTCACCTTTGTCACTGACCACATCTATATGGTTCCCGTAACCTTATCAAAATTGTTAGTATATCTTGTGGTAGTGATACTACAGTTCGCCATCTTTTAATACGTGGTTGCCACTTAATAGCTATTTAACCAGAATATCTCTCTGATTTAAATGTAGTCTCGTATGCCTATTTTCATAAAAATTTTGCTGCTCTTTGAGGATTGTTAGTCATAGTACTCATTTTCTACTCATTGCGGATTCAATAACATAGTTAGCAAAATAACAAGGTCTTATTATGCCTTTAAAATTGTATCTTCACCTAATTACTAATTGCCTTTTGCGTGTATAAATCAGCTTGGAATATCACTTACCTAGTTTTTCTCACAGCTATTTGAGAAGGCAACTTAGGGTTTGCGTATTTTCATGTGATTACTGGACGGTGTAGCTAGAAGACCTATTACCAGATACCCTTTATTTTATTATCTCTTTTCCCCAAGTAACTTGGAATGTAGATTTTCATCCTTCTGAAGCTCTGGTTACTCCGTTTTGGGGTTTCTAGTCGTGACTATATAAATTTATGTATGACTTACGTTTAAAATTTAAAAACTCGGTTTAAATCACAACAAATTTTATACTTTATATATATAAATCAATACAAATAAATCATAAAACTGTTCTTTAAGGCTGCAAATCTGTTTTATTATTCTATGGCAAAAGCTTTTAATGATAACTCAGCCATAAAACTAGTACAATAGAAAAAATAGACTAATATCAGTAATTTAGCAAATGCAAACTAAAAACCTTCGCTTGACGTCGACTATCAAAGTTTGTACGAAGCGTGTAATATTTTTATGTGTTCCATAATTCCTTTGGTATTACACTGAAAACAGAACTTGGTACAGATTGGTACCATATCGTGCATGCTTTTAATTTTAATTATTATCATATAAGCCAGGGCCGTATGCAGTGGTAATAAGTATCATTATATTCATACAAATTTGCATGTGCGTGACTGCTTTCCTATTAATATTTTGTCGTATGACATACACTCGGTATGAATTATCGGTTGACATTCCAAATTTGATGGTAATGCTATATCGGTGATATTTTACTCGAGTTAATAACCAATGTTCATATTAAATTTTCTTTACTGACTTGCCACGGTATATTGCGGTAAATTTAGATGTTATCGTTGCGAATAACAAAATCAGCAGGGCAAGCACGAGCCGTGTTTAAACTAGTTATCGCGTGGGATAAAGCAGCCATCTCTTACGCACTTACTTAGTATCGTATACTGCCATCTCGTTATCGTGTCGATTAAATACGAACTTACTCTTCTCTTCTAAAAGGCTACTATAATTAAACTGTTTATGTTAAGTCTGTTTTTGTTGCGGAAGCAAAATATTTGGCATAAAAATTTAAAACAAACCACCATCAAAAATCACAGCGATATTTTTGATTTGTAATTTCTATTTTTTATACATTTTGAAAATCCACTCATGTATCATTAAATTAAAAATTCACAATCCCTTCAACCTCTTTACACAAAACAATAAACCGAAAAGCGTTTCCTTATTGTAATTAAAAATGAAGCACTCAATATTGAAATTCGAATTCACAAATTAAAAAATAACACTTATCTTCTTCACGATTCAAAATCGAACACAATAAGAAGGCTACCGAAAAACGGTTTCGCACGCAGCACCCCCGCTGGGAGGGGGCACCCCACTTACCTTCCCTTTAAAGATTCCACCGTCCTTTCATTTTTAAGACTTTACAATACCAACACACTGACAGAGCATACAGGGTGAAATTTTAGACGTCATTCTATGGCTCATTTTGTTTGCGGGGGTTTTTGATGTTAGCATCTTTCGTGTTTTGTAATTTCTTTTTAATTAGTTATGCGAGTATTAAATTAGCAAAAAGTATAATGTTATGTTATATAGGTTTGTTTACATATAACATAACATAAACGTTCACGCCGAATATCCCCGAAGGGGTTGGCAAAGGTACTAATACTTCTGAACATCACGTGACTTTGTCACCTGGTGTTCAAAGTACCCACGTTTTGCATGGACAGTGTACTCACGTGATAGGGGACAGGCCTATCGCCGTTTTGTACGAATACACTGTCACATGACTAAGTACAACTCAGCCATGTGGGTTTCCTCATGATGTTTTCCCTCACCGTTAACAACCATGATAAATTAACCACACATATGTCTTTAGAAAAGACAAATTGGTGTAGGCCCGACCCAGGATTTGAACACTAGTCGTTTGCACGATAACCGAGTGTTCTACCCGCTACCACCACCCACTGGGCTATCATGGTTTGTTTACATTCAAGTATAATATCCTTTACAAGTTAAGAGTTATCCAGCAACTTCAATTTAAGTAATGAATTTTACATAGTGGATATTTTAAAATAATCATAGTATAAAATATTTATATTTTAATAATATACATACATACATACATACATACATACACATACTCACGGCTATAAATCCCTTAACGGGGTAGCCAGAGCTTTGGAATGAAAAATTCCTCAGCCACTTTTGGAAGTTGATTGGGGGAAAGATGGTAATAATAAATGTTTTTGGTGACGGGTCTCCAACCTCATCGCCCAAAAATCCCTTAAAAGCCCGAATACCGTTAGTCGCCTCTTACGTACACCCATCGGTAGAAACGGGGTAGTGCTATTCTAAGCCGACACTACTATTTATATTTTAATAATATACATATCATTGTTAAATAGAGTTTTCTATTATAATATATAGCTGATAGCTGCATCTAGGTTGTTATAAGACTTACACAAATTAATGCTTTACAAAAACCACGTATAATTTTGTTAGAATTTACCATTGCACTTCCTCAAGTTTCCCCCAAACACCCCAATATAAAAAACGCTTCCTAATTTATATTGAAATCTTACCGTGTCTTTGTAGTGTTATCTTCGCGTGGTCTCGAGAGTGGATCATTCATTTGGCGTATGTGTGCGTGTTACAGATTGGATTTTTCCGTGCGCCGTAATTACGAGATATTCATTAGGGAAATGCAGATGTGGGCCTGATAGAGCCTTAATGAGGACGATGAAAGAGCCTCTCAATGCCATATGTGGCTCAAAGAAAATTTGTTTTGTGGTTTGAGTTTCTTTTAAAGAAGTTTTTGGTGAAATCAATATATCATAATTCTGGGCGATGAATTTTAAGTACATGGTTATAACAAATAATGCATTTATGGTCATAAAATAACAGATACATAATATTGCACTACAATATTTCTTTTAGGGGACGCAGATGCACGTGATCTTCGCACATCACGTCACATATTTTCAGTTTCTTTTTAGAACTTAAACTTTTAACTGGACAGTGTCCTCACTTAAAAAGGAGCAATCTATATATTCGCTTTGACAGTTACCTTGTCTTATTAAAATCCTTTGAATTAGGCTACACAGGTTTTACTTTATTTCAGATGTTTAAAGAAGATCAAAACTTAGAAATTAATTTAATAATTAATGTATCTCATGGAGGTTTCAACGCTAATGTACTTTTATGATGGGAAAAGTTTAATTAAATGTTACTAATTCATTCATATACTTTCGGAGTGCACTACTTAAATTAACAATCAGATGTCATCCACCCAAATTATTCGAAGAAAAGTGTTTTGAACCGTGTTTATTTAGTATTCATAGGTATGCACAGTATGCATTACTTGATAAATCTTGTTAAATTCTATTAAACCATGAAAGTAAATAATCTAAGAAATCCAATCTGTTTCCCAAAACATTTTTATGGATTTAAAACGTGTAAATTTTCTTAAATGTTATTGATTTTACATAATAGTCAACCAGCTTTTCACAGATAGCGTATTTTCTTCTCGAATCACTGTTAAAATGAACATACATATATTCTTCTTAAGGTTGAGGTGGTTTGGGCACATAGAGAGGATGGATGAAAATAAAGTAGCGAAAGAGATATATAGAGCCAATGTGGATGGGAATGTTAGTAGAGGACGGCCTCGTAAAACGTTTCTGGACCAGATAGAAAACGTTCTTATAAAGGCGGGGGTCCGAAGTGAGAAGAATAAAAGAGCATGTATGAGAAGGATAATGAATGTAAGGGAAGCAAGAGAGGTTTGTCAAGATCGTACTAAGTGGCGATCGATAGTCTCTGCCTACCTCAATGGGAATAATGGGCGTGAGTATAAGTAAGTAAGTAAGTTGTGGGTTTCTATTTTCAGAATCGGTTCAGAGATAGTTGAGTCCTTTCATCACAAACAAACAAAAACACAAAATAATATTTTATAAGGAAACCTAATCATTAAATCAAACGATAATTTCTTGAAGTGCATTTTTCCACAACCATTTTCAGATGAAAATATAAAAACATTTTTTTAATCATTTAGTAAATGACAAATACTAAAGAGTTTATAGAAAATCAAATAAAGAACACAATGATAATAAACCTCCGCCTCTTTTTCACAGGAGGTGTAATGAAAAAAGTTTCGAGTTTACGACGATACGAGTTCTAATTTCAAACAGTCATTGGCGTGTTGAAAATGTTACCACACATTGAATGTTCGTACTGTTTGCACGACAAATATACGCTCCCTGTATTTGGTTTTCAATACGGTTTAAGAATACAAAGAAGATTATTCTGGCTGAAATTTCTTGAAAATCTTTTTCTACAATCCGGTGAAAAAAGGAAATCAAATCACATAATATCTAATGGCACAAAATTATGTATGGCAAGTTAAGGATTATTTCTGAACTAGGCTAATGGATGAAAGTTATGATCTTTCATTTTAAACCCCTAAACTCGCAAACTATTACTGACATTCTTTTAATATCATAATCATTGTATCGACATACATACTTTATGTATTTTTTGACAAACCGATACGTGTTTAACTATAAATTTATACATGATATACTCTGGCGTTTCTATTGCGATAATTAATGGTAAAATAAACAAAACCTTTTAAAACATCGTAAATACTTAGGGGATACAATTTTAAAGTCGGCAATTTGAACCTACACTCTTACCCGATCGCAAGATAATTTATCTTAACGAAAGAAAAGGGGTGGTAAGTAAGGGTTGTCAAGGGGATGGGTAGCCAAAAATTGGGTAAAAATGTTGCCAGCAAACGATTAAACCATCGAGGGAGATGCGTTGTATTAATCACCACCCGCAAGGAGTCGTCTTCGCCGATTTTTACTACTTTTTAAGAGCTGTTACTACTAATGTAAAAATATATTTCTTATTTTTCAACATCCGTTCAACCTTCAATGACAAATTTTTGATATTATGTTTTTTTTTATTCAGCTAACATAAGTTCAATTTCACTGTTATATAAATCTTAATAAAATAAAAAGATTAATACAAACAGCTCTATATAAGTAAAGACGCGTAGGCTATTCATACAAAGAAGGAGGGCACAGGGCAGCCACCTCGGCTTTGTTTTAATATTTTCACAGACATTATGAAGGGTTTCGCTGCTTTCAAATAATTTTTGGCTTCTGCTTGTGAAGTTTTGATAAAAGTTTCATTGTATCAATAATTAAAGAGAACAATTCTGATGCGATTATAAAGGTTGTGGTTGTTCGAGGCTGAGTCCGAGGGACTTGAGTTTGACTTTGCAAGAACTTAATTTCATCTTCTTAATCCTTGAAACTCTTTTTGTTTTGCTAACTTTCATTTTCTACGACACGGGCCGATTCTGGGGATGATTGATTGTCGTTAGAACGGGAGTAATTTTAAATAAACTTTTATGGCAATAACGTACGTAATTAAAAATGGAACTAAATTAATTATGGTATAATGTTGAAAAAATTTTTTTAGACATTTATTATGATTAGATTTGTTGCGGTTAATTAGTAAATTTACCATTTCAATTTAAAATATCATCTTACTTAAACATATTAAAAATAACATCTAAGTTGTCATTTTTGTAAAAAAAAACATGGCATACATTGCAGTTAAAAGACTCCTTCACAAGAAATATACCTTTTATCTTTAAGTATGGAAATATTTGTATAATTATGTTGATAATCAATCTAAGACATAAATCATAATCAATGCATGAAGATAATAAATAAAATATATTGACACACATATTTATAGCTCATAGTAACATCCGGTAGCAAAATGATATTAATTAATGCAAAATGTGCTAGCATTGACCAACTTCTAATAAACAGTTCAAATAGCTTAAATTGTGTTCTAACTATCCAACAAATTTTCAACAACCATGTAGCACATAAAAAGTATTAACATAAACCAGCATCTGATATAATAAGTGACATTATGAAATTGGAGGCAAAGAGCCAAGCCGCTGACGCACACAGCCGCAAGAATACATAAAATTCTGTGTACGTTATGAATGTCCAAATGTTAGATATACAGCACGGAGAAGCGGAAAACTTCCACAAAATTTGCTCACCCAAATGACGACACGCTTATTTTTGTGAGGTGGGTGCTTAATGTCATGGAGCGGTTTAGTATGGATATGACTTTTGTTACAAATCTTGGATATTCGTTAAATCTTGTTCATGACTTTGTTTCAAATACTCGTGGTTTAACCAGTCTTTAGCAACGTAGAAGCTAACGATAAATATCACATTTATAAAGTTATAACTTTAGCTGTGAATAACTTTCAATGGTACGTTTTGCACTTAGAATTTTTGTTTCATAAGAAAAAAACAGGCAGAGTTGTGGTTAATACAGGAATAAATTGCACAAACTATATCCGCAGTGCACACGTAAATATGCAAAACTTACCATCTCATTTTGATAAGAGGTCATCACATTTTGATACTTGGATACAAGAAGTCACATTTGCACATCTTAACAAGTTCACACGTCTTGTCCATAGTATCCAGTCGAATCCTTACAAACTTATTAAGATTTCTTTTCTTTTTACTCTGTACGTGGTTAGCGACGTATGACGCAGGCTAACGGCCGCGAGGGGGGCGAAATGAGTGCCGCGGGTGCCACCCCCTCCGTCGCACGCATGGCCGCTCTCATGATTTAAGCACAGGGATAAGAATGAAATTAAAAATACATCCGCGCCGGCTCCTTAGGGTGCCAAGGGGGACACCATATATGCAAATTAACCCCCCAAAACCCCCCTCATAAGATAGGGGCCGCGTTTTTTGTTAGGATGCTATTAATTTGGGGTGTAACTTGCTAAGTATACATGTGTAGTTAAGTCTGTAGGCACACGCATGGGGGCGACTTTCTTTATTGCATTTTCTTGTAGATTTTTCCTTTTTTAAATTATGTGGGGATTTAAGCGGAGATTATGAACCGGCATAATGTGTTCAGGTGAAGTTTATTAACGTTTTTTATACTTCGAAACAGCCTCCTTCTTGGCAGTAAAATGAGTACCATAATTCCGGTAACAAATACGAAGCGATCTTCAGATTTCTTTCAAGTAATTTTCCTTCAGCAAATAATACTAAACAATTTGTTATTATACAAATTTTATAACAATTTATTGTTTCTTTGAATTCCATCTGAACCTATGCTCTCTGAATTTTAGTGTTATTCCCAAAACCCGACCTTCAAGTAAACTTATTTACTTAAATCATTAGTAAATTTATTACAATATATTACATACCAAAAGGTAAGACATTTAGTATATATAATTAAAAAATAAACCGCAAATATTCTACTTAAGATCGGAAACGTAAAATTTTATCTCAATAAAAAAGACACGAAACTCTCTTTTCCCGCCAATGCATGTAGGATATTTGAATAAAATTAAAAAGTAAAAAGCGAAAATCTATCGACACGCAAGGAGGTTATAACAAAACGGTCGTCAACAAAGTGTTAAGTGCTCCTTCAACGACAATGATGACACCCCAACCTATTTGGAGTTATCAGGGAACGCCGCCGGGCGTTTGAATTTTTCACACCTTCTGTTTTCACACATACTCCTATTCAACGCGATGATTTGACAATTTCCTCTGAAAAGGTCCACATATAGTTAGCTATAATATCAACTGATGAAAAATTTAGCTTGGTTGAAGTAAATTTAAACTTTTGAAAAAAAGAGGCGCTTTTCAACGTTTTGCTATTTAATCCAACACATTATAATATTTGATGTTCAAATGTTAGTATTTTTGGCAAAGTATAGATTTTAAGATATCCTACTATAAAAAATATTTACTTTTTGTTTTAATTTTTTATATAAAATGTATCCTATGTTACATTTTATACCCCCAATAATATAAAAATCCAAATCTATCGCTTAGCCTATCTTCCAATACAGAGAAACCCTACTCAGGTTCTTCACATTGACGCCCCAGTCTGAATCTCGTATAAGATGGATGAGACATTTATTGTTTCCTGTAGAACGACATCCGCTTACAACAAATTTGATAATCGAACTCCTATAGTAAGTACGTTAAGAATATGAGGTGTTTTTTTATTAGGGGAGCGATGAGACATAAACTAAACTATTTTACTTATGTGTGCTGAACTCCTGAGGTTACCTTAGTAAGGCAGTCCTAGAACATGTCTTTTTTACGTGTGACAAGTTTCTTTGGCTGAGTATAGTAAAGTAATATCGAATAATTATTTTCTTTGCCTATGTCAAGCAGTAAACGTCTGGCTGATGATTAAGATGATGATGAGCCCCCGTATTTTTTTACAAACGTTGTAAAATACTCAGTAATCAAATTATATCAATAATGGTATTCATAATAACTTCTTATTGCGAAGGCATGTCCTAAGTTATATTTACAACAGGAACAAATAAAAAAAAACTAAATCTCATATTCCAATTTCCGTGCAAAGTGTGAACTCTCAGATCACAGTAGGCAAAGGGCAGATCGATGGTTGTCAAACAATAAATGTCACGTCCACTCCCTCCCTCGAGGTGTCATGCCCCAATTTCTTTACAAATTTATCTTTATTTCTTCCTTAGACCTCATATACAACAGTACTGTGCGAATTGTTTTCACTGCACCAGTATAACTTGATCTGTCTTTGTATAGACTTTTGTGAGAAGCTTTTATACGGATGCTGGTTTTTGTGATATTTACGAATTTTCCGATTGTAGTAGAAATGTAATGAGAAAATGTGCAAGCCTTAAACGCTTAGTTACCTATACTCACACCATTAGTCCCATCGGGCTAGGTCTGATTCTAAGATTTACTTAGAAATCCAGGCTGATATATATTTCACCAAATGAAAGACAGAATGAACGTGTGTGTGTTTAGGGCAGCCAGATAAGCAATGACTGTTCAAATTATTCCTAAGCTTAGACTAAGAAATTTTCAAATTAGTGTAATGGGGACAGTGTTTCAGTGCTACCATAGTATTTTTAATAAAAGATAATTAAGCAGTGAAATTTTAATTTTATCTGCAGTGTTATCAGCCAGTATTTGTATTGTCCACATCTTCTGACTAGTAAAGTATCTTCAATGTATTTTTACATAATGAATATGCCCGGGAAGCTATCTGAATACGTGGATTCGAAGTTGACTATGGTAACATTTGTACTTGTTTTTAAATTTTAATTAAAAAGCAAAGTATTCAATTTGAAAGTGGGTAAAACGTGTTATTTGTCTAGACTTTAATAAGTATAATAGTATACGAGTACTTAGTCCTGATAAATAAAAAAAAATATAAATATATAAAAAAATAATTGCTGTGTAGTGTCGGCTTAGAATAGCACTACCCCGTTTCTACCGATGGGTGTACGTAAGGGGCGACTAACGGTATAGGGGCTTTTAAGGGATTTTTGGGCGATGCGGCTGGAGACCCATCACCAACAACCTTTACTTTACCATCTTTTCCCCACTCAATTTTCAAAAGTGGCTGAGGAATTTCTAATCTAATCTAAGCTCTAGCTACCCCTTCTAGGGATTTATAGCCGTGAGTATATGTTATGTTATGTGATATAAAAAAACAATACATTTTTTACGCTTAGTTTTGACTAAGAATATTGTTAGGCCTATTTAAAACACATCACTAGCTTTTTCCACATCAAATAACCAAAAAGTTGAAACTCGAAACGAACATCAATTTCCACACGCCGAATTTGAAAGTTTATTTGCTGTCAAAAAGTAAAGCAATCAAGCGCACCCTAAAGCGAGCTTTACACCACAAAAGTCAATAAATTAAGGCGGGAACACATGTAACCCTCGGTTGCGATAACTTAGTAATTAAGAAACGCATTAATCACAAATCGGAGACACCGAGCTAGAACGCGTTTGATTGCGATTATGACAAAGTGGCATAAGACATGCGTTGTCTATTCTTTGTGTGCACGGAACTGTTTTAGTGTTAATAGAGGTATTGTGGTTGAATTGATAAGAATAATAGTATGTATACATGCAATCACGGCTCTAAATACCAAAAAGCGTTAGCCAGAGCGTCATAATCAGAAATAATTATCATGAGCCACTTTAGGAAGTTGCGTGGAAAAACGGTTTTAAAATAAGACACTCACACGTATAAATAGCTTAAAGCTATTTCAATAACTTTAAAATAATATCATATTAGTAAGCGAAACAGATAATTGTTATCTTGGTGAAGGTCGTTAAAAGCTGGCATATGAGGCCAGTACGCTATCATTCGTTCGTTATAGATCTCTCAGCCGGCATATGTCTATCTAAATGTAATTAATAGGATTATATGATTTTTTTTCATCTAATCGGAGTATATGAACATTTTATATAAGGAATTACTTGACTAATCAACAAAGTGTGATTCATAACATGATATTACACCGATTAAGTCAGCCACAAAGTTAGTTAATCAATGATTAATGGTACCTGAACAACTTATTTAATACTTCACATATAAAGAACACTGCAAATAAATCAAGTGTAATTTCAACATATAGTACTTAATTTTAAAGTTAAAACTTGCGTTTAATTATTTTAATTTACTTTTACAGTACACAGTACAATCTATATAATTTTATCACCCATCATGATAGTGCTTTAAATACAATAAGTTAACATCAAAACCAAACTCACGACTAGTTCCAATCAAACTATTCACTTCGTAAAAAATCTAAAGCTACATCTTCCCAAAACACCGTATCTACTCAGAGCTCCACCTAATTATCGACTCGGGAGGGACTTTGCATAAGAAAGTATTGCTGCCTTGCGTTTTACGTGTCCCTGTGACGTCACACCCGCCCCCACTTGAGATAAAAAAATCTCTCATTTCCCTAATTCGTTTATCGGGCCGCGGCTTTGTCTTGGATCGATGCTAACGCGTGCAAATGAGCGGGAGAAACGTGACGCAACGTCAGGACGTGTGTGCAATGCTTAACATTTACAGGTAGTGAGATTTTTATTGAATTCAGGTAGCATGTAAAGATTCCCTTGTGGAATGGTATGTTCTTTATTGCAGTTCATAATTTATTTATTTCCAAAATGCAGATGTAATTACTAAACGTGGCATCAACCGGATCGTATTTGGATGGTAAGATCAGTAAATATATAGTCATGAGATGAAAATAAAATAACCAATATTGGTGCCTCAGAGGGATAACCACCGCTTTTTTGCAGAAGACATGAGTTCAATTAGTTTTTTTTTAAGTCCTATGTGTGCTGTAATTAAGGCTATTAACGATGACAGAAAGAAAGCACGCCTGGCGTGTTTGTTTTAACCTTTTATTCTAGCATTCATTCATACTATACCGACCAATGCGCATAGAATATCCATTAAAAACTTAAGAGTATAATATAGTACCAATAATTAAGGCAAACATCAATACTAGTATAACTTTACATATTTTTAACTGCAAGTATTTAATAATCAATCGAATATTTCCACTGAAATGTATAAAATCAGTTGTAAAAATAATCTCTGCATGTTATCGCCGGGGCTCCTCGTAAATGAATAAAGCGATGTCTGTCCGGAGCGCACATGTCGATTGCCAGAGCACGCGTTCGTATCAACTTGGTGCTTTTAATTAGTGATTTTTTATGAAAAATTCTTAATTATCTTAATTTGATAGCTGATTTACAACAGACTCCTTACCTCTAGAGAAGTACCGGTAACTCCAATAAGACGTAACTTTACGTGCTGTACTTAATAGCTTAGTAAATCACTTCTCAAGAACAGGGTGAGAATATTGTAGTTGATATTAAATACCATTTGTTACGTAATATTTTAATTTAAGATGAAATTTAAAACACTCGAAGTTAACCTGCTTAGGTAAGTATTGGAACAATATTAATAAAAAGTTTAGATTATAAAAATAAAAAAAAATTATCATCATATTTACAAGATGAATTTGACTTTGATATAAAGTACATTTTAGTGGGAATAATATGTTATTCATCTTATAAATATAATTATAATTCTTATTTAATTGTTATAATTGAAACTTCTTATTAATATTGTGCTAATACTGATCTAAACGGATCCTTCCCAAATCATAAATTTTTCAATTTTTCATTGAATCTTAAAACCATCAAGACCGCATGTCCAACATTCTCACTTTTAATTTTCCCTTCTTAAAAAAGAGGGGGCATAGCGGTGTTTTCGGCGGTCGTGTGTAGGCGCGGGGGGTGGGCACCCGATGCCCTTTGCAGTAGGGGGGCTTCGTAATCAAGGCACGCAATCTTCGACGAACCCTTAAAAACTTTAAAAACTCATCGCCGCCTTTGCTGTCCTTAGCACGTACGAGATATCGCGTATACTCTTGGAAGTAGGTTATGTTTTCAGGTTTTTTAAGTAGTTGAAAGTTGATTTAATATATGCTAACTGTAGCAATATACGTTATGTAGTATTGACAAGCTTAAGTTTGTATTTGTGTGTTAGTTTTTTCTGTCCCAGATATTAAAGACATACCAGCTGTAGTTGTTAGGTGAAATCAAATTACTGTGCAATAACAAACTTTCAAAACAGCCCATACATTGAATAAAATCATATGCTCACACTAATATCTAGAAGAAAAGAATCAATCTCTAGAACCTACCTTCTTCTCTTCAAATCACATTTAGTTTAGTACATACATACATATACTCACGGCTATATTTCCCTAGAAGGGGTAG
The DNA here is from genome assembly GCA_963576735.1 of Bedellia somnulentella. Taxonomy (NCBI): domain Eukaryota; kingdom Metazoa; phylum Arthropoda; class Insecta; order Lepidoptera; family Bedelliidae; genus Bedellia; species Bedellia somnulentella. Next base: position 13,039,835 of record OY755186.1, on the reverse strand, counting down.
CCAGAGCTAAGGAATTATAAATTCCTCAGCCACTTTTGGAAGTTGAGTGGGGAAAAGATGGTAAAATAAAGGTTTTTGGTGATGGGTCCTAACCGCATCGCCCAAAAATCCAATAAAAAGCCCCAATATCCTTAGTCGCCTCTTACGACACCCGTGGGTAGAAAGTGGTAGCGACATTCTAAGCCGGCACTACACGGCTAGTTAGTAGTTAGTTTAGTATAATTATAATAATAATAAAGCATAAACGTTCACGCCCAATATCCCCGAAGGGGTTGGCAGAGGTACTAATACTTCTGAACATCACGTGACTTTGTCACCTGGTGTTCAGAGTACCCACGTTTTGCATGGACAGTGTACTCACGTCACAGGGGGCAGGCCTATCGCCGTTTTGTACGAATACACTGTCACATGACTAAGTACAACTCAGCCATGTGGGTTTTCTCACGATGTTTTCCCTCACCGTTAACAACCATGATAAATTAACCACACATATGTCTTTAGAAAAGACAAATTGGTGTAGGCCCGACCCAGGATTCGAACACTAGTCGTTTGCACGATAACCGAGTGTTCTACCCACTGGGCTATCACGGCTATATATATAATATTAGTTTAGTACAAGTTTTTAAATCGAATCATTATTATAGATACATGCTAATTCGAATAGTTCCTGACTTTTTTGTCTGATTAGCGCAGTAAACGTACATTTAGGTCAACCACTCAGTATTTCAGATATATTGTTGTTCATTGTTTGAATGGTTCCCACTCAAATTTCAAAGATGGCTGAGGAATATATAATTCCTTAACTCTGGCTCTCCCTTCTAGGGAAATATAGCCGTGAGTATATGTGTTTGAATGGTATAAAAGGTAAGTACATACATACATATACTCATGCAATTTAGTTCCCATCGCAGGTAAGCACAAACTATCGATCGCCACTTTGTACGATCCTGATAAACCTCTCTTGCTTCGTCTACATCCATCAATCTTCTCATACATGCCCTTTTATTCTTCATACTTCGGATGCCTGCCGATAAAAGGCAAGTGCCTTAATTTAATGCATAAAAATAATAATCAAAAGTATAAATGTTTTAAGATTTACACTGCAAACGATAACTGCCCGAATCTAGCCATTATCCGTCTTCTATGAACAATATATCAAGTAAATTGTACTTAACTACATTTTGCAGCTTATCCTTAATGGACCGTCAAATGACGAGTGTAATTAAATATTTACTGTAAAATAGCCAAAAAATTATATCTTTGTTGATTGTTGGGGCTTTTTTAAATAGTTTTTGGAGATGCGGACCCATCACCAAAGACACTTTATTTCTAACATTTAGTCCCCTACATGTATATACATCCCCCTTGGACTGTATATATATATATATATATACTTGGCTATAACACCAAAGGCCACCAGAACGTAAAAATCTCATTTTTTCGCAATTTTTTGTTTTCACTTTAAGATGAGACGTGAAAATGTTCCTGAATAGGCTACGTAAAGATAAAGGTCTACTCACCAATAAAAATATATTAAAAAGTCATTGTTTTATGATATCGCACTGCTAGTACAAAACAGTGTTAACTCAAAAAAGACGTTTTTACAGAAATGATAAAAAACCTCTACACTGAATGTGTAAGCCATTTTTAAAGTATTTGGCCCTGGTTAATTCTGCAAATAGACGACGTGATAGCTCAATGGGTAGAACACCGGTTATCGTGCAAGCGGCTAGTGTTCATATCCCGGGTCGGGCCCTACACCAATTTGTCTTTTCTAAAGACATATATGTGATTAATTCATCATGATTTTTAACGGTGAGGGAAAACATCGTGAGGAAACACACATGGCTGAGTTGTAATTAGTCATGTGACGGTGTATTCGTACGAAACGGCGGTAGGCCTGCCGCCTATCATGTGAGTACACTGGCCACGCAAAACGTGGGTACTCTGAACACCAGGTGACAAAGTCACGTGATGTTCAGAAGTATTAGTACCTCTGCCAACCTCTTCGGGGATATTTGGCGTGAACGTTTATGTTTATATGTTTATGTTAATTCTGCAAAATAAATATTTCTATTAATTTTGCCGCTTTATAACTTTGGCGCGAAGAATTTTCTAAACATTGAAACGTTAACTATGGGTGAGATTTAACTCAGTTTGGAAGGATATTGCTTGACATACATACATACATATACTTACGGCTTGAAATCCCTAGAAGGGGTAGCCAGAACTAAGGAATTAAAAATTCCTCAGCCACTTTTGGCAAGTTGAGTAGGGAAAAGATGGTAAAATAAAGGTTATTGGTAATAGGTTCCATAGTTCCGTATCGCCCATTTTAAAAGTTCCTACACCGTTACTCGCCTCTTACGTACACCCACCGGAAGAAATGGGGTAATGCTATTCTAAACCGACACTACACAGCATATTGTTTAGATCACCTGATAAAATTTAGATGATTCGTGCTTCGGAGGGCACATTAGGCCGTCGATCTCGGATACCGCCAACCCGCACATGGCCAGCGTGCTGGACTATGGCCAAATCACCCTATACAGGCTAGGCTCAAGCCTCTTGGTGGGGAAGTATATGAGCTGTGAGTAAAAAAGCTTAATTTTTTCACCCACCACCCAATTTAATTGCAATATGGAATTTCTTAAGCCCATCAATGACCTATTATTGTATGTTTATTGGTAATTTATTTAATTATCATATTGTTCACAAATTAAACAAATGCTAAAATTACAAGTATATTTACTGTTATTTCTTAATGCAACAATACTTAAATTTCAGTCACTTTACCTCAAATCCGTATATTAATCCGTAAGAATTCTTTATATCACATTTCGTATTAATATTTGTGTACAATCTAATGCAGGGCTTAGAAAGTATTACCCAACAAAACATACAACATTTTTGTAAGGGGTTCATCAAATTCATAAAATGCAACTTAGACAATTTTAAATTGCCGAATCCACCCTTGATAAGTAATCAGAATCACGCATGCAACACACACATTGACAGTGTATTGAATAGTTCATTAGTTCGTTTGTGTGAGTGTGGGGTTTTAATTTTTGGGGTTCTTTAATGACACTTCTTGAATCGATTTTTTGAATTTCGAAGGGTGCTTTGTTTTTTTCTTTATCGATTCTGTTTTTAAAATGTTTTATTAAAATGCGTGCGTGTGCATGCATGGGTGCGCTTTGCATGCAATTGTGAGGATTCAAGTAATTGGAAATAATATTGTTAGTAAGTATTGGTTTTATGATGTTTTATTTTGTCGACAAATAATAAAAACTATTCCATCATTATGAATAAATGAAATTAGACTTTTAAATTTGCATTATAGCCAGGAACGCTTTAATTAGTAACTTTACTAGTACTTTAGTGTATGCAATTTTAAAAAATGCGCTTGCAGAAAGTATAGTTTTTTTAGTAGTATAATTCTTAAGTAGTAGCCTATTTTGTCACCTAATAGTGTTCCTTCCTTCAGTCACCTTTGACCACATCCTACTTTGAATGGTCATCTTACGGTATAAAATAAAGTTGTTAAATAAAGATATTGCTTTTTTCTAGCTTTGAATAGCACAACTATATTATTTCTGTGGGTATACATATATGGCGACTTAAGGTATTGGAGCTTTTGAAATTATTTATGGGCGATGCGGTTCGAGGCCCATCACCAACAACCTTTATTTCACCATCTTTTCCCCACGCAACTTCCAAAAGTGGCTGAGGAATTTCTAATTCCTTAGCTCTGGCTACCCCTTCTAGGGATTTATAGCCGTGAGTATATGTATGTATGTATGCATATTTTATCAAATGTCTTTGCTGTATATAAAGCTATACCCATTTAAAGTCGACTGTGATTGTATAAGTTATATGTTTTGCGTGAATGTATTTTTCTAGAACAATTTTAACAAATCTGAAACACAGTGGAATTGTAATGTAAGTGATTTTAATATAAAAAAGTGAATGCAAACCTTTGAATAAACGGAATCTACATGCTAACATCATAACCATAACACAACCGCCTTATCAAGCTTCAATACCGCATATCGTAAAAAACAAGGAAAGTTTGTACCGTAACACAAGAACGGAAACGAATATGACAAAGCGATGTAAAAAATAATTAGAACGAATTAAGGCAACGTAAAACTGATGAAGTCGCCTCGCTTAGGGGATACGGGCCCCATCGGGTGGTAACATTTCCCCCCTAAAAATTTAATTCATCACACCGCTTCGGAGTCGAGACGTATCTTGCTGTGTCTTCCCCTTTCTTCCGCCATTCTTTTGCTTTCTTACAAGGTTTTCACTGAACAGGACAGCCAACCGTTCGACTCATCACGAAACATCCTATAACTCATACTTACTCACACTAATTTGAGTCGTATGTCGGTCGGTGAGTATCGGTTTTCGAGTGATGACAAATGTAAGGTGAGCTTTTATATGAATGATAAATAGGACTTTGTTTCATTCGTTCGCAATGAGAGCTTAAAACAAATAAACGTGTCTGCCGACGGCTCGAGATAAGGTTATGTTGGTCGTTAGTAAACTGTCATTAAAAATGTCGTGGAAAGTCTGAAGTTAATTTAAGTTTTTGATAACTTAGTCAGTAGTTTACCACATATGTTCAATAATCATTTGTTATACAGTTTTCGGCTAAGGGCAGCTAAACATTTTTCAAGTTTAAACCCTTCGACTTTTGAAATGGTATATATGTCCTATCTCGCCTCCTATTCGGTCATATATTGAAGGAATTTAAAATCTCTTTAATTTTTTTCATTATTATACCAAACATCAGCCAAACGTAATGATAGAATAATTACTAATTATTTGAACGGAGGTGCGATATCTAGGCAAATTAAGATATGTATATTTTTATTAACTTGCTGAAGTTTTCTTCAAAATTACATACATACATACATACATACATATTCTCACGCCGTTAGTTCCCAATGGAAATTATAGAGATTTTAATATCTTTTTAGTTTATTTTAGTATTTAAAACGTTTAAAATAAGTCCTTAAACTGTATAGATACTTAGCCTAGGGGTAAAAAAGCTATAAAGATATTTATTGCTGCTGGACAGGAATAACAACAAGTGGCTCTTTTAACATTGCGAAAATCAACATGAACTATTTATTTTTAACTCAGTATGTTAAAAATTCATACATAATCAAAAATAAGCAATTGCTGCTCAAAATCAATTTTTAAGAATATCATATTAAGATAAAGTTTTTTAAATTTAAGGAAATAACTGTGAACCTACAAGATAGATTTTAATCATGATATTTAAATTGTAATCCGCAAGAAGCTATATATGCATTGTTTTCTAATAAAAGCCGGAATGGGTCGTATTTACGTTTTATACGTGGACAGACATATTTTTCTAGTTTTTAAGGTCTTAAAGATATTTTGGGAAAAGAAAATACAAAAAGTGGGCTCATTGGTACAACGACTATATTTATGTATGAAAATACAAAAAGAAAACAAAACACTTGCTTTAAATCACTACACACACAAAACTATGACTTTTTGTTTTTCATTACGCACTAAAGTGCGATCTTCTATCTGACTGTTACCTGATACCATTAGCACTGATGACTTCATTTGTAATTTTACTTGTTATGTAGATTGTAATGTCAGCAGAAGACGCCAACAGAGGCCACATTTAGATCAAATAAAAAATGTGCTGAAAAAAATAGAATCCGTAGTCTAAAGAACTAAAAGAGCATGCATGGAAAAAATGATGAACTTAGACGAAGCTCGAGAGATTTGGCAGGATCTTAAAAAGTTATGATCGATCGTCGCTGCCTACCCCAATGAGAGCTAAAGTGTGAGTATATATGTATTTTTAACTTCACTAGTTTAAAACATAATTGTTTTCAATGAAAAACATTTTAATGTAAAAACTATAAACTTCAAAAGAAATTTGCATTATGTAACGATGTTCAATTTTCAATAACTAATTGGCCTGAACATTGTGAGCAGTCTAAGTATTGGAAAGTTACCCAACAAAACCGTTATCAAGCGACCGCTTTTAATTAACCGGTAAATAGACCGTTCTATGTACTTCATATAACGAGTTAATAATACCATCACACAACACTATATACGCAAGTTACAAGAGGAAAATTCAATACATACATAAACCAACTCACACAGACGAGAAAATTCGTAAGTTGAACGTCTTTCTTCTTGTATTCTTAATTAGCGTGTCGAAATAGCTTTGTCCCGCTCTCTCTGCCGGTGTTAATTAGTAGCCCGTCCCTCTCGCGCTTTCTTAATACATTCTTCCTCTCGCAGCGTTCTTTAGGTTTTTATTTGTGTGCGTGTCTGTGTGCGGTGCTGTTTAATTTACGTGTACTTGTATGTCAGTGTACAGTTCAGTGGAAAATCGAACTCTCTCGAGAAAGGGTTTTAGAAAAGTGCTTCTTTTTCAGTTATAATTAAGAAATATTGGGAAGCTATAAACTCTTATTTTTTGTCATTTCTATAGTCGATTAAAAAGCCTAAAAGCCTTGCTTTTTTTCAATGAATATCACTCTTATTTTTTTTTACCTCTGTTTTGCCGAACTTTTAGCTATTTTAGGTTGTAAATAGAATAATCATTTTTTCCCTTCTTTTGAAACTGTTAAGCATTGAATTTTCACTTTCAAGCTAAATTAAAACAGCTATAATAAAGAAAAACCATTTATTAATAAGAAGGCTCTCTCAAGTGACTGTACAAAGGGTATACGAATGTGGGTATTCGCGAAAGGGTGTCAGCGGGGCGGAGGGGGAAGGGTAGTCGCACACGTACACATAAACACTTATAAAACTTTTTTGACAACAACCGGGGTGGCACCACCCTCGAATTCGCTAATTTATGTTGCTTTTTTAATCAATACCGAAGCGATGTAGTTATAGGTGCCATCGGCTTGTGTGCCATTGTGGAATTTCTTTTTCTTAATTTCGTTTGAGTACGTCTTCTGTTGTTGGCAATATGAATTAATTTTTTGATTTGGTAACTGTTTTTCTAATGTTTTTTTATCTGTTTGGGTGTATTATTAGAAAGTTTTAGGATTATTTAATTATTATGTAGTTTTATGGGAACAATATTTTAAGATATCTTTTTAGTAATCAGACACGTTAATAAGGTAGATATGATGATTAAAAAGTTTGATTCGTTCAAAGAAGTTCAAATGTTAATAAAATATTATCTATTCGGCCTAAATCTAATTTTGTTATCTTGTAGTGTTTGCTTGGTCTGGTGGGAATGACAATATAATTCATTTAACTTACTTAATTTCATCTGTATAAATTATCCATATTACAACTGATGTATAATTGTTTTGTTTTCAATAGTTATTTTAATTTGCGTTTTTCTGTATCGTCTGTATAACAATTGGTAGAAACTTTATAGGTCAAGAACTTCTCTTTATTTTTATCTTATTAGAAATATTGTGCACCGTTTGTTTCTCAAATAAATAAATGAATTCACCCAAATATCAAAAGATCATGTACTACTACATTTTATATGCTGTTTGATCACTTTGCGACTAATGCCAACAAGCATAACATTTTATGTTGTCTGAAAAATTATCAGGCATAATATGTAATGAAACCACTTACGCTAAGATATGTACAGTAAATAATTCAATAATAATACATACATACATACATATACTCACGGTTATAAATCCCTAGAAGGGGTAGCCAGAGCTAACGAATCAGAAATTCCTCAGCCACTTTTGGAAGTTGCGTGGGGAAAAAATGGTTAAATAAAGGTTGTCGGTGATGGGTCTCCAATCGCATCGCCAAAAAATCTCCTAAAAAGCCCCAATACCACTAGTCGCCTCTTACGTACACCCACCGGAAGAAAAGGGGTAGAGCTATTCTAAGCCGACACTACACAGCAATAATACTATTATATATTAATAATACTAATTGTAATTTCATCTCTTAATTATGCCATCTCATTCATACCCGCAGCTGTCGTACGGAGCTACTTAGGAAGGATTGTTCGGCGATGTGGCTGGAAACTCATCGCCAATAGTCTTTTATTTTACTATCTTTTCCCCGCATAACTCCTAAAAGTGGCAGACAAATTGCTAATTTTAAAACTCTCTACATGGGTATACAATAATATAAAAAATACGATCACTAGTTTGTAACTTAAGTAAAGAATCGTATTGGCGTAAATTTCCTTTTCCTCTGGTTGCATTTCTACTGGGGCGTCACATTTCTTTTAATTATAAATCACATTGCTCTTACAAGCCAGCAGACTGAATGATGATCTTTTTATTAATATATTGATATATATGTACTAAATATGAAAATTTAAAAGACAAAGGTATTGATTTGATTGTAGAAAAAATCAATCTTTATTAAAGACAGTTTTTTATTATATTTCAACACATATGTACAAATATACTCACGGCTATATTTCCCTAGAAGGGAATTAGAAATTCCTCAGCCACATTTGGAAGTTGAGTGGGGAAAGGATGGTAAAAATAAAGGTTTTTAGTGATGGGTCTCCAACCACATCGCCCAAAAATCCCTAAAAGCCCCAATACCGTTAGTCGCCTCTTACGTACACCCACCGGAAGAAAGAAAGAAAGAAAGGAGTAGTGCTATTCTAAGCCGGCATTAAACAGCAATTGATATATATGTAATAAAAATGAAAATTTAAAAAACAAAGGTATTGATTTGATTGTAGAAAATATCAATCTTTATTTAAGAAAGTTCTTTATATAATTTTCAACGTATCCGTAAAAGTAAATGCTCAATGAAATTCTATGATAAAACTCACCTATACTCACACATGGTGTGCCAAAATGGGTTCACAAAAGAAGAGCATAAGAATTAGCAATTCCGTATATATAGCCAAGTATATATATGATTTATTCCATGTTAGCACACAGAGTCGGCTTGGTTAAAATATCTTTACGACATTTCTTCCCGTGGGTTGGATTTAGGGCAAAATTCTTATGCTTGGCTTAATAAAGCTAGGTTTAGTATTTGAACTGATAGTGTGATTTCTTATTGACTTTACCTGAAAAGCTGAGTATTCTGAAGCCCTGAATCCTATTGTTAGAATGATTTTTACTCCTATATTTTACATCATACAACAAATGTGCTCAAATCAAATTAAAGCGCTGCTATTCGTTACTTTTTGTAAATAGCGTAAAAGAAATTGACCAATTAACCGGTTAAAAGATACTGTCAGACTTCACTTTTCAAATGCTCCTGGACTCTGAAAAACTGAAGACTAAAATTGTACTGGCTGTAAGAGATATGCGACAATTTAATACAACGTTATCCAGTTAAACTCGTCAATCTTTTTCAAGAAAATAAAGTTACCTCAATTTTCCGTATCGCCGACCCTAAACGTGTGATGCGAAAAAAATCTGACAACCCTAGCTACTTAGCATATCAATCGCTCGTATGATTCTGAAAATAAGGTTTATTTTCGTACGCACTTTTATATCGAAAGTATACAGAATGATGAATTGTGGTTGTCACGCGTGACAGGGCTGTCACAGTGAGGTTTCGCGTGATTCAAACGACAGCGTTGAGTGTTAATTCTTTATTTATCCGTAAAAGTGGGAGATAAGATTATGAAATCCGTTTCTATGGATGAATACTACGCCTGCGGAATTTAACTGAAAGGGGATTGTATGCCTATATGAATATTTCTATGATATTTTGAGTATAGAGACGCTATTCTATGAAGCCAACTGTATAACAAATTTACTTAGTTTGGATTGTGACTATTTTGTTATAAATTAGGTTTCTGTGTAATGAAGTCACTATCCAATATGTCATGATTAATTTCACATAAAACAGTGAAGTTCAGTGAAATAGAAGCTCAGGGCCAATTGTCAATTGGCTTTACTGAATTGGCGACCAAGTTAGTGGAAATAAGAAGGAATCTAGTTATTCTTGCAATAAAACAAATATTTTCAAGAATAATTTTTACCTCTAAGAAATATCGTTAATGAAATATTACGAAGTTTAACAGAACCATCTATAACGATTCCATGCACAGGTCTGTTATTTATTTGAAACTTATCTTTGCAACATAAATACATACTCAATGCTACAAATCACAAAAAAGAGTGACCAGAGCTTGAAAAATTGCAGTTCCTCAGCCACTTTTGTAAGTTAACTGGAGAAAAGATTGTAAACCCAAGGATGGTTGGTGATGGATATCTAACCACTTCGCCCAACAAACACTAAAGGCTCCAAACTCTTTAGTTGGCAATTACGGCACCCGCTGGAAGAAATAGGTTATAACTGACATGACCCTAATTAGAAAATGAAACCTTTACGATTTAATGCAGCACGAAAAAGTAAAAGTAAAGTAAAAATAAAAGACATTTATTTGGCAAATTGGTAATAAAAAAAACAACACACAGTAAAAACACATCGAAAACAAAAAATACAAAAGTTAAGAAACAAGTAACCTATTGCCAAAATGGTTATCGGCTCAGCATGTGTGTCTGAAACGGTACACAGACCATTCCAAGACACGCTGGTTTTCAGCCGACACCTACTAATTTAAAAATGAAAAACAAGAATAAAAGAAGCACTCGTTATAGCATAAACACCCAGCAATGAAATAAATGAAGAAATACTAATAAAAAATATACAGTAAATAATGATATACTAGAAATATAAAAATAATAATATATAAAAAATACAATGAACATTAAGTCAATAAAACATATTAATATAATGGGGACAAAAAATATAGGGAAAATATATGTGCTTATTTGGCAGCTAAAGATAATTTATGTATTGTAAAGTTTTTTAACGTGGTATTTAAATGTCGCTGTAGTGCTAAGATCTTTTAGGGGTGGGGGCAAGTCGTTCCAGCATTTCGAAGCCGCGTATCTAAAGCTTCCCCGGAAGGCTGTGGTACGATGTTTCGGCGTTACCAGTAGGTATGAGTGTCCGCGCGTATGGTACTGTGACACTGTCCGGGACCATATTAGTTTCTCAAATAAGTATTTGGGATATTGAGTTTTACACTAGGTACATAATCCACATATTTGGCTATCAATCAGAGATGCACTTAGGCATCATCACTGTGTTTTAAAGAACGTATAGGTTTAGGTTGTTTAAAATTACACCAATCGGATACCGCCGCTTTTTCTAGATGATTTTTCTTTATTCTTAGTTATGAAACCTAATAATGACTACTGTTAAGCTGCAACACACTGACAAGTTGCACTCATTAAGCATAGTGCACACTATCGGCGGTAAACGCGCCAACGAAAATCAGTACCGCTCGCTTCAATTGACGCTTGAGGGCAGGAAACGAAGGCTGCGACTGACCATGCAGCTTGCAGAAGTATGTAAGCCCAATACCTGTGAACTTATTATTAATAAATAAATTTGACAAGAGCTTTGAGGTCCGAGTAATAGGCTGTAGTAAATGAACAATAAATAATTATAAGATCAAAAATAACTGTCTGTGTAAAAAACGTTGAACATGCTACATTTCACATTGCACTTTCTTAATCCTGGTAAATATTTCTTGTAATAGCGAACATTATTTTTCTCAATACAATATGAGTAGTGTGTGTTTAATAATACCAAAAAAAAGAATCAAGCAAGAAAAAAGTAATATACAGAGTACTCACATTAAATTTTAATACTGATAAAAATATCCATCGTATACAAACGGCCGTATTTTCGGTACTTCTTTGTAGTTATTCCTTTCAGCAAGTGTTCAGAAAATATTCGTAACACAATTATAATCAAAGTAATATACCCATAACACACTGTTACACAAACCCAAACATCTACACCCCAGTAGTCTCGAATATGCCAAAGAGTCGATCATAAATCGAGGCAAGTCGAGTTGATGTGGCGTACACATGTTGATCGATAATAACGAAATTGGCGGTTTGCTCCACACTGTGCTCGGGCCTTGAATTCGTTCGAGTATGCCTATTATTTTAATCGGTGTACTGACTTTGTAATTGCTGTGTTGGTTTTGTGAACGATACTGAACTAGGCACAAATTTGTGTTTGTTTCTTGATGCTAAAGACGAATTTGAATCGTAAGTAAATGTTTCATGTGCAAAATAATATGATGAATCCCTGAAAGACGGTGAAATTATATTATTTGTATGTTGACTAACTTTCAATCCCATCACGGTGTACTAGTACAATATGAGATTTAAAGAATATAGAAATAATCACATGATAGCAACCAATTATCTAATGTTTATTGACGTTTGTTTTTATTTTAAATATATATTAACTTATTGTACCATAATGGGCCATCATACCTTAAAAAAACCCACAGTGGTCGCAAAAGGTGACAAGTTTGTATTTACTATCCATCATTATCGACTAAGATAATTATTATGTGAATAATAGGCTCAAAACAATTAAATAAGAAATCCTTAGACTTAAAATGCTATCATTTTCTATTCAATACCAACCCTACAAATACCACACATATGAAGCTCCCTATAATCTAGTTCGTGTAAGCTAAAGCCTTACAAAGCAGGTGTTCCGCTCATTTCAGTAGGCGTGCCCTAATATGAGAGCGGTCAATAATTACCGTTGAACATTGCAACAGAATCCCGATTAATACGCAATTAACTTGCCACGCGTTCCTCTACAAAGAATATACCACCGCGCTATGTTACGGTACTTGATAGCTAATGTGGAAGAAAAATTGGTTTGTTATTTGCTATACACTGGTTTCTGTGGCTTAAGGCTTTATTTAATTGAGGCTGTAGGGTTTTGTTTTAAGTTATTGCGGCGCTTAGTATATAACCTAGGGTTTCGGGCTACTTGTTTATACTCACGCCTTTAATTTTCTTTGGGTTAGGCAGAGACTATCGACCGCCATTTGCACGATCCTGATAAACCTCTCTTGCTTCTCTCACATTCAAAATTCTTCTCCTACTTACAGATTTATTACCAATACGCGGTGTTCTCAAATGAGTGGCAAATAGGAGGCAAGTCAGAATCAAAAATCAGCTATATTGGTTTATGAACGATGTTTTTGTCATGGTTTACAACCCCGATAAAAGAACTAAAAGTTAGTTTAAAATATGTAGGCTCTATTTCATTGCGGTGGGTAACACTACCACTACACAAGCAGAGAGGCATGAGTCCGAATTCTGAGACGTGCTTACACCGTTGTGTCTTTTCTAGAGTCATAACATAACATAATAATAGCATAATAATAACATTCTAGAGTCATATGTGTGGTTAATTTACCATGGTTGTTATCGGTGAGGGAAAAGATTGTAAGGAAACCCGCATGTCTTGTAAATTTTCCACTAATTTACTTTACCACGTCCACAACATTGATACAGTTAATTTTCACTGCCATAAACATTAAATTAATCTTTTTGAAGAGTAAAACAAACAGAATGTAATTCAGACAAATGCATAAAATTTCATAGCAATTGAAAATTATCTATCTCACCAAACATGGCGAGTAACATAATATGAACTGACGAAATCAAATAATAGTAACTTAACATTTTACGTTTTAAATAAATATAAATCTAGAACTGCCCGTTTCAAATAACTGCACCACATTAATCGAAAACTAATACAAATAAGCCACCGTTGTTTCCGAGTTTGCTCGTAACAATGCACTACTATTCAGGATACTACAATTAATTAGAAGCTGGCCTGGTTTCTCTCACAGCTTCTTACTTTAGTATGTACTTGCGTACGCGAATGACGATAATGAAAATATCATACCCAGTTTTCCATTTCACACAACACTAGGTTTTATTGAGCCTTTAATTCACAAAAGAGTTATCATACATAATGTTTTTCTTTTTTCAATTTTTGAAATTGAGTTTTCTACAAGTTATTTATGTTTAGTAATAGGCGTCTTATTTGGGTATATTGTTATATAATAATCAGTGATGTTTAATGAATAAAAAAAACAAACTAATGTTGGTCACCGATGATGATCATAGAATCAATTTATGACCAAAATTTTGATTTTACTAGGGACCCTTTTTTTAACTAAATTATTGTATGTGAATGTTATACACAGTACAGTATTTTGAAATTTCCAAACTTTGAACACAATGCAAATAAGCGATCGCATTCGAGAATAGGTCCCGCATCTAGGAAGCATCAGGCATTTTAATAGAATCTATTTCTAGTCACGTTACTACGATGGACGACTGTGGCGTGCCAAACAGTGCATTACATGGTCAATATTGCTAATTTATTAATATGAAATATTTATTTATTTACAATTAACAACTTTTACTTATAATTTAGGGTTTTGGGGCTTATTATGCGTTGGTAGAACCTTATAGTTGGAAACCCATCAATTTTTATTTTACGGTCGTTACGCACTCAACTTCCAAAGATGGCAGAAAGTTTTCAAATTCTTAAGTTATGGCCCTTTTTTGGGATTTATTAGGATAGCGGTGAGTTGATGTATGTATGTACGTATATACTCCAAGTATCCAAAATCCTGGGACAAGGAAAACGGCCCAAGATTGAATTCTCTTAGTTAAAATCCTGTTATGGGATCTTTACCCACTGTAACTATAATGGAAGCATCTTTATTGACATATACGAGGGGCATGCCAAAAGAAACTAGATACACAAAAATTTTTTTTTTTATTACTAGTATCGATCTTTTCAAAGTATTCACCCTGAGCACGTATACACTTTTCCATACGTCTGAACCAGTTGGAAAATACCTGTGACCACTCTTCTTTAGATACCTCAGAAATCTCGAAATTATAGGCAACCAGCGCATCTTCTTTGCTTTCAAACCTCTTCCCCTTTAGTTTTTCTTTGATTTTTGGAAACAAGTAAAAATCACAAGGTGCACGGCGACATTCGGTTGGAGTTGGCTCGTCTTCAAAGCATCATACAGTTGACTGTCGCTTTGATTCGGGATCATAGTTATATAGCCATGTTTCGTCACCAGTAAGTATATCATATACGTTTTTTTCTCGCCTGCGTTGAATTTATCTATCATGAATAGGCACCAATCCACCCGACGGTCTTTCTGCTCATCGGTAAGTTTGTGCGGCACCCATCTCGAACAACATCTACGGAGAGAAAAGGTGGTCGTGAATTATGGTTTGCATTGCTGCTGATCCAATTCCTAGTTTTTTGCTCTAACTCTACATATGTAATTCGTCAGTTTTCGTGAATAAGTTTTTCGACTGCAGGAACGTTTTCTTGCGTGACCGCGGTTGGCGGCCGTCTTGTCTTCGCTTCATCTTCGAGACATCCCCGTCCTCTTTTAAATTCAGCAAACCAATTGAATACTGTTGCTCGGGAGCAAGCAGACTCACCAAAAGTAGAAGCCAAAAGTTCAAAACATTCTTGAGACTTTAAACTTTTTTTAAAGTCATAATAAATCACGGCGCGAAAATCACGTCGACTGAGCTCTATTGTTGCAAGTCAATTCCCGCCAGATTTTCGGAAAAATGATGCTTATTCAAACAAAAACTAAATAAAAAAAGTGTATTCTATATTCAAATATGTCAAAGAAAACCAGCCTATAAGATGGTGTATAGCTTGCCAGTGCCAATTAAATGAGAAAAGAGTATCTAGTTTCTTTTGGCATGCCCCTCGTAATTGTTAGCACATATACTTTTATTCTTTTGCTATTTATTTTTAAAGTTGTTATAAAAAATATAGGTATCTTTCTTTGGAGGGAACTCCAATTGCAAAGTAATACTCTAAAATGTCCATAGTTGTTACGTATAAACCCTGATGGCTCTGTGGGTAGAACACCGTTTATCGTGCAGTCGATGGGGGTTCAAATCTCGGTTCGGGCCTACACCAATCTGTCTTTGTTGTATTTATGGTTAATTTATTATGGTTGTTAACGGTGAGGGTTAACATCATGAGGAAACCTACATGACTAAATTGTTCTGTGTTATGTGAAAGGGTATTCGTACAAAACGGCGAAAAGCCCCACCTCCTATCACGTGAGTACACTGTCCAAGCAAAACTTGGGTCTCTCAACACCAGGTGACAATGTTGTTTCGAAGTATTAGTACGTAGTATAGTAAATTTTGTATTGAGTTTGAGTTATTTGCGTACTGTTGTGTTTTTCTGTTACTATTATTTGTTCTGTAATATACTTAAATTACTTGTTATCAGTAAGGTAACTGCAACCATAGGTCTAATTAAACGAAATCATAAGACAAATAGAAAGTACTAAGGGTACCCAATACATTATATCGATCCATAATTAGGCTAGACTGATATAAACATTACTAACATACCTATTCCAAATTGAATCGAGTTACTGTTCGATTGTCCCTTCTAAGGGAATACGCTGCGAGTACTTATATCTAAATATGTATTAAATACAACTCATACTCGATTGAAAGCATTACTTTATGTCTTACTAACGTTTTTATTATTAAACCTGGATTGCGCGTTGAAAGAGCAGTATTTTAGATACATAGGTTACATTAGTTCGAGTCTTAAAAAGTGTCTTAAGGTCTTGTCTAAAGTGAGATTTGTGGTTGTTTTTTTATCAATCGCTTCTTTTCTAGGTAGTTTAAGTTCTGTCTTAGTTTGGTGCCTAAGTTTGTTACATGTTCATGATGTTTTATGATTGATTCTTTGATGGAATTGCATTACTACCTTACAAAAAAGTTAGTGTACATTTCCCATCCTAACCAATACTTTAATACAAATTACATACTACTCAAAATATTATGAGCTTAAGTAAAGCAATGTTTACCTTTACCATACTTTTGTCCATAAAGCGTCAATTCTGTAAAAGTTTCCACCACAATATTGTTGTATCACAGCGCCAGAATCAGGCAGTGGAGCGGCTAAGATAGGCTGGACGGCTGGCACGATCCCGAGATATATCGGCAGCTTCGACCACTATAAATAAATCTCTTCCTACTTGCTTTACAATGCTGTACCAGTGCCAGCTATAGGGTTTCGATGATGTAGACATGAAACATAGTAAAGAAATACAATGCTTATGCGCTATAACTAGATAAAAAAAAATACTCAATGGTAGGTATAGACATGTTCTGGTAAGTATAGTTTAATATCTTTGTAATACTTTCATTATCGTACCATAATCCCGACATTTTCAAATTCTTGCAAAAATCAAAATAAAACTTGATCATCCCAGTAAACATATTTTTCAAAACGAATATGAGGAATACTTAGAAGTCTTGTCAAAAAGTTGATGATTCTCAAATAGCCATGTAAGATTACTCGTAGAATCCTTACATTAGTTCTTCCCCACCTTTTTCGAGTTGTGATTTAACAACAATCCCATAAATCTTAAGTTTTCTCACATAACTTCCAAAGGAGATGAAACTTCGATCCTCCTATATAATCCTAGAAAAGGGTAGACAGAGCCTCAGAATCAGCAAGTCTTCAGGCACTTTTTGAAGTTGAAGGGAGATACGATCCAATAATAAAGAATCGTTGTAAATGGGTCTCCAACCACATCGCTCAACATTGACCAAAAAATTCAAACAAAATAAGTCGCCTCGTACGACACTCACGGGACGAACTGGCAAAATTTTAATGCCAAGCCACACAGCTAATCTAACTAAATAATTTACTTACCTTCTAAAATAAGAAACATAGCTAGGCACTTCTAAAACTTAATAAGGCTTGGCGGTGTACATATCGCGAGCGTCGTATGAGAGCGGCGTGATATATCGCCCCTGTAGCGTTAATAAGCGAACACGCGCTCGTGATCGCCAATAGCGGGTGCGATGGCTCGCTACGACGAATTCAGAAATTAAACATGCAAATTTTAATGTTTGTGAGTGATTTGGTGGAATATATTTTAAAAGGGAAGGAAAGGAATAATCTAAATTACTGAATTAAAACCGTATCTACCATTACACTTCTTTGGAGTGCATTTAAAATCAATGGTGCATTAAATGGTTTATTACATTAAGAAATACTTACTAAATTCAAAAAAGGTATGCGTCGTCCGATAAATATAAATGTCAGGGGACCGTGCGCGATCCACTCACGCGAACACGACAACGCGAACATGCGATTCGATTATCTGATGAACTAACAGCACCCAGTCGATTGCAATCCTAAAAAATATTGATGCATAAGAGCAAATTTAACAACACCTTTTACTTACAGGTAGAGCGAATTCTTAAAAAGAAATAAAAGAATCAATTCAATCATCAAAGATCGCTGTAGAAACGCCTCACCGAACCAAATAGGTCACACTCGCGCTCGGGCTCATGTCGGCTCGCGTCGTCCGATAAATATAAACGTCAGGGAACCGTGTGCGATCCATTCACGCGAACATGCGATTCGATTGTTTGATAAACTTACACAGCTACTAGTCGATTGTGCTTCTGATAATGACTACGAGATAATTTTACCACTATCACAACATTTGTTCCGTCAGCTAAAAACTCATAAAAGCCTATGTTCGTCGCAGAAAGACCTTACCGAACCAAATAGGTCACACTCGCGCTCGGGCTCATGTCGGCTCGCGTCGTCCGATAAATATAAACGTCAGGGGACCGTGCGCGATCCACTCACGCGCACACGACACCGCGAACATGCGATTCGATTATCCGATTAACATCTAACATCATACTTGTGGAGACTAAAAATTGGTGCACACTTTGGGTCGTGATTTTCTCTGGCGTCGTTATATGGAACTTGTATGTGAGACTATATTTTTAGATGCATACAAATATATCCATGCTGTATTGGTTGAGAATTAATTACCCTCGAAATTTATTGGTGTCACATGGGGTGACTATGTGGGTTTTGTTAAGTGGTAGATTGACACTCTTTCGTTAACATTAATGTAGTAACCACCTACAATAGTTTTGGCAATGGAAATATATTTTGAAAGTTAATTTATATGAAACTTGAATTAACCATTCAAATGGATCAACTCTGAGAAAGCTAATTTGACATTCGCGGTGATAAATATTCTTAAAAATCTAATCAAAACTCCTGACTCAAAAAGCCTTACCCAACCTCTAACACTCGTAATGCTGGAGGCTCTATTAGGGAGTACCCAATCACCTTTGCAATATTGACAAGGTAATATTGAAACGTAGCTGGCAAAGCACGGAGGTATCGCATGCATTGTAATATGCAGAAGTGAAATCTTATTAAATGGTCTGAGGGTGTGCGCTGCTCGCGGCCAAGTTACGTTTAGGTGCAACCTGCAGCCAGGCTTGGGGTACACTGAGAGCATTTGTAATATTGTATACTAAGTGTACTTGCTTATTTATACTTAATAATGTATGGTTTCTTTTACTTAGCGGTCTACAGCTGTTTGGGTTGCGGAGTCTAAATATTTAAAAAAACTCTATTTCCAAGCACATCAGTTTCAGTACAGTCAAGATATTACAATAACATACATACATACATGTACACGGCTATAAATCCCTTGAAGGGGTAGCCAGAGCTAGGGAATAAGTAATTCCTCAGCCACTTTTAGAAGTTGCGTGGGGAAAAGATGGTGAAATAAAGGTGATTGGTGATGGGTCTCCAACCGCATCGCCCAAAAATCCCTTTAAATCCCTAATACCGTTAGTCGCCTTTTACGTACACCCACTGGAAGAAATGGGGTAGTGCCATTCTAAGCCGACACTACGCAGCATACGCAATAAGCTAGAACATTGTACATGTATTGAGTTCCTGTGGCCCCACACTAGGCAAGTCTGTATCGTGGGTACCGAGTGATAGCATCATGCTAGTCCCTACATTAATTGATGTATTATAATGTATAGAAACTTGGTGACCGATGTTTACAAACTGTTACTTAAATTTAAATCATGTATTTTTATAAGTAATTTACTTTACCAAAACTCTAAAAAAATTAAGAAACATTTATTTTTATTCCGTTCATATGTAACAGTGTTTAATATTAGCTTTGTTTGATTTTTGCGCCATAATTTAAAATGCTACTCCCCATAAAATGTGCAAATAAAGTAAAAGTGAGTCTAGTCAAATAGAGGCAAATATAAAAATAATTGGTATTTTATTATTATATCACCTTAGTGTGTCCCTTCCATACAAGCAAGTTAAGTGCTCAGTACGCCATATGTAAGGAACAATATACACCTTCTGGGTAAGTGAGATTATGTGGCCTTTCGAAAGCGGATTAGAATAACAGTAAAAGGTTTATAATATCAGCTGCGGTATAAAGTTATTGCTGTTATCCGGGAACACTCGACCTTTCACCCACACATCTGATTGGGTCTTACCTGTGTTGCGTCATTGAATTCACCTTTTTAGGGTTTCGTTGTTGAATGCCATGAATAAGAACCTGGTAGCAAAAACATACTGTCTGGTCTATACCTATGTGTAGTGTTTGAGTCTCTACGTCCTTACGCGTCGCAGTATGTTATTTCCGGAAGAGTTTAAGCTAAGTCCATTTTTAGAAATATATATCTTGAATGTTGAACTGATGTCAGGACAGCTTTATAATTCACAAATGATTGGTTCTGTGCATAACATTCAAGATTTTATAACAAATAGATGCTCGTTTTAATGCCTGTCATCTTTATGTTTGCTTTGAGCTGTGTAGCGCCGGCTTAGAATAGCGCTACCCCATTTCTACCGGCGGGTGTACGTAGGAGGCGACTAACGGTATTGGGGCTTTTAAGGGAACATTGGGCGATGCAGTTGGAGACCCATCACCAACAACCTTATTATACCATCTTTTCCCCACTCAACTTTCCAAAAGTGGCTGAGGAATTTCTAATTCCTTAGCTCTGGCTACCCCTTCCAGGTTCCAGGGAATTACAGTCGTGAGTATATGTATATATGTATGTATGTATGTATGTAACTTTATGTTTATTAAACGTTTATCCTTTTTACCGTATCAGTGATCTATTTCGCCATTTTACTAGCATACAATAATATCCCTACCATAATCTTATTTTACCACGTTGGTCAAGTGCTAGTGTGCAAACGTTTCAAAGTACAGCATTATTTTAGCTTTCCGACAAACAGGTAAATGAGGTAATTATACCCTAACATATATAGCTGCAAAATAAAATACTTTACATTTACACACTCCCACTAACCTAGCGTAAAACTCAACTACTGTACGCATTTTTTTTATAAAGTAACAACCAAAAGTAGCAGTAATAGTAGCAGTAGTAGTAACAGCCATCCAAGTTACATTGTTGCAGTAATCCCAACATAACCATCCAATCCGTTTGTGGACTGACTCCTCCACCATGAAATATATCACGCGGTGTCAGCGATACCATCTCCGTGACACTTCCTACTCCTGAACAAAGGCTCGCAAGCGCATCCCCGACGTGGATATTGTCACTTAACGCAATACTATAATAATAATATATTGTTTCGTTAGGTTTTTAATATGAGTACATGTCTTTTACAACAAATGGGTCAGCAGGACCAATGTAGGTAAGAGGGCTCCTTTGTGCAGAATGTGCGATACATATAATATTTATTTTACGGATGTGGACTTATTCTGATTTTCAAAGCAGCGCTGCAAGAAAATGTTCTTACTTATTTTAAAAAGTCTTTAATGTGTATGTATATTATTAATTATTATAATTATTGTTTAAATTTATCTGAAAATTGTTGTGTATTTACTTTTGTCAATTTATGTTTGTTGTGGTTGTTATCCTTTTTCATATTTTATTTCCGTTTTTCTTGTTGTATTTCTGTAATGATAACTTTTTTGTATCGATTGTTTTTGTTACCTATCTGTGAGAAAAGTTAAGGAGATACCAAAATTTATTTACTTATGTTCTATATGTAGTTATTTTATATTCTTTTTGCTATTTCTGTTTTTTCTCTTTAATAAACAAATAAATAATGTCTTGAAAGAGGTGGCGGAGTAAATATATTCAGATATTTAGAATCATATTCTATTTTTCTAAAGGCAGGCGTCCTTAGTATGAAGAATAAAAGAGCATGTATGAAAAGATTGATGGATGTAAACGAAGCTAGAGAGGTTTGTCAGGATCGTACGAAGTGGCGATTGATAGTCTCTGCCTACCCCAATAGGAACTAATGGCGTGAGTATATGTATGTAAATTCCACTATACTACTCCGTGAAATAGTGTGTGAGCCAATTGTAACGCTGAGCTATAAAAAGGGAAAATAAAAAGGTACATTCGGGTTGAAGCAAAATATCATGACCATCTCTACGGTGTGAGATATATCCCACATTACTCATCTATTTATAATAGTTTTTTATAATAAAATCTCCTGTTCCTATTTACTTATTACTTCACTCATGACAAAATAAACATGCTATTTTAAGCATAAACACTAAGCAGCTAACACGAATAAAAAACTAAATAGACATTTTAATGAATACTAAATCAATTGACAGATCACTTAGTACATCAGGTTCTACCATCAAAGTTGTCATTCCCCTTCATTAAAATGCGTATGTCGCTTTTGCAAATTACCGTTCAAGCCTTATCATGAACGGTGTCTTCAATTATACCATAAACTAGCTTTCAGCTTATTAGCCTGTATTAAAGTAATGTCATTTCCTCAGGTACCTACAGGAACATTCGATAAAGCCGAAAAGATATGCCGTTTACTTATAATAGGAGTGACACGAGAGGAATTGCAAATCCCTTGGGGTGGTGTTGTTGAATACACTTTAGAAACGTTTTTAAACAGGAGGATAAAAAGGGAAAAGGGAAAAAATTGGTGTCTAAAGATTCAATAATGTGAGAGAAACGACTACCGATGAGAATTAATAGTGTAAACAAAAAGGAGAATTGTGACGAAATTATGAAAAACTAAGAGTATCGTAGTAGTGCCGTGTAGTGCCGGCTTAGAATGTCCCTACCCACTACTGGAAAGCATTCATGGGTGACGTAAGACGTGACTAAGTTCATGGAGCTTTTTGAAGTGTTTTTTGGGCGATGCTGTTAGAGACCCATCACCAATAATACTTTATTTCTACCATCTTCTCCCGTATCAAGTACCAAATGTTGCTGAGAAGAAAAGCCTTTTTGGGATTTATGGCCATGAGTATATGTATGTATGTAAAAGTATCAACTTACTTTCTGCGTCGCCGGAAATGACTCCAAACAACTCTTTGTTGTACTTTTAAAACTTTGGGTGGCTTAGCCTTATGTACAAAAAACACAAAGAAGAAGTTGATGACGTTATATTTAGAAAGCATTTATACGACTTCTTCGAATGCCTTTGTCTCAAAGCTAAACTTTACTCCCCAATTTGGCAATTCTAAGAACGTTTAACTGGTCATATTTTTAGCATTAAATATCCTTTTTTCACGTACGTTACCTTTAAAAAATTTATTTAAAAATTATAGTAAATTAAACTAACTATCTTATACATATAAGGAAGTGAATACCGGCATTTAATATATATAAATGGTGATAAGACTTATAATTATATTCATAACCATAAAATAACTAAAACTATCTCCATTAGGAATCTGATTCCATTTCGATCTCATATCCGCTTCTGTGTAATTGTTTTAATTACATTACACATTCTTACACAAATAGCTGGCAATTACACAAGTGCACATATCCTCAGGCATAAATGAAATTAATGGCAGGATTAACTTCATAAATAAACAGTTAACGGCCACCGCTGCCACTCGTTACGACATATAACAATAAAATTACCTGGTGGACGGACTCAGGAATGATCGTCGAGATTTTAAGGTTAAAACCTTGAAATAATTACTGAATAAGAGAGTGGTATAAAATATCCTTAAGAAAAGAGATGAGCATGGTAAGTGGACACCAATACATAGATGATGACTGTGCAATTCGTTTAGTAAGGCCAAAAAATCTTGATGGAAAAATTGGTGTGCATAGGTTCTAAATGGCAGACCTTAGATCTAGTAAGTCTCGAAAGTGAATCAATTTTGAAGCCCAGTGATATTTCAATGTTATTATTGTGAAATAAGTAATGGCCCTCTGGGATATAACGTTACTATAAAAAAGCACACTCTTTAATATTTAAATGAAAATTAGATGAATTTTAATGTAAAGAAACAATTTAAAAAATACAATATTTAGAAAAGCCTATTTTTAAAGACAGCACGAATACGATTTGCACAATTACTCTAGAAAGCCTAAACATTTTTAAAACTTTAAGACTAGCAAACAACAGATATACTAACGACTATAATATCTACTACTCAGCTTTTAACCTTCAAAGAACGCTCAAAGCTTCGCTACCTTATTACAGCCCTGCGCATGAGTGCCCTAGATAGCATTTAGTTTTATAGTCTGACTTAGGTAAACTAAGCTTAAGTCGGGGAACTTTAGTGCTAACTGTATTATTAGTATTTGTTATCAATTGACGTTTATTTCTATTTCCATCACTCATAATACGGCTATTGGAAACTACGTGCAAAGTTTATTTCATAGAAGCCGCTTTTGATTTTAAAATATCATTCTGTATGTTGCTGCTTTAAGTTACTTTTAAGTGAGGTAGTATGAAATATGTTATTGGTTGATAATACGTAAGAGGTTGGTTTGCTAAATTGGCGATTGATGCTCCTATTTAACCTATAAATCGATATAAATAGTCTACCCCTACCGAATTCAATTTTATGAGTATTTACAAGTTTGATTTTCTCTTTGTAGATCGGTTACTAATAGAGAAACAGTGAAATAAAAGTTTTGCGATACACATTGCTCTGTGGTTGCGTATTACAGTTGCATTTCTGACAGTGAGGAGGTTTCGTATTCTGTTACATCCTGAGGCGGGCCTACACCAATCTGTGTTTCCTAAAGTCATATTTATGGTTAATTTATCAAGGTTGTTAATGGTGAAGGAAAAATCGTAATGAACTTACACGACTGAGCTAAATTCGTATAATAAAAAATAAATATGATTCCTGAAAGTTTTACACGTGGTGGCTTTAAATCACAATTAGTGATGAATCCGCAAGGTAGAAAGGTAAAGATCAATCATTATTTTTGTGATCTTATTTTGAGGCCTAAGTCCTCCAGTAGACTTATAATGGCTGATATTATGACTCACACCCGATTTCTGAATTGAGTATTCCAGCTGAGAACGACATAAGTATTGTTCTGTCGCATTGAAATCTTAACAACTGGATGAGACAAAACGATACTTAAGTCGTTCTCAGCTTGAATACTCAATTCAGAAATCGGGTGTAAGACCAATAGACTAAGAAAACAATACAGTTAGGATCAATTATATTATAAATATTATCATTCATTAAAAAATCTCTTAAAGAAACAAAAATCAAGATAGACAAAAATGTAGTAGTAAAGAGTAAAATCGAAAATTCAAAATATAGCGCTCCAAAAAGTTTTATCGAAACGAGGTCGCATATCGTATGCAAAACTCATCTCAGCTCCGAGTTCCGCTACCCATGTGACAGTGCCCATAATTTCGCGTGTTTAATGGACAAAGTAAGAGCAAAACATCAGTTGTGAATGACAGAGTATCACAACTGGTCATTCATACGCTGAGGTCAGTGAACATGGTCTTCCGTCAATGTCTGACATGACTTCTTGATTTGTTTTGTAAAGGTGCCTGAGGAGTAAGGGTGATTGAACGAAATCTTGTAGTCGATATTTTCTAGTATAAATTGTGTTGCTTTTTATGCAGTTGTTCATTTTTAGGGTTCCGTAGCCAAATGGCAAAAACGGGACCCTTATAGATTCGTCATGTCTGTCTGTCCGTCCGTCCGTCCGTATGTCACAGCCAGTTTATTCCGAAACTATAAGAACTACATTATTGGAAATTGGTGCGTAGATGTATTCTGTAAACCGCATTAAGATTTTAAAATAAAATCTGAAAAAAAAACCAAAATTTTTAGGGTTCCCCATACATAGAACTGAAACTCAAAATTTTTTTTTTCATCAAACCTATACGTGTGGGGTATCTATCAAAAGGTATTTGAAAATGATGTTGAGGTTTCTTATATCATTTTTTTCAAAACTGAATAGTTTGCGCGAGAGACTTTTTCAAAGTGCTAAAATGTGTGTCCCCCCCCCCGTAACTTCTAAAATATGGGCATGATAATACTGAAAAAAATATATGATGTGTATTACTATACAAACTACTAACGAAAATTGGTTTGAATGAGATCTAGCCCGTAGTTCTATTTTTAAACGTCATAAATCAAATTACTTACCTAATTTGGCTCCCATGATTTTCACACAAACGGGATTTTCTATATATATGATAGTACGGAACCCTTAGTGCGCGATCCGACTCGCACTTGGCCGGTTTTTTTTGTCTACCTATATTCATGAATATAAGCCGGGTTTTTTTGGTTCCAAAATTAGAAACTCTTTTCACTTTTGGAACTTGAGTGAGAAAAATATATTGTAAAATAAGGTGTGGCCGTTTGCACTACTAATATAATTAAACGTTGCTGCGATATTAGTCAGCTTATAATTACACTAACCCATATCTTCCCACCGGTGTAGTCAGAGAGTCTTAAGATATTACACTTTTTAAGAAATTGTTAAGTTATTTAGCTGCAGACCAATAAATCCTTCATTTTATAATATTTTAACCACTTGACTCTGAAAAGTAATTGATAATTTAAATTTCGAAGCTATGATAAACCTGTCAGAATATGTATGTATGTTATTAAAGTCCAAATGTATGTATTTAATTCTAAACAACAGGAAAAAAGGAACTAAATTAATAAATAAAGGAAAGAAAAATTTCTACACAGGCGGGAATCGAACCCGCGACCTGCTTAATTGTTTGATTACATTTAGGAGAGCTTTTTCGACTCGCTGCTATAATATAAACCACTAAAGTGTAAATATGAAGAAGGTTTTCGGTACACTAAATAAAAACTAGCAAATCTATTTTGATGAAAGTTATATCCTTTTATTTACGAACTTACTTATTGGAACAAACTGTGTTTTTTTTATTATACCTTACGGTAGCGGCTCACTCAATACGAGCCTTCAGCAAAGAGCATCTAAAAATAGCTAAAATCTCCACCCGTAATAAATAGCAAAACGCGCATGAATATTTTAACACGTTTTATCTAGCGCTGTCAACGGCCATTGTCGTGACGTCACATGTGCGGTGCGTGGGCGCGTACACGCAGCGCCAAGCACGAAAGGCTATTTGTAATGTGATATTACACACTTTATGTCTGGGAAATGTTTGTTGTATTGTCGCAACTATTTTATTAGTTGGCGTAAAGAATTCGCATTGGTATTGGCAGGTTTAAAGTATATACATACATACATATACTCACGGCTATAAATCCCCAGAAGGGGTAGCCAGAGCTAAGGAATAAGAAATTCCTCAGCCACTTTTGGGAAGTTGGGTGGGGAAGAGATGGTAAAATAAAGGTTGTTGGTGATGGGTCTCCAACCGCAACGCCCAAAAATCCCTTAATAGTCCCAATACCGTTAGTTGCCTCTTACGTACACCCACCGGAAGAAATGGGGTAGTGCTATTCTAAACCGACACTATACAGCATTAGATAGCATATATAGTTTTAAAGTATTGTTGAAATGCAAGTAAAGTGTTAGAAATCCTTTAGGTTTACAAATCGCTACGATGATTTCGGACATTGGAAAATCATGTTATGAATTAAAACACAATGAAGTTATTAAATCTTCCGTTTGTTGGTCTGATTTTACATTTTTAGTCATTCCCGAGGCTCGTATTCTCGGAAAACGATATTTTACTAAACTACATCCATATCATCAAACTTTATATGTCCTTACTCCTTACCAAGAGGCTCTAGTTTATCCTATATCAAACTTAACTTGCCATCTGAAGTACAGAATATTTTTTATTGTTTGTACGAGTTTCAGGTGTATTATTTTTTATGACACTCAATGCTTACTCTTCTGTATATTATATTTATGAATTTAGTGGCTAGCGTATGAGCTACTATAAAAATCTAAATTAGAAAGTAGTTATTGTAATTTTCTTACAGCTTTTCAGTGCCACTGCCTCATCTCCTTCCATGGGCATCTTACGAAATTAATATGTAGAGCTTTTGGAGTCATTGATAAATTTAGTAATGGGCGATGTGTTCGATACCTTTCACAAACGAACATTTATTCAACCCTCACCAAATATTTTTCATAATATCTAGAAGAGATCCAACGGTTGTAACTAAGGAACTATATTTTTTAACCTTAGGATAGATTAACATTAGGATAGACAACATCTTTTTAAACTTTTTTCAATTGATATTCATTACATTTTTCATTTCAATCGAATGCTTTTACTTAATTCTCACAATGCACCATTTCATTGCCTAATTGGTAAGTATGTCTTATCTTACATCATCATATTTTTTCTAATACCGAATTGAGAAGATGGTCTGAGCCTTCTCTTACTGGTGAACTCAGCCTCTATCCGATGATTCTATTGAACAACATCAACATCCTATTTTGAAGCAACATTGTCCCTTCTCAGTATTAATTACGCGACACAAAACCAAACCAGTTCCCAACAATTAATTACTAAGATATACAATGAGGAAGTGAAAACTCTGGCTGACTATACAACATATGTTTAGACACTTCGCGATGATATCAAAATTGTTACAAAATACATAATACTTGAACTTTGTTGCAAAACTTTCATCTTTGTTACACATTGGTTTAAAGACAGAGAGGGTGATAGTGTTGTGTTGAGTTTGTGTTCCGTTTTGTTGTTTACAAAAGCATAGTTGAAGTCAGAAGCCTATCTTGTATCTGGCGCGCCTCGCCTTCGAACTAATTCCTTAATTAAGTGTAAACCGGAGAACGTTATGGCAATACGTGTGCTGGGCTTGATTTCACACCGGTTTACGCGAATATTGTCTTAGCGAAGAATGGTTTAGGAAATTGTGCTACGAAAAAGTATGGGACTTAAATCATGAACGTATAAATTTAGCTCTATTCTTTACGGATGTATGAACGTTAGTTTTTTGTGACGATAATGATAGTAATCTTAGTAGCTGCAGAAGGAAAGTTATGCCTCGATTTTTAGATATTAGTACATGAAATTTATTCTTGTTCTCGTAATTTACTGCCTGCCTGTCCTGTCTTTTACTGGCAGTTAGTTAGATTAAGAAGAAGTAACTGAATTTATATTTTAATTCTATAAAACCGAAACGCTTACTATCGTTTTACAATATATTCAAGTGCTCCACAACTAGGCCCACCAGTCATTTGATTAGAATGCTAATTCTAATGTATTGAATTCAAATTGTAAAACAAAGCATAAATTACAACTTAGCATAGACAACGCGTGTTTTACTCTAGTTACACCTACATTGCCCGCATCTCTACGTCTACCTGATGTCGGTATTAACTTCTGTTTGTCTTATTGTAATCAATTATAATGGATAAACTTACACCTTTGATCCGTAATATGCTACTAATATTATTATTTATTGATCAAGACATGTGTGGTTAATTTATAATGGTTGTTAACGGTGAGGGGGAAAATCGTGAGGAAACCCACATAGCTGAGTTGCTCTTTGTCATGTGACAGTGTATTCGTAGAAAACAGCGATTGCTCCCTATCACGTGGGTACACTGTAGAAACAAAGTTTGGGTACTCTGAACACCAGGTGATAATGTCACGTGATGTTCAGAAGTATTGATACCTCTGGCCAGCCCTTCGAGGATATACAAATATTAAGAGTTGAGTTGAATTTAGCAGTAACTATATAGTGTCTAAAAAATAAAGGATAAATAAAGGAAGGAAAATTTTCGACATTGGCGGGGATCGAACCCACGACCACGACGGGTTTGTATAGCCGAAGGTCGCGGGTTCGATCCCGCCGGTGTCAAAATTTTCCTTTCCTTTATTTATTAGAAATAATCCCCACATGAGGTTTTCATAAACAAAAACATTCTAATAGGCTATTTGACTAAGTTTTGAAAACTATCTTACGGTGTTAATTTGTTTATAAGGAGCCCTAAAAAAATATTTTTCTGTATTCATTTTAGCTATTTTATTAAAAAATCGAAAAAGAAAATGCAATATTCAAATGTGCCGCGAAAACGCGACTTTAAGTAATATGGCGACTGTAGCACAAATGACGTCAATTCCGCATTAACCACCAATGAGCGAAGCGATACACAGTCTGTTTATGTGCAATCTACGTCATTACAGAAATAGCCAATCACGGTCGTTTTTAGTCACGTGACAGTTGCATCAAAAATACTTATTTTAGAAGACGGATTTTAGTGGAAATAATGCAATATTTTTATCTCGCATTATTACATATTGCTCCAAAAAAGAAATATTAAGACTAATGAAATAAAAGAAATGTAAATTTTTATTACAGTCAAATAGCCTATTATATATAGTGTCTGCTAAAACTAGCACTAAATTTTGCACTTAATTTCAGCCCGCAAATATGGTAAGAGACGATTTAGGGTATTATGGTTTTTATAGTGATTGTTGGTATATATATTGTACAATCTTTTACCTAATGAACTCCCGAAAGTATCTGAAGAATTTCAAACTCTGATGCCCTGGCCATCCTCTTTTTTGATGTATATATGGATATTGCTGTGTAGTGTCGACTTAGATAGAATAGCCCAGTGGGTAGAACACTCGGTTATCGTGCAAACGACTAGTCTTCGAATCCTGGGTCGGGCCTACACCAATTTGTCTTTTCTAAAGACATATGTGTGGTTAATTTATCATGGTTGTTAACGGTGAGGGAAAACATCGTGAGGTAACCCACATGGCTGAGTTGTACTTAGTCATGTGACAGTGTATTCGTACAAAACGGCGATAGGCCTGCCCCCTATCACGTGAGTACACTGTCCATGCAAAACGTGGGTACTCTGAACACCAGGTGACAAAGTCACGTGCTGTTCAGAAGTATTAGTACCTCTGCCAACCCCTTCAAGGATAAGCGGCGTGAACGTTTATGTTATGTTATGTCGACTTAGAATAGCACTACCCCATTTCTTCCGGTGGGTGTACGTAAGAGGCGACTAACGGTTTTGGGGCTTTTGAGGGATTTTTGGGCGATGCGGTTGGAGACCCATCACCAACAACCTTTATTGCACCATCTTTTCCCCACACAACTTCCAAAAGTGGCTGAGGAATTTTTCATTCCAAAGCTCTGGCTACCCTGTTAAGGGATTTATAGCCGTCAGTATATGTATGTATGTATGTACATCCCAAGAGAGGCCAGGGCATCGGAATTTGAAATTGAACTTGACATAGATACACTCATTCTACCCACGGGTGTCGTAAGAGGCGGCTAAGGGTATAGGGGCTTTTGATTGGATTTTTGGGCGATGCGGTTGGAGACCCATCACCAAAAACCTTTATTTTTACCATCTTTTCCCACTCAACTTCCAAAAGTGGCTAAGGAATTTATAATTCCTTAGCTCTGGTTACCGCTTCTAGGGAAATATGGCCGTGAGTATATGTATGTATGTACACTCATGGGAGTGTATGTATGTCTGTATCTGCGCAGTATTAAATTTAAATCATAAAACTCTTTTACGCATTCAACACTAGGCTATAAAGCATAATTGAATAAGAATCTAGCTTTAACTATTTTGCAAAAAATATGACTCCTACTTAAGTCAAAAATTAATCAACTGAACATAGCATACATATTTCCTATCGAGTTCATGCAACCGAGTTATTAATATCTAAATATACGGCCTATATATCGCATATGTTACTTAGCCTGATCAGGCACCCCAGGGATCTCGATATATCGGTGTCGCGGGAGTTACAGCCTCACGTGGCTACACGGCAGGTTACGTTCGCGCACGCCAGTGTACTTTTATATGTGGAGATGAAGAGTGTTGAAGGTGTAGACAGGAAACTAGACAAGATATTTTTTGAGTATTTATGTTGCGCAGTGTTGGTGGAGATAAACACTAACTCATTTCTTTTTGCGGGTGTCGTAGGAGACAATTTTTGAATTAAATTGGAAATCGTCATGAATTTTTTAAGATTATTATTTTGGTACATTTGCAAAGGCTTTCATTTAATTTACACTTTTATTCAAAATTTACATTCAATCATAGACGTAAATGACGTCATATTAAATTTATAGTGGTACAAGTTTTTAAAAAATACCCATTTTTACAATGTCGCATAATATCAAGTTAAAGTTTTAGTAAATAAATAGTTTTCTTTTTCAACACACAGATACTATGAAAACCTAGACTTATTTTTTACATATCGTTTTTTTAACGTTTCTACTATACCAGCTCTAAACCCTAGCAAGCAAGTGTCACAGGCTGTGTAAGATACGAGTATATGTTATCGGACAATGGTTGATTTAGCTGGAACGACTACCTCGCGACGTCGTTACGCCGGCCCACGCACTGCTTCTGGTGCCTGGGCTATGAATACGGCGATATTGATCTAACTAGCTGTGAATGTGTTAGAGTGAAGACTCTATACATATACAAATGCAAAGGCACACCACGACTTTTATCGTTTGTAGCGATGAAGAAGCGATTCACATGGAAATGGAAAAGCTCGAACAGTTTTGACAATAAAATGCGCAACGTCGACGCGCGATAAAAAAAAAGCGCATATTGAGCGACAAATATTACGGTGTGCAAATGTTCTTCGAGGGAAAGCGAAAATATGTACGGGGTAGAAAATATATCTTTTTATTGCACATATCATTGTTTTTCACAAAAATACAGTTTATAGAAAACGAAACTATGACTGGCGATCTTATCAATAAAAGCGATCTCTTCCAGACAACCTTTAGATGGTGAAGTTAAAAAAATACAGTTATTTTAGGTAGAAGTCCAACAATATTTCAAAATAGTAATATCACTAAAATTTTCTTATCCTATACCAACTATTGTACGCTACATTGTAGAGGCTGAAGGGGTAAACACTAACATGACAAAATTTATTTTTTAAAAGATCTTCTAGAGGTGATTTGAGTGCGGTTTGTCAGGGTCGCATAACATTGCAATCAATAGTCCTATTTTTGCATACTCCTTACTCAACTACCGAAAATGGCTGAACAATTTCTCAGTCTAAAGCTCCGTCTACCCTTTTATTCTTATTTAAAGCCATATTTTTCGCCAATTCCATGGCCACCCCGGCAGTTGCAGCACGATATGTTAAATTGGACACACGCCTCCCAGCATTAGCGTTTTGTTATGCGTGTGTTATAACGTACAGTTACTCCTGGGTATTAAACTGGATTTAGTCATGCTTCTTACTATTATCCATGGCCGTGTCTACGTAATTAAAGTTAGGCTTGGCTGAGAATATTTCTTAGATATGAATTTTAAATCAGTTTAGTAAAATATAGTTTTAAATGTTATCTAACAAACATATGGGATTTTTTTAATCAATTAAATGCGTTGGGAGAAGTGGGAGTTTAAATTAAAATGAAAGGAAGGAACCTCAACGAAGCTGTGACACATTTTATGGAAACTCAAAAGATGTGCCTGGTTCGTAGATGTCGACTATTGATTATGCATTGCATCGATGCCTTATATAAGCAAGATTGTAAAATAAAGGATGGTTAATAACAAAAATAGCATATAAGTGAAACAAAAGCCGTTTAAAACTTAATTTAGCTGAACTTCATTTTCTACAAAAAGCTGAATAATGCCGGTTCAAAAAATCATTCACGAAAGGAATACATATTTGGATTTGTAGCTTTGAGTATGCCTTGGAAGTTCTATACAACTCCATAAAACTTATTCAAAAGCACACAGTTATAAAAAGCCATACACGATGCAAACCCGATTTTCAATTAAGCAGCTCGTTAATTTGCTGCACCAATGTACTTAATTAAAATAACTCTTTCATGACTATCAGAGGTAAACTTTCTCCCTCACTAAACCCAAGCTAAGATAGTGTCTGCCATTGGTATAAATAACAAAATTCATTACACTACATCACTCTAATGTCTACATGCCAATGAATACACAAATAGCGTAAATAACTACCACAAAACAAGTTATATGTGGCTACGTTTATGGTCACCATATATTGAGAACCGATCATATATTCTTCGTGTACCTATGTCTGGAATTATGTTTAGTGTCGAATGCGATATATTACTTTGGTAGTGAGTCATTTATTTATTACATATTTCGCAAACGAATAACGTATCTATTTTTAGTGCTAGATAGTCAAATCAATAGAATTTGTTTAATTTTCATCATAAGTTTATCATTATACTCGTAAAGTACCTACTATAATCTAAAAAAATCCTGGATACTTAACATTAACAAATAACAATAGGGTGGAAGAAGGGGACATATGATGATGATGATGAAACAGTTTGTCGGTGATTAGTTTCTTAAACATTAACCCACCAGCTTAAAAGAAAGCATACCCTTAAGTTGCAATGTAAGATTATCATACAGATAGTGCAAGAAGCAGAACAATTTTTACTCCATAATAACCCATACAATAATATATTGATTCAATAACTATATATTGTGTGGAATATAATTACATTTTGGCTATTTTTTTGTAAGTTATAGTTATATATTATGTAAGTTATATAGTTATAGTTGAGTACATCAGTGAGGTTAAATTAATTATTATTTTTCATTATAAATTTTTTGAAAAAATCAACTTTTTATCAGTACAATGTAATGATTGGGTCAAAAATTGATCATATCAAAGTTAAGAAACAACTTAATATTATATCACCCATATCTTAGTCAATACTAAGAACGACGTATGACACTTTGGTATTGAAACCACATTCGTCATATGACGGCGTCGCGACGCGCGTAGCTCCTTTGACTAATGCTGGCGCGGGCGCAGATTTATTTATAGCTCTAACTGTAGAGCAGATTGTGGATCTCAATGCTACATTTTACTATTAGCATGCGGAAAGCCATGAAATAAATTTGTATGAATTTGTTGCTATTTTATACTGAACATAGATTTGAAAACCAAACTTTTAAAGTTACACTTTTTATTTACTAGTATTTCAATTTTAAGAACGTCTTTATTACATGAGGTTTTTTTATATATATTTGGTGATAGTATACGTTCTTAAATATTTATGTCATAATGAGTTTTAGAGAACGTGGATATTTAGGTTGGAAAGACATAACGGTATTTAAAAAATGTAAGTTATTGCAGCGCGAGAGCTTTGTTGCGCTCGTATAGTTTTTATAAATATAGTTTTTAACTACTAATTGACGCAAATCCACAATAATGATGCGTTTCTACATGTCTCTCCGATAATATATTTTCGAAACGATGAACTATAAATCAATATATCTAGTTGCTTCAATTACAAAAATAAATAATTACATTCAATGCAGATTGTTGAAAGCTAAACACGGCTAATGGCCGATGTGACATTTTATAATTTATGCGGGTAGGTGTCGCAGATAAATGTATTCAAGACAGACAGATACATGTAAATATAATGCCTTCCGGGAAATGTAAGGAGTAATAAATAACTTAAAAATACGTTTATAGTAATGTTTGCACTTATTACATTACAAAATATCTAATATTCACAATGATAGAAAACGGTTAAACACACCGGTTTTTAACTCAGAGCATGTCTTGTTGAGCACAAGCAGTTTTTTTTATCTTTTCTATTCAAATAGATATATGCAATTTAATGCTACTATTGCTGAAGTAATTAGAAACCTCTGTCTCAAGATATCAACTATTTTAGTTTAGTAAATTATTTATTTTATATTTATTATTTTTATCTTCTCTCCTATCAACTTCCGAATGTGGCCGAAGAGGCCTGTTTTGGGATTTATGGCCGTGAGTATATGTAGGTATATAAATTATTTATTCAAAGTCAATTTTCATTTGTCTCAATTTCTGCTTACACAGTGCTAATAGGCTTCTAATTTATCTACCTGCCTTCACATTCCCTGTCTCATACTGTCAATCTATCTTCCGTCCTGCGTTGTCAACCGTAACTATAGCAACGGCAAGATGGCCGCGATATCAGTCACGTCATCAGTCACTGATTTACGTCAATTATTCTATTGTCAATCTTTGCGTCTAGTCATACGTGAACCGACGCTAATAATGCCTGCGAGGACGAGTTGGAATCCCTAACTGCTCAGAAGATTCTGTGTTTAGTTTCAATAGTTTTAAAATGTATTCATACTATACAATGAAAATAAATTTAAGTGTCTTTTAATATATTTTTTTGTGATATTAGAATAACATATTTCACTAGATGCAAATTAATGTATATACCGTACATATTCAAAACAAAATAAAAAAAGCCTGTTTGTTCCTACTAGTCTCTGAAACAGCTGGACTGATTTTTGATTGGACTTTCACCAACAGATAGCTGTTGTACTAAGAATACAAAATAACAAATAAAATTTCAAAATCAAATTCAATTTTTATTCGCCGGGTAATCAATCGCCAACTTACCTCTTTTACTTACTAAAAAATATATTAATATCTTTACCCTTACAACTGACGAAAACGACATATATTGTTTACTCCAAAGCTATTTCTTTTAGGATCACAACCTTGTTTGGCTATATTATTATATATTAATGTTCATCATAACTTAATAACAACCATATTCGTGGATTTGCGTACAGTGTAGCTCTACATTAGAACGGGTATCAGTTAAAGGAATGCAGACCCGACATTCATTGGCTCCTGTCCGCTAACTAGTTGCGTACGCACGGAAATGTATGCTGATATGAGAAATATTGTTGTTACGATTGATGCACTTACGTGTATACTTTGAAATATTAAGTTTATTTATAAATACATACTCATGGTGATAAATCCCAAAAAGGGATAACCAAAACATCAGAAAAAGAATAACTTCAAAAAGCCGCATCGCCCCATAAGGGATTGTAAAAAGCCCCGTAACCATAGGTCGCCATTTAAGATACCCGCGGGATGAACTGAGTAAGTATATTTCTATACCGACACTACACAGCTTTGAGATATTTACCAAGTTATGATACTTTGAAATATCTTTGATTTTACAAACATAGCAATAAATAAATCTTCTTAACTTAACCTACCCCAATGGGAGTTAATGGCGGTAGTATAAGTAAGTAACAATTGAAAAAACACTTTTTCAGTCTAGTTAGTAGAAAATGGAGAATTAAACTAAAAAAGTTTAGATTTTTATTGCTACCTAGTTCACCAACCTAACCTAACATAACAACCCTAGTTACTTCAACTGTCTCGTACAATAATCACGGGAAAAGAAAAGTCAGTACTATACTAATCTAATCTACATAGTCAAGGGACTATTTATATAAGAAAAGCACGACTGATTGGCAAATTATGGCATATTTAGAACATAAAAGCCTTATTTGGCATTTTAATGTAACTCACAATAGAATGTCGCTACCCCTTTCTACCCATGGGTGTCGTAAGAGGCGACTAAGGGTATTGGGGCTTTTTATTGGATTTTTGGGCGATGCGGTTGGAGACCCATCACCAAAAACCTTTATTTTTACCATCTTTTCCCCACTCAACTTCCAAAAGTGGCTGAGGAATTTATAATTTCTTAGCTCTGGTTACCCCTTCTAGGGAAATATAGCCGTGAGTATATGTATGTATGTATGTATGTCACAATAGAGAGTTTTGCCAGGGTTTTTATATTCCCATTTGTATATGTTGATAAACGCTTATCTATCCTATAATATTAGATGAAGTTAAATGTAATAGAGGCTAGAATAATACATTCAAACCCCTAAGTACATCATCAAAACATTTATGAATAAGGCGTGTCATAATCACAATACGATAATAACTTACCAACAATTACAACTTCAGTTGCATTCAAGCAAAGGTTGTCGGAAAGACATAAGCCTAGAGGCAGGAGGGTTCGAGGTAGCCGATTTACAAAGCTCTTGGGCAACGAATGAAAGTGCGTGTGCTTTTATGATCTTTAAGGAAGTCCGTATGAGGTTACCTCCTGGTTGCCGCTTTACATATCTGGGTCAGTGCTTTTAGTAAGCTGTGAATGGAATATTAAATGTGCAATGGAAAATTGTAGAAGCTAGAACTATCGCTGGGGTATTGTAGCTGAATTTTAATGCAGGTAAGGTTTTATGGAGTTATAAACTAAGATATTTTCGCAAAACTATAAAACAATGCGTAGTGTATAAGCACAATTATATCTCCACGTGCGTAAGAGGCATCAGGTAAGTTTATCTTAAAGTCCTTGTCGTTTTTTTTCAGTCATTATTTATTTATTAAAATAATAGTATTTGAGCACATTAATGTTGGTGGTTCATTAAAAAAAGTTTCACCTCAAATTGCAGATGATAAGGGTTCTAATCCTGAATTGAGCCTACACCTTTGTCTGTTTTGTAAAATCTACGTTGTAATGTATTTTGTGTTGTGTATGTGAGAAGTTTTTCCCTTTGATATACCTCTTAGAAGACCAAAATAGTTCTAGAGGTAAATGTCATATCGAAGACATAAAAGTTTAACAATTTTCTCTAAGATAATCATTTTGACAATCTTGTTTATTGTCAGATAATTATTTCATATTTTTAAATTTACTCACTTGACATTAGTTTTCTGCAAGAAGGCTGCTAGTGTTAGGATGTAGACTTACAATTTATTTAATTTAATTTTCTAAATTTTTGTTAAAATTTAATATGAATGTATTGTTTAATATTGTATGTGGATAGATAATGTTCTTAATTTATCGTCTTTCCTTATTTTGTTTTCTAATATATAATCTTAAATGAGTAAAAATCTCTCCTTATAATTTAGACTACTTTCTTTGTTATTTATAATAAATGTTGTGATATATATATCTTCTATTATTCATTATCCTTTTTCTTTCTTTCTTCTCTTAGTTACTTCTGGCTTCTGGGAAGCTACAGCATCCCAGGAGTGAGAAGTAACGTTACAAATTGGCGCCCAACGAAAAAATTATATATATCACATCAATTATCTTTTCCAAATTCTAAATTATACTTGCACAAGTAAGATTCTTTTGGATTTCGGTTTTGGCACATTTCTTTCCGTTTTTAACGTCTTTTTCTTTTATATATACTTATTGTTATTCTATACAGTTAGGATTAGGATGGCTACACTACTCTAGCAGACCTTTTTAGCAGATTTAAACTTTGGTTGATTTTATCTTTATTTTATTCTTGAGTTTTGGTTATGTCAAGATGTTTTAATTTAATTATCTTTCGTTATATTTGAATGTGTTCTTTAAGGTTTTAACACCACTCTTAAGGTGTTACCTTTTTATGTAACTAATCTTTAATTTCAATGTTACTTGACATTGTTGTGTTAAGGTTTGAACACCACTTCAAAGGTGTTATTTTTCTTAGGCCTTGTAGCTTACTGTTGTACATAAGGTATGTTACTTAGGGATGTATTGGTATGAGCGGCTGACAACTCATTAAAGAAGCCTTGTCGTCATTGATAGGTTGAAACCTATGTAGAGTTTTATTTAGGGATTTATTAGTATGAGCGGCTGACAACTCATTAAATAAGCCTTGTCGTCATTGATAGGTTGACTCCTATGAAGTTTATTTACGGATTTATTAGTATGAGCGGCTGACAACTCATTAAATAAGCCTTGTCGTCATTTATAGGTTGACTCCTATGAATAGTTTTATTTAGGGATTCATTAGTATGAGCGGCTGACAACTCATTAAATAAGCCTTATCGTCATTGATAGGTTGACTCCTATTAATAGTTTATTTAAGGATTTATTAGTATGAGCGGCTGACAACTCATTAAAGAAGCCTTGTCGTCATTGATAGGTTGAGTCCTATGAAGAGTATTTGTCATTGAATGTGAACAGTACTCACTTTTGTAAGAATGAAGTATGAAAGTTTGTCTATTTGAATGTGTGGATTTCAACCTAATTTAAAAAAAAATCTTAAGATTTTTTTTTCCGGGGGAAAGGGGAATGTATGTAATGTATTTTGTGTTGTGTATGTGAGAAGTTTTTCCCTTTGATATACCTCTTAGAAGACCAAAATAGTTCTAGAGGTAAATGTCATATCGAAGACATAAAAGTTTAACAATTTTCTCTAAGATAATCATTTTGACAATCTTGTTTATTGTCAGATAATTATTTCATATTTTTAAATTTACTCACTTGACATTAGTTTTCTGCAAGAAGGCTGCTAGTGTTAGGATGTAGACTTACAATTTATTTAATTTAATTTTCTAAATTTTTGTTAAAATTTAATATGAATGTATTGTTTAATATTGTAAGTGGATAGATAATGTTCTTAATTTATCGTCTTTCCTTATTTTGTTTTCTAATATATAATCTTAAATGAGTAAAAATCTCTCCTTATAATTTAGACTACTTTCTTTGTTATTTATAATAAATGTTGTGATATATATATCTTCTATTATTCATTATCCTTTTTCTTTCTTTCTTCTCTTAGTTACTTCTGGCTTCTGGGAAGCTACAGCATCCCAGGAGTGAGAAGTAACGTTACAACGTCAATCATTCGTCAGTCTATGACGGCGGGAGAAAATAACATGAAACGATAGCAACACAAGGTCACAGGCCGTATAAAAGGATTAGACCTTTTTCCAACCCTTCGAGGACATATGAATTGAAAGCTATGTGTTTACGGCGAAAGTAGTGGGCAATTTACACTCACTTGTTTTTCGATCTCGCCCAACCTACCTTAACAAGCACAACACACTTCCCATGAATAAACATCGACGCAATTTCTATTACGCTGAACTTGAATGTGCGCATAAATTATTCAAATACAAAATGTTCTTATAAATATAATTATACCGAAATTATTTCATAGCAATTACGGAAACTGGTAGCTCGGCTTCGTGATTAGAGAGATTTCATAGATAACATAGATTTGTAATAGGCTTGACGATATTGAGTGCTTATCTACATACGGTCACATATTTAAATTCCTTAAGAGTATGAAGAACACAAGTTCATTAATTTTTATCTAGATCAGGCTGGATTCGATCCCTGCTGAGGGCAATCATTTGTGTGATGAATAAAGAATATTTAATTCTCAGTCTTAGATGTCATTTATATGAGTGTGATGTGATATTTTTTAGCGACTAACTTCATCTGTTTCTATAGGGTGTCCCAGTAAGAGTGCACTTTTTAATATTAAAATAAAAACAAGTATTTAATAACAGAATTGTGATATTGTTATTGTATTGGAAAGAAGACACATTCCGATTAAGTATGGCATAAAATATCTGGCAAATGACCTCCGATGACAGGCAATTACTATTTTCATGAATTTTCCATGACTTTTGCACAGATAAGTTGCTGTACCTCACGGATAACGCGTTTGATTTCCGATTTCAGCTCTAATATTGTTTCGGGTTTATTCGCGTACACCCCTGACTTCACAAAACCCCAAAAAAAGAAATTGTACGGCGTTAAATCCCACCATTTTGGTGGGTAGTTGACATCAACATTTCGTGAGAACAATTTGCCGCCTTTTTCCGTGGTCAGCAAAGCTCTTAGCTTACTTAGCTGAGTCTTTTACGCATGAAGGTGGAGGTCTTTAGTCAAAATTCCCTGCATAGTGCTTCGTAAAATTTGAAATTGTTAAGAATGACGCCGAATTGATTTTTTCGGACACTCTCGATTACAGCTGCAATTTTTTCAAGAGATTGACCGGTACGTTGACGCAATGGATTCTCATCATCCATAATCCGCCCAATTTCTTCAATCTTTTACCAATTTTCGAAATATTGACGCTTCAGTTGTTTTCAAAGTTTGCGAGCGGTTTCAGCGTATTTTTTCCTATTTTTGTGATGAGTTTCACAATTATAACTTTTAATAATCGGAATAAACATATGTTACAGCTGTTAAATTTCAAAGTTGCCATTTGCATAAGAAAAAAAATATTCCAATTTTAAAAAGTGCACTCTTACTGAGACACCCTTTATATTTTATTTTAATATTATTTTAATTTACAGATTTTTTTCTAAATACCTTGAGAAACAAGATACTAATTAAAATTAAAATATATTACCTCAACATCTACAAAATTGCAAGAACATATATACAAAGAAGCATAAACAATAATATTTACAAATACTACATTAAATATCATTCAACCAGGGTTTGATACGTCATTCTCATTGGTACAACCAACTAAAACAACCCTAGAAAAGAAACAACAAATTCTCACTTAAATAAAAATTAAAACATATAAAAATTAAAGACAAATAAATATTAAAAAGATTACCCTAGAAACATAATATAGTTTAAAAAATCAGTTAAACCCATTCTGCCTTCAATTGAACCAAAGACAGTTACCAAAACTGTTAACTAGTAGCAGCATATGCAAACCTTTACAGCTCCGATTTGAAATTGAACTTAATTATTTAATGGCAGCTTAGAAAGTCTCAAAGCTGTGCATTATGCATATCATGTGAGGCTGCCACTGGCTACGGCGAGAGGCTCGGGTTATCAGGCCAACTGATCTTAACTCGGTTTTCTGCAGTTAAGCAACTATTTAAACTGCAAGACCTTTGTTATTTTAACACTTTATTGGCTTTGCTGATTCTTTTGCATTTGGATATAGGTATAATATGGCGAAGTTTTGGTTAATTAAAATTATAGAATGCAACTATACTGAAAACTGATTACTATGCATACATGCATACAAACATATACTCACGGCTATAAATCCCTAGAAGGGGTAGCCAGTGATCAGAGATTCAGAATAAGAAATTCCTCAGCCACGTTTGGGAAAAGATTGTTAACTAAAGGTTCTTGATGATGGGTCTCCAACCGCACGGCCCAGCAACTTAATTCCCAAAGCCCTTAGTCGCTTCTTACGAACACCCACGAGTAGACATGGGGTAGACCATCTTATATTGTGATCATACTATGATCTCAGTCACAAAGCGTTCTACGCATTTTTTTCCCAGACCGTTAACAGTTCTACATATTTCAAAATAATTACTGACCAAATTGCACTCATGGAAGAGTATAGAAAAAATCTTATAGTATAAATATAGAAGGGGCAATTAAATAACGCTTTTTTATTTAATTGTGTGAATTAAATCACTACCGAAACACTACCGATGTTTTTACTCTCGATTTTCTTCTGAGCTACCAAACATGTTTTTAACAATAAAACAGTTAGTTCAGCTTCGCAAAATACATAAAAATAAGTATCTAACCTAGTAAAGTAACTGCGCCAGTAGCAGGTGTATACTTTAAATTTAGATGAAACTGACAATTTATGGTCTTACAAAAGTTAATTATTTTATGAGTAATTGCGGTTTTGATGGAGTTATCTTGTGATGCAGTGCGCAAACATTCTTGGGCTTCATTTTGTTATTAAATTAATATTTATATTTGTGTGATATTTAGTTATGTTGTAAGTATGATATTTAGAAAATTTAAAATGCAAAATCATTAAACTGATACATAAATGGGACACAAATAATCAGATTAACAATCAATCTTCAAAAAGTGATATCTTTACCTCATCACACATACGCACAAAGCTCGACCATCACATTTTCGGAAAATTCCTGATATTTACACACAGTAAAATCAATTCAAAACATATGCTATCTTGATATTTTAATACGTATTCTTACGGCTATAAATCCCATAACGAGGTTGCCAGAGTGTCGAATCTAAATTTCCCAGCAACATACATACATACATATACTCACGGCTATAAATCCCTTAACGGGGTAGCCAGAGCTTTGGAATGATAAATTTCTCAGCCACTTTTGGAAGTTGATTGGGGGAAAGATGAAAATGATAAACGTTTTTGGTGATGGGTCTCCAAT
The DNA here is from genome assembly GCA_963576735.1 of Bedellia somnulentella. Classification (NCBI taxonomy): domain Eukaryota; kingdom Metazoa; phylum Arthropoda; class Insecta; order Lepidoptera; family Bedelliidae; genus Bedellia; species Bedellia somnulentella. The sequence continues at coordinate 12,996,200 of OY755186.1, read as the reverse complement.
CACATCGCCCAAAAAAAAATCACTTAAAAAGCCCCTATACCCTTAGTCGCCTCTTACGATCACCCAGGGGTAGAAATGGGGTATTCTAAGCCGACACTACACGGCAAGTTTTTGAAATTAATCAGAGAGAACATTTAAAATATAAAGTATCGTTGATGATCTCAAGCCACATCGCACAACAACCCCTTAAAATACCTTATACTCTTAGGAGCCTCGAATGATACTCATAGGAAGAAATAGGTGAGCACTTTTCTAAGCATGTCAAAGCATTGTCATCAAAAACATAATAGTAACTTTCATCTTTACTTCTACAAATAAGATGGTAGCATTTTTCTAGCTCCTAAGCTCTGGCCTTCCCTTGTAGGGATTTATGTATGTATGTTGTACAAACAATATTCAATACGACCTTAGCATATGCCAAGTATACGAACATATGTACGTTACTTTTTACACGTGTATTTGCTAAGCAACCTAATTTTTGTTCATCTCTTCGTAATTCATAAACGCCAAGTAACATAAAACTAAAACCATTCCCAAGAGCCTCCACGAGCCTCTTAAAAACAAAAGCAAGCTAGCCACTAATCCATTACGGGTGCTAAACAAAACGAATAGTAGTTACTCCTAAATCCAACGGAAGATAAACGTTGACCACTTAAACGGTGAGGGATCTTATCTCACTTTTATCAGTCGAAGTAATATGATCCACCATTGTATTGTCTCTCGGAGATTAGGCTGGAGGTGGCAATTAAATGTGTTACCTGGTGATTATTCAGATTGGGAAGCTGGATGTGAGACTTTGAATGTTCTTAAAGGTCATAACGGCACTTTATTCTGTTTGGTTTAAAGTGGTTTCTTTATTTTAGTTGAGATCCTGAATCTTTTAAAGAAAGTATTCAAAAGAGTCAAGAGATAGCTGATGTTTAGAATCGCTTTTCTTGTATTTAATTTCTCTATTTAATTATTTAAACTTACAGCCCATAATTTAGAGCGTATTAACTAAACCTGACATTGCTTTAACGTGGTAGAAATACACGGTCTTAGCAAAGTTTCGAACCAGCCAGAAAAAAATATTGGGAGAGAATTTCTTGTCATTTTTTATGGCATTGAACATTAAATCGCCATACTTCGCTTGTGGTCTAACAAGAGTACTTTTTCTGAATAATTCGAGACTTTCTATCGGATATCGCTCAGAAATTAACAATAACCACTTAATATGAATAAAATAGGAGGCACCGTATAGCCACCTTGTGTTGCCACACAGTCAGATGACTACCTCTTAGTGTCTTAAGATATCTCTAGTATGGGATTCATAACATAACATACATAAACGTTCACGCCGAATATCCTCGAAGGGGTTGGCAGAGGTACTAATACTTCTGAACATCACGTGACTTTGTCACCTGGTGTTCAGAGTAGCCACGTTTTGCATGGACAGTGTACTCACTTGATAGGGGGCAGGCCTATCACCGTTTTGTACGAATACACTGTCACATGACTAAGTACAACTCAGCCATGTGGGTTTCCTCACGATGTTTTCCCTCACCGTTAACAACCATGATAAATTAACCACACATATGTCTTTAGAAAAGACAAATTGGTGTAGGCCCGACCCAGGATTTGAGCACTAGTCGTTTGCACGATAACCGAGTGTGTGTTAGTATGGGATTCGTTAGGATTTTTAATGTATTGTGTTGATAGAAATAATTTGGTGACTCATATTTTTTACACACAAATACTCACAGCTATTTATCCCAAAAACGTCTAGCCGAAGCTTCAGAATTAGAAACATCTCAGCCCCTTTTGGAAGCTGAGTAGGGTAACTCTAGTAAATTTAGGACGGTTGGTAATTGGTCTCCAGCCATATTACCCAACCATAACTTAAAACATCCCAGTACTCTTATTCGCGCTAAAGACACACACAAGAAGGAATATTTTGGGATATTTCAAAGAGACACTAAAAAGCTCATAATATATAATTTATAATATAAGTTAAACCAATTTAAATATTTAGTTAAATATCATACGATATTTTACTTGCATTAATGAGTTCAATGGTAACACAATATTGTAATTAATCAGTTAGTTGCCAATATCAACAGTTTCCAATTGTTTATTCCAGCTAAGAAAACAAACGATGTTATACCGATATCTTTGTTTAATTTCAAAGTAAATAGATCCCGCTTTAGTTTGAGCTTCAATGTTTGAAACCTAAACAATATAGTAGATGATTTTATACGTAAAATAGATATACTGTGAACCTTCACAATACTGCTATATAAGACTTATTTATGAGGGTGAATTTGCTTAAAGTCAGACATATGTTTTAGTAATTTGTTTTTAATTAATTTTAAGAATATATATATATAGTTATATTTTTTAAAGAATGACAGTCAGACGGGCACACATACATACATACGCCCTCAAACAATCAGTTTGCTTCCGAGCAAACCTCTCCTAGATAAATTCGCATTAACAATATTACATACATACATTCACGGCCATAAATCCTAAAAAGGGGTAGCTAGCGCTTCAGAGCTAGAAACATAGCCAAGAATAAAGTATCGTTGGCAATAGGTTTCCAACCGCATCGCCCAAAAACCCCATGAAAAACCCATACCCTTAGTCCCCTCTTACAACCGTGGGCAGAAAAGGGTGACATTCTAAGCCGGCACTACACGGCTAACAATATTAGTAGGCATAATAACAATTGAAAGACAACACAAATTGCAATATACCATTCCGTATGCACACTTTCACACCGGTCACGCGAGCCGGACCGGTCTAGGTTCGATCCGCGATAACAGACCGCTGTTAATGAGAATACAACTAATTGATTTATTGCCCACTCCTGATTGGACTAGATCCCTTATAAATTGTGCTGAAATATATTTTATTAGTCCACTGTTAACGTTAAAAGGTTTGATGTCTACATAAAGCTGACTGTTTTGGTTTCCTGAATTGAGGTCGAGTACAATATCTATAAAAGAGCACGAACAAAACTTGGGAATATACCTGGCGCAACATTGAAAGTTTCAATGCTGAATCAAGCATACATCTTCATATTTTTCTAAGTCATATTGGGTGTCTCATTTATTTTATTTATTTATTTATTTATTAAGGAGAAAAAATATGTATGTCTACCAAGATCGTACAAAGAGGCGATCTAAGGTCTTTACCTACCCCAAAGGAAACTAATAGCGTAAGTATACTTAAAATAACCTACTTCATAAAATATTGCCGTGTAGTGTCGGTTTAGAATAGCACTACCCCATTTCTTCCGGTGGGTGTACGTAAGAGGCGACTAACGGTATGGGGCTATTAAGGGATTTTTGGGCGATGCGGTTGGAGACCCATCACCAACAACCTTACTTTTACTATCTTTTCCCCACTCAAATTTCCAAAAGTGGCTGAGGAATTTCAAATTCTTTAGCTCTGGCTACCCCTTCCTGGGATTTATAGCCGTGAGTATATGTATGTATGTATGTTCATAAAATAAAAGGAAAACCCATTTACAAATAATTAAGTACTTTAAACCCAGCATTATTTCTCCAAGTAGTCCCATCAATTAATTAACACGTGTCCCCATCTTGTCTCGCATACAAATCTTGTCGGAAGCCATCGCATCCGTATCAGCCATCGGCAGTCACGTGATGTCGGTGACGTCAGTGTCACGTGGTCGACGTGTGCCGACGTATCGGGAATGCTTTTAATTACGAACAGATATTTGCTAATGTATTTATGCGGTTTTATCGTGAGAGTAACGGTGGTTTTAGTGCAGACATAAGTGCACGTAAATGGTGGTGAAAGAATTGATATTAGGGTATGGTAATGGAGTGTGCTATTTTTATATAAAGTTGTAAAATAAGCAAAAAAAATACATACATACATACATATACTCACGGCTATAAATCCCTAGAAAGGGGTAGCCAGAGCTAAGAAATAAGAAATTCCTCAGCCACTTTTGGAAATTGCGTGGGGAATAGATGGTGAAATAAAGGTTCTTGGTGGTCTCCAACCGCATCGCCCAAAAATCCCTTGAAAGCCCCAATACCGTTAGTCGCCTTTTACGTACACCCACCGGAAGAAATGGGGTAGTGCTATTCTAAGCCGACACTACATAGCACAGCAAAAAAAAAAAAACAAATATTTAACTGCCACCAAGGACTTAAGCATTAGAAATTCCTAGGGCACTTTTGGCTGTTGAGTAGAGAATAGATTATTAAATGAAGGCATCTTGTTGATGGGTTGTCACATCAGACTAATCTACCACACCGGTTAACGATGACTTAAAAGTCCCAATACCTTATGTCGCCTTTAACGACGCTCGCAAGAAAGTATGTATGGGTTTGTAATATTCCAAGCCGAGATCACCACCAACCCCATATTTTACCATCTTTACCCGGATAAACTTCGAAAAATACATACATACATACATATACTCACGGCTGTAAATCCCTAGAAGGGGTGGCCAGAGCTAAGGAATTAGAAATTCCTTACTTTTGGAAATGTGAGTGGGGAAAAGATGGTCAAATAAAAGTTGTTGGTGATGGGTCTCCAACCGCATCGCCCAAAAATCCCTTAAAAGCCCCAATACCGTTAGTCGCCTCTTACGTTCACCCACCCGAAGAAATGGGGTAGTGCTATTCTAAGCCGACACTACACAGCAACTTCCAAAAATGATTGTGGATTTTTTTTATTCCACAGCTCTTGTATGAACTAATTTATTGTCAGCTGGTAACAAATAGCTGTCTACGCTTACTTTAATTGTTGTTATTTAACAAAGCAAAATATAGAGAATTGGAGTAATACTTACAAATATTTTGTAATATTCCATTGGAAGAAAATTAGAGTAAACAAATGTATTTGGCACGGAACACATCACATAAAAATGAAATAAAGACGACTATTTCATCAAGAAACGTCTCGTAATAAAAAATACTTTGACTCAGTATTGGTATTGGTAAAGACTTAATATTTTAATATCAGTTTACATTGGATTTCAGTCATGGACTATTTGAGTTGACCTTTACAAATTACTAACAATGCTAAATTAATGATAAATTATTACACTTAGTAGTTTTTTAAAGAATTGGCCTTAATTGTCACCTTCATTAGTAGTACCATGCTAGTATACCATGTATATATAGAAAAAGCTTATTTCATTCCCGTGGAGTGTCGGCTTATAATAAAACTACCCCATTTCTACCCGTGGGTGATCGTAATAGGCTACTAAGTGTCTAGGAGCTTTTTAAGTGATTTTTCGGCGATGTGGTTGGATACCCGTCACCAAAATCATTTATTATTACTATCTTTTCCATCAACTTCCAAAAATGGCAGAAGAATTTCTCATTCCAAAGCTGTGGCTACCCCGTTAAGGGATTTATAGCTGTGAGTATATGTATGTATGATATTTCATTGCTAGAAACATTTTAACACATATTTTATTATGAAATAATTATACCATAAAAACATTTCATTACTTTGCCGGCGACGTACGGAAATAAGAATATTAAAAGTAATAAGTAAAGTTCTACTTTGTCAGTTAAATGCAGCCACTATAAATATAATATTCATGGATTGCAAAATTTATGAAACTCGAACATGTATACTAGTAAAACTTTTAGTGGTTATAATTAATGCTCAATAAAAATAGCAATCAAACTATGACTGTCAAATTAAAATCGTTATATTATTAAATAATATTTATCCTTCAAAACAATCAGAGGGGTAAACAGGCAGTTTAATTTATAATGACAGTTTAATTGAATTAAGTAGACACAAAGATTCTCATTCAAAGCCCTTTTATACCAAACTTTCTATTAAACAATTAAGTAATGCTTTGTTTTTTATTTTATGATATTTTTATATTATTACGTTTTATTTATTATTATTTATATTATTATATTAAGTTTTTTTTTATGTGCACCTTTCAAAATAATGTTAACAATACAAAATTTACTTATAAATTTACTACTGAGTATAACATTGACGATGTTGTTAACACAATGTCTGGGATTGCGTTCCATTATGAAGGCCTTGTATACAGTTTTTTTTTTATATTTTTCTGTTCAAAACATCTAAATCATACATAACCCTTTATAAGGCAGTGGCTAAATAGTGGCCACCATAATTTCAACCTTACCTACCTTGAAATAGAAGTGAAATACAATGAATTTTTGATCATACCTCTGCCTTATAAAGGGTTAAGATAATATTTTCTATTTTCTCAAACCTCAGCGTAATCAAATGATCAACAACATCTATCCTTTTCAATATTAGAAATGCATCTAGTTATAAATCAGCCAGACGACATGCGAAGTCCATTTAATTAATATCCATATTAATAAACATGCAAGCACTTACAGCCGATCAGAAGTGGGATATTTATTTCTAGTCCGGAGCAAAACGTGAGAGCGCTATCAATTAAAATGTTTCTTGTTTCTACCGTAAAAGTTGTTTAGATGTAAGTTTAGACAAGAAAAACTAATACGAAGGGCCTTTAATCTAAGTTTCTTGGTTATTATTGGGGTTTGTAGAACCGCTACTTTTAACTAGTCTCTCTAAAAGGCCTTTGTGGTGTAATAGTAAGGTTGCAAATCTTCACCACGCCCAGCATAGATTAATGAAGCTATTGTCTTAGTTCTTCAAAATCTCATTTTCTTCACATTACTGGTGGAATTGCACCAGAGCGATAGATACAAAACCTGGAGGTCGAATGTTTGATACGTGGGGCCCACTCTTAAAAATTACTATATTTTAATTCCCTTAGAATATTTGCTGACTGAATCAGCTAATTCTCAGCTAATTGTAGAAGGATTAGACCATTCTGTTGCATTTCATTTGCACGTTAAGCCACCGTTGGGCCCGGCTTCTATCGGTAGTAGTTGTTCAAAACTGTCAACTCGCACAAAGCAAGCGATCAAGCAATCTCCCTAATGCAAGCAATACTTATAACTCAAAAAAGAGTTCCAGGGTGCCACAGGGTGTCTTAATTCAACAATTCACCTTCTTAACACAAAATTATCAAAAGCTTCACCATTTTTAGGTTATTTATATTTTTTTACAGAATGACAGACAAAATGACAGAATGATTTAAATATTTAATCATCATTTGTATACTACTGCACAATTTTTATTCCAAAGATTTTCCTCAGCCTTCACAAATTCGAGAATGTTTTGTAATTCATCTCAGTACCGAACTCATGATTTCATGTTTGCAGTCCCTATCGCAAGTTATCTAGTTAATTCCAAACCCAGCCATCGAATGCAAATCGAACCATATCTCTGTGAACAAAAAATATCCAGTTCCATAATAATAAGACACGACCATACATCAATCCGTAGCTCGAAGGTTCGCTAACGATGCCATTTCCACATATGCATATTGTAATAATTTAGATATTGACTCACTCAGTAAGTCATAGTATGGGCTGACAGCTCGCCGTGGCATGAACACAAATAATACTAACCTATATACATACGAGATATGCATTCCTAGTACTAAAGAAGCTGATACACACTGCAGATCCTTTCAATATATATAATATAACCTTGCGCTGAAATGGCCGAGATTCGTCCAATCATAATTATATATCACAGTATCAAACTACAATTGACTCCGTGGCCTAGCTGTAAAAGGTTTGGCACAAAATCTGGAAGTCTTAAGTTTGACTCGTAAATTGTGTTGAAAGTTTTATCTTTGTGGGGATAATGCAAGCTTAAATCATCTGATTATCTAATCACGATGTTCCTAGGCTTCGAAGGGCATCACTACTATCATGGTAGTATTGTATAATAGATAAATAAGATGATACATACATACAATGACGCCATTAGTTCCCATTGAGGTAGGCTGGAACTATCAATTGTCACTTTGTACGATATAGCCAATCTCTCGAGCTTCGTCTACATTAATCATACATTCATCAATGAATTAAATAAAATTAAACATATCAATCTTTCCATACATGCACTTTCTTTATACAACAGACACCTGCTTTATTAATCCTATACTCTATTTGTAAATGTGTAAATATAATTGCAAAAATTACATAACATAACATAAACGTTCACGCAGTTCATCCCCGAAGGGGTTGGCAGAGGTACCAATACTTATGAACTCACATGGCAGCGCCATCTAGTGTCCAGAGAAGGTACTCACGTTTTGCTTGGACAGTGTACTCACGTGATAGGGGGCAGGCCTATCGCCGTTTTTGTACCGTGTTTTTTGTTTTGTTTTTGCAAAAATTCTCGTACATTAATAGCACGAAAGAAATGTTACACCCGCAATCCCGCTGGCATACTGGCCAGTGTACACACAGCTTAAGAGGCAGGCGATAAATAACAATCTAAGCAAACAAGCTGCGGTGATGTTGATCCAATGAATCAACAGAAATTATAAGAAAATAACGAGCGACACGCTCCACTCCAGTATCATGCAAACATATACTAAATAACAGAAAATATCTGATGTATTTACTGAGTAATATTAATATTCTAGTTTAGGTTTAATTTAGCCTTCCTCGTTAGTGAGTGGGTTGTGTGTAAATTTACCGATTATATATATGTATATATACTGACGGCATTAGTTCCCATTCCTATGTGGGCTGTGAGGGGTACGCAGAGACCATCAAGTCAGATAACCTCAATAGCTTTATTTGTATCCATCAATACGTATTAAATTCCCTTTTATTTTTCATAACTGCCTGTCAGTATGTTTGTTATAAAGAAACTTATAATTAATTGATGTTATTGGGTTTTAATCAATTATTATTATTATTTAAAACATTCAACGTGGGATTGCTAAAAATTTTCAAAAGTTTTTAACTATTACATAAAATGTTATGTTCAAATAGGAGTTCATTCATTTTAAACAATTTATCAAGTTTAGTGCTTTTTTTTTCATGAACTAGGAGATTGCTCTGAGCAAAATTAGTACTGCTATCGATGCACAGCGAGAGTTCCCACCCTGCATCTACCCTGGTGAGTTAAAACATCGTGGAACCCATATGGCTGAGTTATACTAAGTCATATGAAAATATACTTAAACTTACTTACTTAACTTAAACGTTCACGCCGAATATCCCCGAAGGGGTTGGCAGAAGTACTAATACTTCTGAACATCACGTGACTTTGTCACCTGGTGTTCAGAGTACCCACGTTTTGCATGGACAGTGTACTCACGTGATAGGGGGCAGGCCTATCGCCGTTTTGTACGAATACACTGTCACATGACTAAGTACAACTCAGCCATGTGGGTTTCCTCACGATGTTTTCCCTCACCGTTAACAACCATGATAAATTAACCACACATATGTCTTCAGAAAAGACAAATTGGTGTAGGCCCGATCCCAGGATTTGAACACTAGTCGTTTGCACGATAACCGAGTGTTCTACCCACTGGGCTATCACGGTTGTGAAAATATACTCACGACTATAAATCCCTATAAGAGGTATCCACAGCTTAAAATTTTAAGATGTTTAGCGACTTATTAAGAATGAATGGGAAAAATATTGTCAAGTAAAATGAGTGAATGTATTCCTTAAATTGGCTGTAGATTTTCATTCACGTGAATACACTGTTCCGGCAAGAAGAGAATACTCTAAACAATGGGTGTCAAAATTTAACTTGATCTTCAGAAGTATTAGTATCTCTGCCACACCTTCGGGAAAACATGACCTACAAGTTAAGTATAAACTTTATTAATTTAATTCCGACCATTATAATTGATTTCTACATATCACTGACGAAATCTTGATTTACTGACCGTTTAATTATAAAAACAAGGTCATATCTGAGCAACGTAAAAGTGTTTCAACCGCCACTTAGAACACAATCAGTTCTTCGATTCTGCTGTAAAATAATAACTAAAATTATAGAGCTATTATAAACACAAAGGATAATTTTATCAAATAGTACTTTACATTTGGGCTGAAATACCAAAAACTTTTCGTCTCACGCTTGAACGTTTCACTACACGTTATTATTTTGCACATTAAGGAATTTCCGTGTAGTGTCGGCTTAGAACAGCACTACCCCTTTTCTTCCGGTGGGTGTACGTAAGAGGCGACTAACGGTATTGGGGCTTTTTTAGAGGGATTTTTGGGCGATGCGGTTGGAGACCCATCACCAACAACCTTTATTTTACCATCTTTTCCCCACGCAACTTCCAAAAGTGGCTGAGGAATTTCTAATTCGTTAGCTCTGGCTACCCCTTCTAGGGATTTATAGCCGTGAGTATATGTATGTATGTATGTATGTATTAAGGAATTTCAAGTAGTTGATGGGCTATGTGGTCGAAAACCCATCACTGACAAATTGTAATTTTACCAGTACTTCACCTGCAAACTTATTTAATTCAATCCTAATTTCTGTCTACTCATTCTTTACATAGCTTTAAAATGACTTAAGCAATATTTTTTCAAACAAACACTATTGTCCGAAGAATAAAAAATAACATGCATGAAAAGATTGATGGATGTTAATGAAGCTAGAGATGTTACAAAGTGGCGATCGATAGTCTCTGCCTACCCAAATGGGAAATAATGGAGTGAGTATATGTATGTTTGTATGTACTATAGTGTATACAGCATCTAAAACTGACTAAAGAACATAATAGTGAATCCCGGTAGCAGGATAGGTACAGCTCAGTGCAACCGGCTCGCGCAGTACAATGTGCGAATAAAAAGATAATCATGTGTTTTCGTATAAATTAGCGGTGTGATTTCGGTTTAGAATTGCATTTACCCATTTCTGACAGTGGATGACGTACCAGTAGATTAAGTAGGTATTTAGTGAATTTTTAAAGTGTCTGAAGTTTATTTTTTGTTTTATTTTGACGCTTATGGTATGCCGATTTGGCATTATTACCGTAAGTAGATGTTTTTATGTATGTCGGTAATACTATTTCATAGTGTGTACAGCATTAAAACCGACTAAATTACACAGTAGTAAATCCCGGTAGTAGGATAGGTGCAGCTCAGTGCAATCGACTCGCGCCGTACAATGTGCGAATAGATAATCAGGTGTTACCCACTACCCTATAAAACACGAAACAGAAATGCTACGACATGGCTTTTATGTAAAGGGTGTTGGGTTACTTGGGTGGAAAAAATAGCTAGTTGATTTGCTTCACTTTTGTCGGTTTCGATTAACACAAACCCACAAGTTGCGTAACAGGTGACTTAGCGTTTTGAGGATTTTTAAGTGATTCTTTATTTATTCTATTCTTCATTTATAATTTTACGGTAAATCTGCCACTTTCAAAAATGGTTTATAGACAAGGAATATAAAAAATATTAGCAGTGAAGAAATACGTTGTGTTATTTCTTTATTATTTTGAAAGTAAGTTCTCGTAATGTGCAGAAGACATAACATATTCTGCGAGGATAAAAGTATTACCTTCCTTACGGAAATAAATCGTGTGAGGTTGTTTAATCAAAACAAAATATATATTATTAACAAAAGCACACCACGTTTGCGGCATTTTAATCAACCGTAACACACTCAATTCTCCAACTAATTAAACTTTCATTAACCGAATACCCATAATGAAAATAATACAACAATCCGCCTTTCTTCCAGTCACGAGCCCATCTCGAGTAAACATAAAGTGAACATGGTGCAGAAATAGTTTGAAATTAATGAGGTAATTAACAGAAAATTGAATGTCGGTTACTGTTGTAATTAGATCATGCTGTATACGCTCTTACGGTACAATGTCGCTGCGTCGTGGGCGCTACTGCACGCCCACGGAGCGCGCTATCATACCTGCTTCGTTTTCACCTCTTTTATTTTTAGAATTACGGCAAATGAACATGTGATGGTTTTACTATTAAAGTGATTTTCGTTAGTATAATGATAATTTAGGGGCTTCCGAAATCTAGTCAAATTGATAGCACTTGATTAATGTGTATTTACGTATGCAATTTACAAGGTATTAAAAAATTGCTGTGTATTTTAAAATGTTTGCTTTTAACGTGTTACAGGGGCATGCCAATAGAAGTTAGATACTCTTTTCTCATTTAATTGACACTGGCAAGCTATACACCATCTTATAGGCTGGTTTTTTATTGACATATTTGAATATAGAACACACTTCTTTTATTATTTTTTTATTTGAATGAGAAACATTTTTCTATCATGAGCATCATCTATCAATAGTGACCGAAGTCAGGAATCCGACACCTTCTCTGGCACCACGACAATGCGGCGCCGCACACGTCTGCCAGAACACTAGACTTTTTCAACTCGAAAAATGTGTCAATTCTCCCTCACCATTATATTCCCCTGACCTAGTGCCTTGTGATTTTTACTTGTTTTCAAAAATCAAAGAAAAAGTAAAGGGCAAGAGGTTTGAAAGCAAAGAAGATGCGCAGGTTGCCTATAATTTCGAGATTTCTGAGGTACCTAAAGAAGAGTGGTCACAGGTATTTTCCAATTGGTTCAGACGTATGAAAAAGTGTATACGTGCCCAGGGTGAATACTTTGAAAAGATCCATAATTGTAATAAAGAATAAATTTAATAATTTTTGAGTATCTAGTTTCTTTTGGCATGCCCCTCGTATGTCAAGAAACGACCATCGTCTTTAGATCCAGAAAAAAAAGGTGATAAAGGTTTTAGCGCCAAGTATTTTTTTATTAACACAGTCATGTAACAAAGATCCGAATAAATCAATGTAAGAAAAAGAAAATTATTTTAATCTTGAATAGCAATTTTGTATATCCTTACTAATCTATATATATAAAAGAAAGTGGTGTTAGTTACACTATTCATAACTCAAGAACGGATAAACCAATTTGGTTGAAAATTGTTAGAGAGGTAGCTTAGAATCAGGAAAAGGACATAGGATATATATCATCCTGCTAAATATCGTAGGGGGTAAGCAGTATAAAAACTTAACACCATCCGTGCGAAGCCGGGGCGGACCACTAGTAATATATATTTGTGAGTTTTGCGAATATGATTTATATAGATATATTTAATTTGGCACACTGAAAAATTAATAGGATTTGAACAAAAAAAAACATCCATAAAGATTTAACATTTTATGTGCGATCTAAGTAGCTCCAGAAAACATGGGGTCGAACATTCACGCTGTTAACATCATCTCATCAAAGGTCAAAAACATCTCACTTTATTACAAGGTCTCAATATATCTCCAAATAATTAATTTATCGATCTCACCTTCCAAAGGTTGTCTGGAAGAGATCGCTTTTAGCGATAAGACCGCCAATTGTACCTCACTGTAAACTGTTTGATCATATTATTATTTTTGTAAATTTGTGTTTGATGTGCAATAAACAGTTATTCTATTCTATTTTATAGTATACTAGCGACCCGCCCCGGCTTCGCACGGGTGCAATGCAAAATATACCTACTTGATGCTTGTGTATCTGGGTCTGCAATAAAATAAATTTGCAGAAATTTGTGATCATCTGGTCGAAGTGGTAGCAAGCTCCCAGCCAAGTGATACACTTGCCTTTGAATTTTAAATGTAGGCATAAAACCGCGCTCAACAACTTGCTTACTTTTGAAAGACGTCATTTGAAATGTGTTATTGTAGCGGCGGATATTGCGTATGAATTGTTTGGATAAGCAACAGAGAGCAGATCGTAAGCAGAGAGTGAAGTGGTTCAGGTGGAGTTTTTGGAGGAATTTATTCTAATTTTACTTTTCCTTGTAAGCAACACAAACCCTTCGATTCGTCCTTGAACTTCAATGCCAAACAATATTCACACACTACTGACATAGTACCTATGGACACAATACGATCATCCTTGTAACAAATCAAAGGATCGTAATTCATGGCAGAATATTCTTTATTTACCCATCTGTGGCTGATCGGTTGTCCGTTTTGTTCAGCGTTACTATGTGTCTGTGCTGATTCTCTCGTTCTCTGTATTCGATTTCTATTCTGGCTGAGGCGAGCCTCATGCTCTACAGAGGATTCTCTGGCTCTCTGAACTCTACGTCTAACCCGATCCTGGCTGCGGCGAGCTATTCTATTGAGGATTCTCTTTCTCTCTCAGTTCTATTTCTATCTCGGAGCTGGCTGAGGCGAGCCTCGCGTTCCGTTGACGATTCTTCATCTCTTGCTGAACGTGCTCTTCTGGCATTCACTGTACTACGACCTATGTTCGCACGACGACGTCTTCCGGACATGACTTTATAATGTCTGTTCAAAATTTTATACTTAGGTACTCAGTACTTGATTAAACTCACAACTTAAAACTATACGTATGATTATGAACTAATTGCACTAATTATTGGTTAGTGCTGGAGTAAAAAATATTTACTTACTATTCGTTCGACTAAAAACAAAAGATTATCAACAACAAAATATACCTATTCTATTCAGTTCTTCTATGAACTTAACTATAATTTTCAATAATTGAAAATGCTCGTCCTAATACTGAATTGTCTTAACTCTAAATTCAAATCAAAGTCTTAATGGAAGAAATACCAAGAAATATGGTTTTAAGCTAATCCTATCTAGCCTAATGTACTTACAATACTACTAATTAAATTAAAAGATAATCAATGAAATTTAAAAGATAATCAACAACAAAAGATACTTATTCTATTCAGTTTAATTAATTCTTGATATTTTCCTCGCTAGAGAGCTCCGATAAACGCGTGCGATCGCTGCAAATCATAAAGTGCTGTAAGGCGAAGCGCTTTTTTTTTTTTTTTTTGTTTACCGGTGGGGAAATCCTCATGGATCCCCCGTCGCTCGAGAGAGCGACGGGGGTATGTCGGACTCCTACCGACTAAAACCCCACCGGTTCGGTGCTGCTGGCCCTGCGGCCTGTGCGGCGTCACCATGACTTTGTGTGCCGGGCGGCTGAAGGCCGCCCTGGCGGCGAAAAGGAGTGTACCTAAGCTAAGTCGGATAGGTAGGCGAAGCGCGGCCATCGACGCGCTATTTATAGGCACGCGCCGCCCGGCGCAAACATCTACGACCCTGCATTTTAAATTTGTAATATCTTCGGTAATATTCACTTAAATTACATGCTGCAAAAAGCATATTGATCTATAATAAATGCACAATTTATTTAAGTTACTTAATTGGATAGGGATTAATGCTGTATTGTTTAAAATCACTTCGTAAATAACCATTTTTTAGTAAAGAATAAAAATGGTTATGCTGGGTTATCCCTAAGAGATAAACATATACCATCGCGGACTTTTTTGTTGAACTTTTTAAGGTGAACAATACTGTAGTACATTATTTTGGTCTACCTCGTAGGGTTCAGCCAGCGTTTGCAATATAAGCGCAAAAAAACGTGCTTATTTACGACATCACATTAAAGCCTTTAAATTTATCAGTGTTTCTCTACTATATTATGCATTTATTATACATACAAACCTTCCTTAAGAATCACTCTATCTATTAAAAAAAACCGCATCAAAATCCGTTGCGTAGTTTTAAAGATCTAAGCATACATACGGACATACAGCGAAAGCGACTTTGTTTTATACTATGTATTGATAACTCAATAGCAACCGAAATAGCTCAGCGGATAGACGCTTATCGGGAAGACGATGATGGTTCAAATCCCGGGTCGGGCCTACACCAAATAGTCTTTTCTAAATTCATATGTTTGGTTAATTTATCATGGTTGTTAATGGTGAGGGAAAACATCGTGATAAAACCCATATGGCTTATGGTGATTATGGTGTATTCTAACAAAACGGCGATAGGACTGCCCCCTATCACGTGAGTAAACTCTCCCAACAAAGCACCGGTACTTTGAACACCAGGTGAAAATATCACGTAATATTCAGTAGTATTAGTACCTCTAACAACCCCTTCGGGGATATACGGCGTGAACTTTTGAGTCACTATACAAATAGGCTTTTAAAGGAGTGCCAAACGATGTATTTAGAAATTAACTGATAATATGAGCTCTAAATAGTAAACAATCTTTAATCATAAGCATTTACTCGTAAGAGTATCACACTATTCTTTACTAAGGATACTTAACTCCCATAATAGTCAAATTTCCAGCTAAAAATGCATCTTTATCATAATTCTTTTCTCAGCCGATAGACATCATAGGTTCAATAAAATCATTAAATCAATGCCGTGTAGTGCCGGCTTAGAATATCGCTACCCCTTTCTACCCACGGGTGTCGTAAGAGGCGACTAAGGGCATTGGGGATTTTATTGGATTTTTGGGAGATGCGGTTGGAGACCCATCACCAAAAACCTTTATTTTTACCATCTTTTCCCCACTCAACTTCCAAAAGTGGCTGAGGAATTTATAATTCCTTAGCTCTGGCTACCCCTTCTAGGAAAATATAGCCGTGAGTATATGTATGTATTAAATCAATAACACCAGAAATCAAATCACGTAGTCACAACTCGAAACATGTGCTATCGTAAAATCATTACAGATATATCAAATCTGCGGTACACTATGCGGTTAAGAGACACACAGACAGACAAACTTCGAGAGTTATATATTAGCTCCAACCGGTTTCCAAACAGTACTTTAATTAAGCTTGATTAATACCTCGTGTATGAAACGGGTGTACATTTTTGAGTCTATGCACTTTATAATGGTAGTTTTGACACGTTACAAAGAAATATCAAACGTTATATTATTTATGTCCGCTATCTGTTACAAAGGCACTCCTAGCTGCCTCCTTTCAAAATTTCAATTGTCTAAATACCAACGACCACTTATATTTGTAGCAGGTTTTACAGAGATTTAATACTGTTTGAGAAATTGTATTTTACAAAGAATTTGTATTTCGTTGTTGGTTTGTTATAAGTTATGATATGCAGAGTAAATGTTAAGATTGAAAAAAGAGGGTCTAAAATAAGTATAAGTTTTAAAATATCCTCATATTTATGACACATTTCATATAAGCGATATAAACCCTTTTGTAAAAACATAACATAACATAAACGTTCACGCCGAATATCCCCGAAGGGGTTGGCAGAGGTACTAATACTTCTGAACATCACGTGACTTTGTCACCTGGTGTTCAGAGTACCCACGTTGTAAAAACAATCGGATTAATTAAATTTAAAGTGAATTAAACTATAAATATTTATTTTATAAGGCTCAATCATGTTAGTTCAAATCAAAGTAATTTAACACTTAAACACTTGAATATTCATCCAATTACCTAGAAATATCTCAACACTCACTCAAAGTACCTCAATTTCGTCTCTACCATATTAAATCTCAGCTCCATAATAACGTCAAAATGTGCCATAAACGCACACCAGTCTTGTCCACGTTAATGACGCGAGCTGTGGCGTTGGTCAACAGCCCCATATGACCACTTACCACAGTCACGAATACCCACATAACCTCATTGTCTCAACTCAACAGAATCTAGTGAGATAAATGGAATGTGTGGCGGGCAATTTCTAAATTTTATCAGATTTGAGAAAAGATTTTAAAGATAGAAAAAGGAATGTTGAGATGGTTTGGGCACATAGAGAGGATGGATGATAGAAAATTGGTAAAAGGGATCTATAGAGCTAGTGTGGATGGTAATGTTAGTAGAGGACGACCACGGAGAACACACTTGGACCAAATTCAGAGTGTGCTCAAAAAGGCTGGCGTCCGAAGTATGAAGAATAAAAGAGCATGTATGAAAAGATTGATGGATGTAAACGAAGCTAGAGAGGTTTGTCAGGATCGTACGAAGTGGCGATCGATAGTCTCTGCCTACCCCAATGGGAATTAATGGCGTGAGTATATGTATGTATGTATGTATTTGAGTGTTTCTATTTATATCACATACATACGCGTGGCTACTGGATATCTTAAAAGGGTAGCCAGAGCTCAGAGATGATTAGATATTCCACAGCCATTTTTGGATCCTAAGTGGGGAAAAGATATAAAATAAAGATTGTCAGTGATAGGTTTCCAACCGCATCGCCCCTCAATTTACTTAAAACCCCCAAAAGCCTTAGTCGCCTCTTACGAACACCTACGGGTAGAAATGAAGTAGTGCTATTCTTACCCTAGGCGACCCTATACAGCATAATAATATTAAACGTACGATCCGTAATTTTCAGACGGGCTTAGACGGATTCGTTTTCAGGCAGATTGGGTATTTCAACTAAGTTTTGTTTTTAAATACTCATTTTTGCGGTGATAGCTCAGTGGATAGAACACCGCTTCTCGTGCCGACGACGAGGGTTCAAATACTGGGTCGAGCCTACACCAATTTTCTTTTCTAAAGACATATGAGTGGTTAATTTATCATAGTTGTTATTAAGGTTAATATTAAGATTAAGTTTAAGATTATGTTTAAGGGATCTATAGAGCTAGTATGGATGGTAATGTTAGTAGAGGACGACCACGGAGAACACACTTGGTCCAAATTGAGAGTGTGCTCAAAAAGGCTGGCGTCCGAAGTATGAAGAATAAAAGAGCATGCATAAAAAGATTGATGGATGTAAACGAAGCTAGGGAGGTTTGTCAGGATCGTACGAAGTGGCGATCAATAGTCTCTGCCCACCCCAATGGGAACTAATGGCGTGAGTATATGTATGTATGTATGTTATAATGTAAGTGAGGGATAATATCATTGGAAACCCATATAGCTAAGTTTTACTTAGTCATGTGACAGGTATTCGTACAATAACGGCGACAGGCCTGCCCCCTACCACGTGAGTACACTGTCCAAGTAAAATGTGGGTACTCACCACGTGACATTGTCACGAGATGTTCAGAAGTTCAAGTATTAGCACCTCTGCCTACCCCTTCGGTAATATACGGCGTGAATGTTTGAGTTTAGTTGATTTTTAAGTGTTCTATCTTATATAATTGAATGACTCTCTTAAATTACTTTGTCCTATTGTATTTCTAGTCCTGTAATAAAAATGCCGTGTAGTGCCGGCTATGCCGTGTAGTGCCGGCTTAGAATGTCGCTACCCCTTTCTACCCAAGGGTGTCGTAAGAGGCGACTAAGGGTATTGGGGCTTTATATTGGATTTTTGGGCGATGCGGTTGGAGACCCATCACCAAAAACCTTTATTTTTACCATCTTTTCCCCACCCAACTTCCAAAAGTGGCTGAGGAATGTATAATTCCTTAGCTCTGGCTACGCCTTCTAGGGAAATATAGCCGAGAGTATATATATGTATATGTATGTACGTATGTATGTAATAAAAATAAAACTTGCCTCCTTTAAAATAAGAAAGATTTACTTTTTTTTACTTTCTCAATAATTCAAAAACACATATGTCCATATAAAACTTTAGCGCTAGAAATTTTATAAGGGTAATCATTAAAATGGTTGCGCAACTTTCTCGCACGACTTCGCTACGTGCATGTGAGGTGAGCTCTAATTTAGTTATAATGTAATAAAGTTCGTGAATCGTGACCACATACCGCACCCACACATGATTTGAGATATGTTTGTTTTACCGTTTCACAAAAAAAAGGTAATCTAGGTAAACGACACGACTAAATTTGATATCAAAAGCTGTGAATGAAAGCAGGGACATGCAAGTATATGGTGAATATGTATACCGATGTTAAGTGAGTTGTGTTGTGTGGACTTAGAATACCACAAACCCATGTCTTCCAATGGGTGTCCGTCCTAAAGTTCAGGGTTTTGGGTCTTTTTAATTCAATTTAAGTAGATGTGGCTGGAGAATAGAGACCCATCGCAAACCATACCATTTTTACCCCAATTTGAATTCCATAAGCTGCTGAGATGTTTCTAATTTTGAGACTCTAGTGAGCCCTTTTTGGGTCGTGTTAGGAGTATATGTATGTATGCACTGAAATTTGTTTCTAATCTAAGATGTAATTCATTACACGTATTGTAATCTATCTATTGGAGTGTAGAGAGCAAGGCTCCATTTACACCCGACGTCCGTCTTCTAAATGCAATTATCGTGACCAACCATGATGGCTAAAGGAACATTAGTTAACCTTTTTGACAAAAACAAAGAAAAAGAGAATTCCATTGAGAAATACTCGCAATTTTAAATTTCTCTTTGTTTCCGCTTCTTATATTTTCAGAAGTTTAGTGACCAAATCCAATATACTATTTTTTTTTAATTTACTTACTAATAAATAAAGCTGCTCTGCCAATTGAGCTACCGTGTCAATGGCTGCCAGTGCGAAATTCTTCTATCCTTTGTTTGTTTAACACTTTTTAATTCGTGTTTTTGTGTTTCGTTCCTTTATTTGTTCTTGATTTATTAGGAATAATCCCCACATGAGGTTTTCATGAACAAAAACATTTAAAGTTTAATTTACTTGTTAATATTAATAGTATCATATAGTTTTAATCATGATTTTGAATCGTAATTCAATATTTTTAGGCATATGCGAAATATAAACCCTATTATAACTTATGTTTAGTAGAACTAGTGCCTCTGCTCCTGGCTAAATTGACTCTAGATTACTGTTCTACAGAAATAAAAAGGCAGTATTAGTAAACGAGCCCATTTCCTTCCATAAGCAATAATACATGTTAAGTATTGCGTAAACCGGTGATAAACTTTATCTGTGAACGTTTATTAAAATAACATAAATATAAATACTTTAATTATACTTTAATACTGAATACTTTAATTATAACTAATTAAAACATAAAAAATAATTGTCACTCATTTTTACCTATTTCTCTGAAACGACTTCTCGCCATATTGAAACTTGGACTATGTCTTAGGGTTTACTAGCAGTTTACCTACAATCATTTACGTTTTACTCGTGGAAATTGTTATTTTATTGATCTAGTACTAGTACAGGTTTGAAACTCGATGAGGGCAACATATATGATAAATATGACTGATTGTTTCTTTGTCTTGGAAACATACTACTCTGTGTAAAAAGTATCGGGAATATGTCAATAAAAAGACCCGCGTAAAAGAGGTCATTCAAATTTTTTTACTGCATGTTGGTAGCACTGTACTGATTTAGCGCGCAAAATTTGAGCGGGATCTGTCATTTAATTTGATTTAAACTACATTTTTTGTTGGTCACAGTGTTGCCAACTTGGGGGTTTTCACCCTAAATTTAGGGGGAAGAACTGCTGAAAGGGGGATTTTTAGGGGCAGGAATATTTTAGGGGTTTATACAGGGGATTTTTTTAGTCCTAGGTACTAAGATGGCATTTTATAAAACTAAAACAGTTGTATTGTTTTATGAACGGTAGCATTTTAAAAAATATTATCTTAATTTTAGAATACAGTGAGATTATCATCATCATCGTCAGACAACAGCTGCTTACTGCTGGGCTTAGGCCTTTACCCCTTAATAAATATATTAATTAATAAAAAACTCTGAGTTTTATTTTTGAGTGAAAACTAGTTGGCGAACCTACACATACCCATGAAATGTTTTTATTTACGTAAATATACTCACAGGTAAAAATCTCTAAAAGGGGTAGCCAGAGCTGAGTAATATGAAATTCCCCCGCCACTTTTGGAAAGTCGAGTTGGGAAAAGATAGTAAAATAAAGGTGGTTGGAGATGGGTCTCTATCCTCATCGCCGAAAAATCCCTGCATCAATACCGTTTGTCGCCTCTTACGTACACCCAGTTTAAGAAATGGGGCAGTGCTATTCCAAGCCGACACAACAGCATAGTTTTTTTTTGTAGATATAACCATTTAAAAAACCTAGGGGTTTTTAGGGGTATTTTAGGATTTTCTTGGGGGATTTTGTCTGTAAGGGTTGGCATCACTGGTTGGTCATAGTTTTGAGTCCACGGCGATTTTTACAATGGAAAATATTGTTGAACAAAGAGTGTGCCTTAAATTTTGTGTTCCGAATGATATTTCATGTGGTGAATCACTAAAAATGTTGCGAAATACCTACGGCGAATCGTGTATATCGAAAACAAGGGCTTATGAATGGTATAAGGCTTTTAAAGAAGGCCGAGAAGTAGTAGTAGACTTGCCTCGTTCTGGTAGACCTTCAACCGCTACGACCAAAGAAAATATCGACAGAATCAAGAAGCTAGTGCTCGAAAATCGACGTATGAGTCTGAGAGAGTTGGCTTTAAATAGGACGATAGTCAGGTGCAAGTCACTCAAAGCTATATAAAAATATTCAAGCAGCAGTAAGTAATCGTAAAGTCTACCATTACAAGTGTTTCACAGTAATTATCGCACTCATTACATTAATTGAGATGTTTAATCAGAGTTAAGCCGAGTCTTGTTAGCTTATGACATGTTATGACGTTCGTAACTTGCTGTACGTGTTCTACACACTTTGTAAGCATTAGTTGCAATGTAAGTGTATTTATTAATTTGCATTTGCCTTTTAAATTGGGTGTAGACTATCATGTCTATAGTTGATGAAAAACGGAGAAAAAGTAATATAAATATATAACAATATTGCAACCGTGATGGCCCAGTGGGTAGAACACTCGGTTATCGTGCAAACGACTAGTGTTCAAATCCTGGGTCGGGCCAACACCAATTTGTCTTTTCTAAAGACATATGTGTGGTTAATTTATCATGGTTGTTAACGGTGAGGGAAAACATCGTGAGGAAACCCACATGGCTGAGTTGTACTTAGTCATGTGACAGTGTATTCGTACAAAACGGCGATAGGCCTGCCCCCTATCACGTGAGTACACTGTCCATGCAAAACGTGGGTACTCTGAACACCAGGTGACAAAGTCACGTGATGTTCAGAAGTATTAGTACCTCTGCCAACCCCTTCGGGGATATTCGGCGTGAACGTTTATGTTTATGTTATGTTAAGTATATAACATGGGCTTTTCAAGAGATTGTTTGGTAATATGGCTGCAAACACCATTCTAAATTTTACCAACTTTCCCCCACTAATCTTCTAAAAGTGGCTGCGGTGTTTCTAATTCTGAAATAATGAACATTCCATTTTGAACTATAATTACCATGAGAATGATATGAATGAATGAAATATGCCAAAAACTTATTAAGTTACGTAATTAATATTCTTTGCCTTACAATCTTTTGCCAAAATGACGCTTCGCTGCCTTTTCTTCATGAAACAATGACAAAAACCAGTTGCTTATGAACAATTGTAATTTAAATCTGTTTGTTCATGAAAATCTCATGTGGGGATTATTACTAATAAATAAAGAATAAATAAAGGGAAGAAAAATTTCGACACAGGCGGGATTCGAACCCGCGACCTCAGGTATACGCCCCCGTCGCTCTTGCCAATTGAGCTACCGTGTCAATGGCTGCCAGCGCGAAATTCTTCTCTCCTTTATTTCTTTTACACATTTTAGTAGTGTTTGCGTTTCCTACCTACGAATTTTTCACTAATTCGGAAGGCCACTTGTCTATCTTTTCAGATAGAATGCAAATGTTGAAAACGCCTAATGAATCGGTGATGGGTTCGAATCCCGCCTGTGTCGAATTTTTTCTTTCCTTTATTTATTTTTTATTAATTATTAGTAACAATTGTAATGTTATGAGCAGATGTTATGACATCTAGACATAAGCTATAAAATACTATTTAAAAGGATACTAAAACAAGTTCCAATACACGCCACTTCCTTACACCAAATCAAGAAATAGCATCACAGTACAACAGCCAAGTCCGTTCGCTCCCTGTATTAGTAAGACCGATACACTAAGCGATATAGAACGGCCTCATAAGTGGAACTTTGCACTAGCACCGTTTCATTTTATTATACTGATGTAACCGATATCACGCTTTAATAGAATGTTACTATTGTGCCCTCAATACGGCTCTTTATAGCGATATAGTTTTACTGGCAATGAAACAGCGTATTAAGATTGATAAAGTGTGTTCAACAAATAGAAAATGCATGCAATTTTGTAAGGTGTTTTAAAGTGGAAAGAAAACTTGATGTTATGCAAATGTAGTGTGATTCCTTAGTTTTGTTTTTAAACGAATTAAATGTAGGAGGTTTCATATAAGATTGTGCCTTTATTTGAAGTATACTTAATAATTGTTTGATTTTTCATAATTATCATCTAAGCCATGTAGTGCCGGCTTAGAATGTCGCTACCCCTTTCTACCCACGGGTGTCGTAAGAGGCGACTAAGGGTATTGGGGCTTTTCATTGGATTTTTGGGCGATGCGGTTGGAAACCAATCACCAAAAACCTTTATTCTTACCATCTTTTCCCCACTGAACTTCCAAAAGTGGCTGAGGAATTTATAATTCCTTAGCTCTGGTTACCCCTTTTAGTGAAATATAGCCGTGAGTATATGTATGTATGTATGTATCATCTAAGCCAAAAGATATTCACTGCTGGATGAAGGCCTCCGCTAAGGATTTTCACAACGACCGTTGCGCTGCCCTCATCCAACATTTGCCAAGTCGTCGGTTGCACTTTTGGAAGGTATACTTACAATGTGTCGTTCGGTACGTGGCCGCCACTCCAGAATCTCAAAGTTAGATATTATTTTAAACTTACTGTTTACCCTACTTAGTAGTAGTTAAGTTTGAATAAAAATAGCGAAAATTTATTAGATCTATTTTTTGGTTGTTAACGGTGAGGGAAAACATCGTGAGGAAACCAACATGACTGAGTTGTACTTAGTCATGTGGCAGTGTATTCGTACAAAACGGCGATAGGCCTGCCCCCTATCACGTGAGTACACTGTCCATGCAAAACGTGGGTACCCTGAACACCAGGTGACAAAGTCACGTGATGTTCAGAAGTATTAGTACCTCTGCCAACCCCTTCGGGGATATTCGGCGTGAACGTTTATGTTATGTTATGTTATCTATTTTTAATTACCAACAAACTAACGGACCTAAAGGAGTAAAGACTGTCGCAATGCGGATTTCATTAAGATGATAAGGTAAAAAGTGATTAGAGGCTTCGAAGGAGTAGATCGAATCATAGATATCGGCTCGTATGCAGATGTATACACGCCCACTCCATCTTTTCATCTATATATGGAAACTGCAGCGATGCATTGAAGTAAGGTGGACGCGCTTTTACAAACTGGAATATATCATATGATATAGTAAGTATACAATGCGGTGCGATTATCATAGTCGAGCTTTTTTCGATTGGATAAGAAGCGTTTAATGACTTTTGTACTTTTCTTTTGAATGGAAGTAAGAGGATATTACCAGTTGCTTTGGGAGTATATAGGAATCTAGGTGCTAAAATCTTGCACCATTAAATATTTTAAAAGATGTTGCATGGTTGAGGTGAGGTGGTAGTCCATAATATCTCTCATATGGTGACTAAGTTCAAAGCTTATGGTTTTTATATAAGGCTTGTTTGGCAGCGTATATCATATAATCGTCTTTTTCACATTTGCCATAAAATGTAATCATATATATTGACCTGCCTTATATTAAACCTCAGTTTGCCAATACGCGTTCATTAGTCAGTTACCTCCGGGTGATTGAGTCGGCTCCTGTGATGAAACTGGATTATTTTATGAACTAACTAACGATTAACCGTATCATTAACTCACTCACTACAACATGTTATTAACATTAGTGGACGGGGTTTTCATATTTTGCTGTTACAAGTCTGTTTAGAATAGCAACGGCCGATGTCTTTACGCAGTATAAAACTTCCGTACGTAGTAGAGATGAGTATTTTTACTTTCTACGAATTTAAAGGTAAGGGAGTATCGTTTATAATTATTAGTTAACAACTTAACGAAAATTATTCCAACTAAGGTATATGTTTGCTATCCTTTCTGATTTCATTGCTAATCATTTCAACTTACTCGCAAATTTTTAGCAGATCGTGGCAAGATCGGAAAAAAGTGTGATGATATTACGATACGTCGTAAATGAAACGACTAAATTAATCATTAAATCTATCGTTTTTGACCCTAAGACATGAATTAGAGGTGCAGAGAATCTGGCGATACTTTCGGAAATCACACACAAGCTGCAATCCTTTATATTACATAGTTTTTACTCTGCAAATTCCAATAGAGGTGACTAAGTTGTTCTTCTGAACATCACGTAACTTTTAAACACCTTTAATCTGAATCTAACTTATACTTAAGTAATAGTAAAATCTTTCGCTGTTACTTTCCTTCTTTGATAGTAATTTTTCCGGAACAAAAGAATACAAATAAAAATTATTTCCTCACAATCTCAATTAGTCCACTGATTAGCCGGCCGTATTAGCCACCGCAATTTAATACAAGAGCAATACGAAACAATTGGTGCGTACAAAAA
Organism: Bedellia somnulentella; assembly: GCA_963576735.1. Lineage (NCBI taxonomy): Eukaryota > Metazoa > Arthropoda > Insecta > Lepidoptera > Bedelliidae > Bedellia > Bedellia somnulentella. Next base: position 12,970,077 of record OY755186.1, on the reverse strand, counting down.
CAGTGCTTCAGTTCCTCCTTTTGCTCATTATCGTCGTAATGGCATCGCGGACAATCTAGCCACGCAACCATCTGAGACATTGTACGGTGCCACTTGAATTATGTAAGTTTTAGTAAATAACAATAAGAGATGCGAAAATTAAGTGGAAATAGTTAGAGCATATTGCAAACACTGATGATGATGATGATGATGAATAGTTTTTGGGCTTCCAAACTTTGAGTAAATAGAATGAGAGATCCAAAATTTTGGTGGAAATGGATAAAGCATATTGCGAAAACCAAAACTTATTGGTATTCAAACGTTATAGAGTGGCAGCCACGTACCACGCGGCGCAATGTGGTTAGTCCACCTACAGGGTAGACAGATCCTTTGAAGAGAGTACAGTTCCCATCGTTGTTGATATTTTGAAAACAGGTCCTCACCCAGCAGTTGGCATATATTGGGTCAGAAGAAGAAATAAATACTCAACTTGGGTTTTCTTTCATTTCGTATAAATTTCCCAAGATGGGCGGCAGAGGTACTACTACTTCTGAACACCATGTGACATTTTTGTAACCTTGTGTTCAAAGTACGACGTTATTCTGTGATAAGGGGATTATAGCTAGGGTGCAGACCAATCGCCGTTCTGAATTATATAAAAATAATCTCAGCATTTATTCAATTCAAGATTAATACACGAAATTATATATTATATTATATCCAATTGTACATATATTATATTACTATTTGTTTCAATTGGATTAGTATTCGTCTGTGTTACAATAAAATGGCTTAACTTCCTACTTACTAACGCATACACGAAAACTCCCTAACTAAAAAGAGCTTCGCGTGTGTGCAGTACGTAACTCTTCATTTTAATCCGAGTGAAAACTTCCTCTAATATATGAATGGACAAAAACCAGGAAAGTATTTCTTTAGCTATATTTCAAATATAATTGTGTGCGGTCTGTGGGTGTTCCTACGTTTTCAACACGTCTTTTCCAACTTTCCCAAGTATTATTTCCCTTTAAAAGACAATAATTCACGCATTCAGATCGAAACGCCCGCTATTTTTTATATCGCGTGTGTCTCGCGCCTTTTTTGAGCGCGGGTGCGTCCCTAATAAAATTAGGCCTTCGAATTATAGAACTAGGAAGCTTTACAACTACCACAGTATGCACGATTAAAAACTTATCGAGCTATGAGCTATCGATCTAAAAATGTTAAAGAATACAAACTGTGTATAACAACATATATTTTATGGTCACAGGCTATATTATGAGTTTATATAAATTAAAAATTATTTCACAATTTGCTAGAAATAATTACACCATAAATAACCGTGAACAGACACAAGCTTAAACGTGTTCTCCTTCTCAGTTAGGTGAGAAAATAGTTATTATGATAATAAGGTATGGATACGTACAGAACATCGAAAAAAAAATATTACTACATAAGTAATTTATCCTGCAAAATTTAAAATTTAGCAGAAAGACCTCAATACCCTTAATTACACGTTATCTTTACCACCCTAAAACAAACTGTGTAAAAACCACACCAACAATTTTTGAAAATATTTATAAAACATGCTACATAAACATAAAATGCAAAGATTTTCTCATCCGTACACAAACACCAAAATTATCACATTAGTTGTCGTCGTCTAACAAGCGTTCCGAAACTCAAAAGAGTGACACTGAGAAATACCGCGTCATTTGCGCGGCGCTGTTCCGCTCTGGTCGCCGATAACTCTATGCCAGTACGCGACCATAAATTCACAGCTTGGTTTGTCTTTTCTTTTCCTTCCAATGTTGATTTAACACTGTTTTAGTGATATTGATTCTTTGTAACGCCCCGTGTTCCTACATTGTTCGGATGCACGCGACGTGTTGTGATACCTTTAATTAATTTTGGATTCCACTTCTATATTGACAAAGAATATATGAACGTATAACTTAGCATCAATGACTGTGAAAGAAATAACATTAAAAGCTTCATAGCTTCTGTAAAAGATAGTGAAAATAAATCTACCGAATTTCAATGATTCAAGTTGATGCTTTGTCGCTTACATACATAATACATAGCCTCAAAATTTCCCAAAAGGGATGATTGATCGCCATTTTTCAAGATCCTGGACAAACTTGTGCGCCTTATTCATATTAGCTTATTTGAATAAGGCGTAAAAGTTATTTTTTTAAATAAAAGAGAAATTATCAATTTTCCACAAAACCTATTCAAGAAACTCGCTAACTAACTAGTTCACTTAGGAAGTACAACAAAACAGAATTTTAACATAAATTAGCATAATAAACGATTTCGCAAACATCTCAAACCAAACAAACCAACATGGGTGACTATATTTTCAAAATAACGATGTAAAAGCGATTCCTGTAAAGAAGTTATCAACAGAAAACGCATTGCAATGCCATTCACATATCCAACTAACTAATTAAGTCAACTTTGCAGAAGAAAGCTGTAACTTTGACAATACGATCTCATACGACAATGTAGCCAGTGTAAATAGATACATGAATCTGTAAATAGTTGTCCTTTTTACGTCTGATTATAGAATTCTAATGGGATAGATGTGAGATCAATATAAGTTGGTTAGTTCTAAAAGCAGTACCGCGCGCATAGATCTGTGCCTATTTAGACACGTCTAAATGAATATGGACAGGTACAGTGGCGCCACGCCACCATATAGAGTGAACAATAGAGCACCAATGACAATCGCGCATTTTCCCGCCAGCCTCGTTATGCGCATGCGTGCCCGTTGACTGGTCAAGAGGTGAGCTTGGACAGTTCGGCTCGCAATGTTGTATTGTGTTGCGACTTGAATGCGAAATTAATTGCTCACCTGACGTATGAACGTATTGTTGTTATCATAGCTCGTATATTGTCGTGGATTTATCATACGAGAAATGCCGGACAAAACTCTGTGCTCGCGTTTGATTTAGTCGATTTTAAAACACTTGGAATAATATCCTGCTATTTTCTTTCTTGCTTCTCGTAAAGAAGAACTTGCTATTTTATTGTGACTTCACCTTTATTCATAACATTACAATCACAACATATAAATCTGTAACCTACGTTTTTGGTAGTCCGATTGTGAGAACTTGGTCTAGGTCTAGGCGATGTGTAGGACGCTGAATTAAAATATCGTTATTTTTCGTATTTCATATTTTTAAGGCGATAAGAATTCTAATTTACAAGAATTACTTAAGAAAAGATAGTCCGCACACAACATAGGTGCTCTAAAAATGCAGAAATAGTTGATTGATAATAAAATTTTCAACATTAATTCATTGAAACGAATAGACTCCATCAATGAGACATTAATTATTTTAAATTAAGGTCTTGAAAACACTATAAAAATATTAACACCTCGGCGGTATCTCATTGAATAAACATTTGCGTCATTAAATATGTAAATAGTTGCAATTCTAGTGTCCGCGCGGAGACATGTCACTGGACTGGGAACATGGGCTATGTAGACTTAACTAAACACTAGAGTTACCATTTGGAAAACCTTTTAATTCTTGCCGAATGAGTTACTGATACTTTTGTACATATTATAGTATGGGGACTACTATCACGGTAATAATCGTTAGTCTGCCAACCCGCACATGGCCAAATCACCCTATATAGGTTAGACAGCCCCTTGGTGGGAACATATATGATGTAGATATAGTATGGGGTGACTAGATAATATAAAAAGAGGAGCTTGATTTGTTATAAGCAATTCCTAAGCCATTAGAGAAAAACGAGAAGAGAAAATGTGTATAATATGAATGATGATGAAGTCTTAACCACTTTATCCACGAATGAGGTTTCAGTCGTCAGAGGTCATCGTAAAGTACTGATGGCTCGAATGAGTGTGCATAATACAGGTTATGATTCCTACGCTGTTGTATGGCAGTGAATTTTGGTGTGGCAAAAGAAGCATGAAAGGAGTATGAATGCAGACAAAATGAGAACCCTCAGAACTTTATGTCAGTAGTAAAGGGTGTAAGTGTAAGTTGGTATAATTATTGGATGAATTTAAAAGATCTGTTTCTGCGATGAGACCGCCAATAGGACTTCTATGCGACTATATTATTTCTGTAACATGTTAATATCGATAGTTTTTTTTAAATCCCAGTAATATTATATAGATATAAGTAATTAAAAATATTTGCTAATGTACTTATGTTTTTGGTATTAATCTTTGTAAATTTTATCCCATTGTTCCGCAAACAAATATCATTTTCTTACGACTTGTATAGAAATTAAAGGTATAAATAAATATAGTTTGTAAGAACATTATTTTAATTAAGGTGTTAACTATAGCAAGTATTACACTGATATTCAAATTATAATAAATATATATAAAGTTGTTACCTATGGAGCATATATTCATCAAATATAAACGGCGATTGTACCAATGTCTTACGATCACATCAACCTTCCAACTTCTTGAGCACATTCATCAATTCTTTTCTTTCTTTCGGTTCGCTCAAACATTACACCACCGCGGATCGTACAAACAAGGGGCATTGCGCTAACAGGCTAGTTACGCGAATAATCGGAAACATTGGAATATTCGAATACACAAATGTGTTTCGTATTCTGATTCGAATTTATTAGTACTCGTAGGCGGCAGTTTACATGTCTCTAGATAGCGTTGTCCGTTACCTGTTTTATTAGCATATCAACTATCAAGTTTGTAGCACTTAGTAAAAATATTTGCCTTCGACATTACTATGCAACCCTAGTACTTTTTTATCTGGGATAGCTAAGTGACACATATGCACGATGGGTTGGTAGAGGAACTAATTTTAACGAACATCAAGTGACTTTTACTTTTTACTGACAGATTGGTGCATGACGACCAATGTATCAACTCGGCAGAGATGGTTTCTGTACTTTTTACTCTTGCCATTGATTTTATGAAAAACATCATAACGCATGCTACACTGAACAGGATTATTTTATTAGGCTTTGGTCCATGATCAACATAGTGCGAATTTGCGGAATAACTACTTATGTAATGGAAGCTGGCACTGACAACTTAACGTGCATTAAAACAAAACTTTTCTTTCATAGAAATCATAATCACACTTTGCCGTGTAGTGCTGGCTTAGAATTTCACTACCCCTTTCTTTCCACGGGTGTCGTAAGAGGCGACTGAGGGTATGGGGCTTTTCTAAGTGGTTTTTGGGCGATGCGGATAGAGAACCATCACTAACGATACTTTATTTCTACCATCTCGTCTATCAACTTCCAAATGTGGCTGAAGAGGTTCCAGCTTTGGCTACCCCTTTTTGAAATTTATGGCCGTGCGTATATATATGAAACAACGAATTCAACTTTTATTTCTTAAAAATCTATCACACTTATTTGAGCCCCGAGGTTATCGAACTCGATATACGACCAAACAGCTTTTCTAGCCCTCCGATATACATTTTTTAATACCTTGTATAAAAACGTGACCTAGTTGCATAGAAAACTCAATTGCCCATAAAATACAGCAGGATCGAAGATCAGTTAACAATATTCCGCAGACGTCCGTCGATGGTAAGTGAATTCCGCGGTCCTTCTTATCGGGCCTCGCGTGGACTGTTAAACTGCGATAGCCACTTTAGAAAATGTATCCTTTTATTTTAAATACTTTACGTACCTACTGTAGCAGCCTTGGTAGCCCAGTGGGTAGAACACTCGGTTATCGTGCAAACGACTAGTGTTCAAATCCTGGGTCGGGCCTACACCAATTTGTCTTTTCTAAAGCCATATGTGTGGTTAATTTATCATGGTTGTTAATTGTGAGGGAAAACATCGCTAGGAAACCCACATGGCTAAGTTAATATCACGTGATGTTCAGAAATATTGGTACCTCCGCCAACCCCTTTGGAAATATGCGGCGTGAACGTTTGAGTTTGAGTTAGTAACATCAATTGTTCGCCAACATTTAAATGTGTAACAACAAAAGAAAACCATAGAAAATTCTTCATTACTTAAAACATATTTTTTCAAAAGTGCAGACAATTATGTAAACAAATAAATAAAGAATAAATGAGGTTTTCATGAACAAAAACATTCAAATAATTTGTAAACAAACCTACTGGATATTGAATCGATAATTTTTATAACCGTATACTGCAATCCAATTGCTTGATGATGTTTCCTTTTAGTAACTAACAATAGGTAATGCAAAATAGTTTATACAGCTACAGAAAATATAATTATTCTTTAACTCATCAAACTTCTGATATTAATATAACTCAATTTTCGGAAACTTGGTTTGTTCAAAACGGTAAACATGAATTGATAAAAAATATGGTCAATAGCATTATCGCTTAGTAAATGATAAAACGCTTTGTTTCATACATTCGCATCTGCAAAATTGTATAATGATTGAAGATATTTTAAGAAAGTTAAAAAACAAATTTTACTTCGTCGAATAAAAACCTAACCGTTTCCTAGCTAAAACTTCTCCCACTAATCAGAAAAAGGGATAGTCAGAGCTAAGGAATAAAATAACCGCGGCCAAATTTGGAAGATAATTCGTCAGAAGATAGTAAAATAAAGTTTAAGTGATGAGTCTTCAACCAAATTTACCAACAATAACATAAAACTCTACATTCACTTACTAGCCTCGTGCAACACCCACAATCGTACTATAAAAATCCCCTACATAACATAACATAACATATACTCACGGCTATAAATCCCTAGAAGGGGTAGCCCCAGCTAAGGAATTAGAAATTCCTCAGCCACTTTTGGAAATGGAGTGGGGAAAGATGGTAAAGTAAAGGTTGTTGGTGATGGGTCTCCAGCCGCATCGCCCAAAAATCCCTTAAAAGCCCCAATACCGTTAGTCGCCTCTTACGTACACCCATCGGTAGAAACGGGGTAGTGCTATTCTAAGCCGACACTACACGGCAAAAATCCCCTGTTTTGCCAAATCCACTAATTGTTGAAAAACAACGATAAAACAAGACCTCTCACGTCGCATTTAACACCTGTTTTCTAAAACGTGCTGTAACAACCCAAAAACTTTGGATGTATCTGCTTAGTTTACTAACCAAAACTACAAACTAATAAATAGTTACTTCGTACGAAACTAATATTCCTTAATTACCTAAATATGTATGTAGTGAATAGTATAGATAAATATTGTGAGATCGATATATAAATGTATGTATATATATGTATATATATGTATATATATATATATATATATATATATATATATATATATATATATATATATATGTATATGTGTATATGTATATGTATATGTGTATGTATATGCATATATATTATTGTTTTATTATTATTTTGTAATTGTTTATTAAGGTAATACTGCCATTTCTGTTTCGTGAGATGCCTCTGATGTCACTCTGTCATGGTGTTGTCTGAAAATCAGTTCTGTGAGTCAAAAGCTCACAGAAAATGCTGAGACAGCACCAATTCGCTGTTCGGGTGGCACGGGAAGTGCAGGACAAATTTTTGTATGTTTTTTATTGTTTCTCTTTTTTGTTTTTTATATTTTTTTATTTTATAACTAAATTATTTTAAATGTTGTTAAAATTAAGTTGTATTTTGTATTATGTTACTTGTTCTCCTTGTGCCTACAAATGGCGAATAAAAGTTTTTCTTTCTTTCTTTCTTTTCAAATTATTTAGCGGAATTATGCGAAAAAAAATATTAATATGTATATAAAGTATTGCTATGGATTTCCGCAAAGTAACGCCTGATTCAATCCAATATCTTTTTAGCTTTGCTTATAACTTTTTCCCATCCCACCACCCTTTTTCTTCCTGTGTATGTTTTGGAGATGACTTTAGAGCCTGCTACTTTTTATAACAAATACGTACATATATACATATACTCACGCCATCAGTTGCCATTACGGTAAGCAGAGACTATAATAAAATTATATATGTAATCAAATCTATGTTATTAAACTTTATAATAATTAAATTTATTAGTTTCTCCGATTTCTGTAAGGCCTGACTGAAATATTAAAGAATACCAAAAATACATGCGTGAAACAATTTAGCTTAGTAATGTATTTATCCAACTTAAAAAATATATATGGAAAGAGAAAACATTTATGACAACAACAGTTAAAGTATGGTACGTACTTGACCAAATCGCTTGTCAAGGGTTAATCAGCAAGCAGTCACGTACTCGTACAATCATTGGTGCGTTCAAATTAACCAATTCAGTCTCGCAGTTTCTTTTTCACAGCAATTATCCAAGATTTTCTGTTTTACAATTAAACATCAAAGGTTGACAAATAGAAGCTGTATCTAATTTCGGAACTATCATTATTCAAACATGTTAGTTATATTCATAAATAAATAAATAAAAAATAAATATCAATCATTCTTAGTATTTAGGATAATAAATATAGCGAGCTCGAGCAACCTTTTAACTATATAACGCATGGTATAAAACAACCGTTTTTTTTTTCGCACATACGTAGTATCGTATTATTTTATATTAATCTGGCAGAGTAACGTTAAAATAAAGGTCGTGCTAGGCCTCCAGACCGCCTTAAAAATGGAAAAGGGTAGAAAAGTAGGGTAGCATAAATGCTACGCTTGATGTATCAAATGTAAATACATACATTAACATATACTCACGGCTATAAATCCCTAGATGGGGTAGCCAGAGCTAAGGAATGAGAAATTCCTCAGCCACCTTTGGAAAGTTGAGTGGGGAAAAGATGGTAAAATAAAGGTTGTTGGTGATGGGTGTCCAACCTCATCGCCCAAAAATCCCTTTAAAGCCCCAATACCGTTAGTCGCCTCTTACGTATACCCACCGGAAGAAATGGGGTAGTGATATTCTAAGCTGACACTAGACAGCTCACAGTATCAAATGTTTAGTTAGATATATCATAATAATAGCCACTTTTGGAAGTGGTTGAGGCGAAAATAGTAAAAATAAATAGCCGTTTGTAATCTCCTGCCACACCTTCCAACAACTTCAAAAGCGGCCCATACCCGTACACTCATATCGGGGTGACGAATCGAATGTCTCAGAATAGAACCAGGGAACGACCTCGGAAGACTAACTTGGACCAAATAGAGAATGTCCAATAGAGCTAACCCATTTCTTAATTTAAATCTTTTTGTTCATGAAAACCTCATGTGGGGATTATTACTAAAAAAAAATTTGGAGGTAGGAATCGCAAACACTACTAAAACGTGTAAAAGAAATAAAGGATAGAAGAATTTCGCGCTGGCAGCCATTGACACGGTGGCTCAATTGGCAGAGCGTCGCGTCGGGGAGTATACCCGAGGTCGCGGGTTCTCCCGCCTGTGTTGAAATTTTTCTTTCCTTTATTTATTCTTTATTTATTAGTAACCCATTTCTTCCCACAGGTGTCGGAATAGACTGCTCAGGGCTTTGGGGAGTTTTAAGTTATGTTTTGGAGATGTGGCTGACCAAGTAAGCATCTTTTAATTTACAATCTGTCATTATCAATTCTGAATCACTGCCTCCTTTATGGGTTTAAAAGCCATAAATATATGCAAATAAAAAAGGCTGTTAATATCAGAAAGGCCATAAAAGAAAATACATTCGGTGATATCGCGTGTCACTAGTAATAAAGTTTACCCAAAATATAGTTAAAACAATACGAGGTATCGTCGCTCGCGTATCGTTACCGAAAACGGGGTAATGAATAGAACCTTATACCCACAACCCTTCTGCTAATTAATAATACACGGAAATCACGTTGATATGATCTGGTTTGAACTACTTGAAGACACGATATGTTATGTTGTGCGGATATTTATCATTTTATTAACGAGGTTTTGTTTGGCGGTATTTTTTTTGTGTTGAAAATTGTTGGAAGGTATGGATTTTATTTATTTTCGGGAATTTTCTTTTTGTTTCAGCCTTTTCGTATTGGTTAATAAGAGCTTTGCCCCGTCCCATCCATGGGTTTTGCAAGTAGGTCAATAAGGGATCTGGAATTTTTTAACAGACATCAACGAATAGAAGTAACATATAAATCAAGTTATAATTAAAGAATGAATATACATTAAACATAAATAAAACGTGTAGTGTCGGCTTAGAATAGCACTACCCCGTTTCTACCGATGGGTGTAACCTTTACTTTACCATCCTTTCCCCACTCAATTTTCCAAATGTGGCTAAGGATTTTCTAATTCCTTAGCTCTGGCTACCCCTTCTAGGGATTTATAGCCGAGTATATGTATGTATGTATGTATAAATAAAAAATAGTGTAAGAACATGAAAACATTTATTTATTTGCTATACTAACTAGCTAAAGAGAATTTTCAACAAATATGTTTTAAAAATAACCACCATTTGGCCAGTCGCATTTATTGTTACAAAAAATAGGCCAATAGGCAGACCTTATAAAACACAAAGATACTTTCAAGTCACGTAATACTTTCGTTTCATCAGAACTACTTATTCACTTAGCGGTTAAAGAAATACCATAAAAACATTTGCCCTTTAACACCTGCCCATTCTTAACCACCGAAAATCGGTTTCAAAAAGTGAAAAATCACGAGTAACAATTAATCGTTTCTTTCTGCTACTTAAAAAGCGGAAAATAGCAAGTTTAGCCATTACCATTATTGACAATAAAAAGGGTTTGGCCAAAATACAACTGAAACGTTTTGCGGTTGGAAATAAGTTGTTATTGCCATTCTACGTTGTATTATCGTTTTGTATGACTATGTAAGATATCAACTATTCGTTTAAGTATACACCTTGAACTTTTGTAGAATCGATGTATATTTTTAAAATGGAGTTTTTTTTCATATTTAATTGCACCTTTGCCGTGTAGTGTCGGTTAAGAATAGCACTACCCCATTTCTCCTGGTGGGTGTACGTAAGAGGCGACTAACGGTATGGGGCTATTAAGGGATTTCTGGGCGATGCTGTTGGAGACCCATCACCAACAACCTTTATTTTTACTATCTTTTCCCCACTCAAATTTCCAAAAGTGGCTGAGGAATTTCTAATTCTTTAGCTCTGGCTACCCCTTCCTGGGATTTATAGCCGTGAGTATATGTATGTATGAGTTTTTTTTTTCATATTTAATTGCACCTTGAATGACGCTTAAGCTCTATGCGTCGTTCAGCCTTCGTAGCATAAGTCGTTTGAGTAACACGTAAGAAGTGAAACACTGATAGATTTTATATGAAACATACGTGAGTATCTCACTTCTCTCCTGACATTCACTCTCATATGCCCAATTGATAGTATGTTAGCTATATTCTGTTTGAATAAAACCACAATTCGAAGAATACTTATAAATGTAACGTTAGATATGCGGTAACAATTAAAAAGTGGTAAACTCAGGCGCATCGACCCATTCTTTCTGCTCATTGTCTCCGACCAATCACAGCTCGCCATTTTTTAGAAACTTTGCTACCGTTTAACGGAACATATTAAAACAATGGCTAATGTTTTCGGTACGGTGTCGTGAAAGTTTGGTTGATTGACTAAAAAAATGTATTAATGCGTAACGCTTTGCAATTTTATTTTTTTGTCAGTATTGACTTTAAGTTACATAACTAGTCCTCTGACTTATATTATTGTATATTATCTATTAGGTGTATTCCTGCTAGAACTCAGCTTAGAAAAGCACTAAACCACTTATTCCCAAACTTGTTCTAAGAGGTAACTAAGGGCATCGGGGCTTTTAAAGTAACTTTTCATCACTAACATTGTTTTACAATTTTATCCCTATTCAATTTGAAACTATGGCTGTTGTTTTTATTTAATTTAGTACATCCAGCCACCTCTTTATGCGATTCAAAACCGTGAGTATAGAAACAGCTTCAATTCATGTCCCGAATCATCTTTGTGATTCTCCTCGACGCATATCTTCGATTTAATCAAAGTTATAAAAAGTTCGAGGTAAGACATGCTCCTGAATGTATTTACACATCTAAACTCTCTCAGAACCAAACGTATTTTTTCCTCCATCCTCACAACCGCAAAGCAAAGCAGGTGCGGGCTGAGGGCGTGATTCCGGTAATCAGGAGTGCAGGAAATTTGCGGTTAACAGGGATAACCTCGCTACGGCCCTTACACAGTTTGAGGACGGTTATAACATATTATTTCTAAAACCTCGAGTTAAAAGATTATGCATCGAGCATAAGCTATGCTTCGATGATTTTTCGCGTATTTATTTTTTATTCGAAAGTCCCTTTTACATTTAACGGATAATTGCCTCAGTTTTCAAATATTTATTGTAAACTATTATTAAGAAGGTGCCAAATATATTTAACATACAATCAACATTTCTATTGAACTCCTTTTAAAGACGACCTGCCGTTACATAATAATAACATAGCATAATTTCATCACAAACTAACAGACGTCCATTTTGTGATCATATTTTCTCTCATTAGAAATAATCGATTTTATTTAATCAATCATTGAATTTTATCATAATTACCACTTATGGCACTCTTTTGGTTGTGGATATCTATTATCATCTTTAAAATATTTAGTCCATTAGGTTTAAATATCTATTGTTATAATTTAAATATTTCATTTCAAATGCAATAAGTACGATAGCCATTTCGAAATGACAACAAGTTAGTTAAAGCGACTAAAAAGTCTCATATCGTTTGCTATGACGTAATTCCGCCATCACAACGCTCACACAAACAAAACCTATTCAATATTCCGTAAAATCCAACATCAAAGAGTCAACATTATCCCAAAAACACACTTTCCTTTACCTAGTCCCTTGATGAAACGCACAATTTTACCTACACGTAGAACGAAAAAAACACCCAAAAACGAAGACACACGAAGCCTTGAGAATTAAAAAAGAAAACTCTTAAGGCGCACAAAGTCCACAATGTCAAAAAAGTCTCCGCTGACAAACAGAGTGGATGAAAAAAACTGTACGAACTCAACATTCTTAATTTAACTTGAGTCACTTCACTGTACGCCCCTTGGACGAATAACCATTTGACCTAGAGCCGTGTGAGTGTCGCAATTTAGATGTTTTGCTATATGCTCGGAGGTCATGCGTTTTGGTTGTCTACAGCGAATAAGAGGTGGAAGTAAGAAGTCCCCATTCCTAAGGCGTGTAGGAGTTACGGTCTTATGTGTGTGATACTTGGCCCATTTTACTGCGGTGTATCACCTTAACACGCAGTTTGCGGAAATGTTTCGCCGCCACCGCCGCCGCAGCCGGGAAAATGTTTTTTTATTCTTCTTGACATTTGTGCCGCGAGCGCGGGAACAACGCTTCGTTTCACAACATACAAGAATTACTGTTGTAAATAAATATTTCAAGGCTTACGGAATAGAAACGTATATTCAGAGAGATACGACTCGAGCTGTAATCCGGAACGGGGTGATTGTACAAAGAAATAAGTTTTGTAACTTTTTTACACAGTTGACTGTAATTTTACAACACTTTCAAAAAGTTATCTCAATTCAGACGTAATTCTGGGAAACTGTTTTTGCAAGCCTATTACGAGATGTAATTATTGTGGCTAAGAGTAGTTAGTTGTGTGATGCGGGTTTGTTATGTAGCTTTGAATGTGTTGTTTAAACAAAGCGGCAATCGATAACGCGCACTCACACTAACACGTTCCTCATTATGAGAGTAACTAATCAGCGAGATAGGGAAAAGCGCCATTTTTTTATTCATTAACTACCCTCGGTTTCTTACTACGATGTCCCTTGACGAAGGAACAGTAATTGTAATGGAATAGATTATATTTTTTAATGTTTACTGGGTATAGGGTATATCTTCATGTGGTGATAGGATTATTTATACATTATCATAGTTATTCCAAATTTTATGCTACACATGTTGGCGCATATTTTTAGGATTTTGAACAAAAAACTAAAGTTTTTGGAGGATCGTGTATTCATTCAAAGCTCTAGAGACTTGATACATCACTGGCTTTGGCTTATCGCTTAATTTTGGGTCACGCTGAATCTTAATGAATAAATTAATAGAAGTCTCCGTACGTATGTATCTGCGTAAATGTATCCTCACGGCTACTCATATAAGACACGTTATCCAAAGCTTCAAAATAAATTATATTCACGCTGTTTTGACATGACATCACCAGTTCAAAATTATAAAGAATAAGTCACAGTATTGGTAATAAGATGCCTTCCGCACGAGAATCGCCACTTTATAATCTAAACTACATTGTTTTCTGGTTTATGTTTATTGTAAAGACGTTTGTTGGATCCACGTAGTTTTTGTCCCATCGTCGCCGGCACACGCTGTCGCGCATACACAACTCGATGTAGAAATAAAGCATCAATTTGCATACTTTGCCCCACTAAGTGCGATCACTTGTTTCTGCCGATTCTTCCCATTTACTTGAATTAAGTCAACTCATTTAGAAAAGTAATTAGTGCACATCATTCTTAGCTCACGTCAGCAAATATAAGCTTCTACCTACATACTTGCTCATTTTGAAATTTCCAAGTGGCTCTACCTTTATACAATGTCGCGAAAAACACTTAAACAAAGACAGACTGTTACAAGGTAAAGAAATTCAATGAAACGTCGACGAAATCTCATTTGGCGCGAGTATTCATATTAAAGTGTGCGGCAGTCGGCATGTCGTCAACGCCTTTCTTAAGCATAAAGTGGATGCCTAATTTCAATATCCGAATCGAACGCGAGCCATTCGGAAACTCGCCTTCGGGAATAAATTACGTCAGCTCTTCAATATTTCATCAAGGCGAGAGACCGGGCTGAATATTCAAGACTAGAGGCACACGTAGCGGCACGCGCAAGCCATTTTTCGCGCCTATCATCTCGGTAACAAAACGCACTCATAATTACCCACCCCCGCCCGCCCCCGCCCGCGAACCTCCCCGCGGGGGGAGCGCCGCCCAGTGACAATTATTGATCAAAAATTCTCTCTCTTCTTTCGCAAAAGAAAACTTGGACGGGTTACGTGTCGAGCAAGTGTATTTGATACTTTTAATTAATGATATATTTTGTGGTATATCTTTTTCTATTGTGTCATACTAAGCTGTCGACTCTGTTTTCAGGATCAAAATATCAGCTGATTGGAAAAGATATAAAATATGTATAACTATGAATAAAAGTTTTGTCGAATCAGTTTTATTTAATACCAAAATATAAACAATAGCTACGATATCTTAAAATAAATATATTCAAGGACATGGGTCGCCTAAAAAGTATGTCTTTATGGCACATGGTCGTAAAAATTGTATCTGCTGCTCTTTCTTGTATATGCAACTTTGTGTATCGCGTATAACAAAGTTGCGATCAGTTGTCTCTTTCGACCTCAACCGGAACTAATGAAATGAGTATACGGATGAGTTTAAGTTTAAAAATATTATGTTAAAATCAATTACATCAATGCACATCGGTAATACTGATTTACTTTGAAAAACACACTTTAGATTGTTTTTAAATTTTCATTTGTTCCTGGTCACTTAATTGGTTCGCCATAAAAATCCTTCATCCTTCTTCACTCACATTCAAACTGAATGGTAACAACAACCAAAAGCATCAAGATCACTTACTCCTTGATCCGCGGGCCGGCGTGGCATATTAATTGCACGCGCGGCGCTACCGTCGTCGGCCCAAGACGGGGGGCGCGAGGTCAACCCATGTCGCCTTTGTTTTTGTGCGTGTACCCTTGTCTGTGTGCGTGACGCGCGTAAGGATTACTTCTTAGCTTCCGCGCCACCACGAATAATGATTGCGTTGCCAATCTACCTATATATAAGGGGATTG
Source organism: Bedellia somnulentella (assembly GCA_963576735.1). Classification (NCBI taxonomy): domain Eukaryota; kingdom Metazoa; phylum Arthropoda; class Insecta; order Lepidoptera; family Bedelliidae; genus Bedellia; species Bedellia somnulentella. Next base: position 12,954,353 of record OY755186.1, on the reverse strand, counting down.
GAGTAAAAACTGTCTTGGATGTTGTTTAAGTATGTCGTTTTAGATAAAAAGTGTTTTTTTGCCTCTTATATTAGATTTATAGCGGTGTTGATAGTTGAAGCAATAATGAGTAATAGTAATATGAATACATAATAATTCTGTGTTAGTTTTGTATGAGCTATTTATTTTAGAGATATCCGTAGAAATTGCCATTATGTTGATATAAAAAGAATGTGAAGATTATTATATTCCTAAAACTCTCAATTTTCACTTCAAATCAACACTTATTATAAAGCTGAAAATATATGTTTGTTTATTTTTATTTTATGTTTGTTTTTTTATTTATATTTTTGTGTATATTCATAGACAAACTAATCAGTAATTTAAAAAGATATATCACCAATGGATAGCTGGAAGCTTCAAAATATACATTGGAATATATCATTCAGCGTCTGGAATCCAACTAGAATATAACTTACTAGCTTATACTCACGCCCATTATTCCCATTAGGGTAGGCAGGGACTATCGCTCTCCACTTATCACGATCTTGATAAATATCTCTTACTTACTTCCTTTGCATTCATTATTCTTCTCAGAAATGCTCTTTTATTCTTCTCACTTCGTACCCTTATTATTAGAATATAAAGTTACGATAATGTCATAGGGTTGAACAATGATCATATAACACCACCCTTGTTAAGCAAATGTGGGCCTGTGTGAATTTAAATAAAACAAATCAATAAAACAGTAAACAAGTTTTAAACAAACAAAACTAGAAGTGAAATATTTTTTTATTTATTAACTTTAGTGATGTGATATGCGTCAATATATCATTGGATTTCTCTAGAATAGTTGGACCCTGATGGGCAATGCACAGTTTGTTTTAATATCATTTGTTTTCTATTCCGTCGTATGGACGTAAGTTTAAAAAGTTTCAATACACGCAATTTAAATAAAAATGACAATACGAAAAAAGTATAAAACAGGACGATTCCCAGAATGATTATACTTTGCGAAGAAAAGAGAACAAAAAAAGCATCGTTTCAACGAAGTCAGCTACAAGTATCTATCAAAAGTTTCGATCACTTTTTGAACTGTGCATTTTGTTCCTTTCATATTTTATTTCTGATAAAACTGTTATGTATTTTTTGTGACGTATGACTGTAAATATCTGTTACCTTATAATATTAAAACCTATTTATGATAAAAAAATTAAATCATCATCTTATTTATTGAAGAAATTTATTGAAATGAATGCAGTCCTACTTATGAAATCTGAATATTACCCTTTTTTACATCCAGTCATCCACAAACAAGAAATTCGATTTCAGAGGCAGTGTACTACATTTTATTCATAAATAAGTGATGATGGTGAGAATGTCATGATTGTTTGTCAAGTTCACCTACCAATAATATTTTGAATTCACTTTTGATATAATAAACATATTCCCTGAAAGGTAATTAGTTCATATCTAAGCGAAGCCAATTATAGCATCACAAACCTGTAAAACATTGAGATATTCAAAACTTAACGGATAAACTGACAGTTATAAATAATTAAACTATAAATAGTCTACGTTCCATCGATCGAGCGGAACCTCCCAGCATACTTCGGCTCGACAAAGCAATCACATTGAAAATAGCGTGAAACTCCAATAGCAGCTGATCTTAATATCCAGAGAAGGCGTCTGCCGAACTTCATCCATAATGCAGACGCTCACGTCCACAAATGCAACTATCGAATAAAACAAATCGGAAAAACCGATAGCGTCGCACCGTTTCCTTCGATTTTCCGCGCCTCTGTCCATTATTGTATTTGTGAGCGCACGTATGCAAATCATGCTTCAACCCCAAACACAACGACAAAATATCACTGTTTCCCTCACTCTTTCACTAATTTGCACAGATAGAAAGGAAGCGAGAAAAAGCCAGCGAAATTCGCGGTGTTAATTTACGTATAGTTGGCAATTATAATTTTCGTATTCCACGCGTGTCCATCCCTCTCTTACTTTAGAAGTTTTTATTTCACGTGCTCTTTTGTCCTGCCAAGTAGGGTGGGAGATAAGACGCCAGAGATATGTAGATTTTTTTTAATAAAACCACGCTTCTGTGTGCGCTAAGTGATATGGCTTGTTTTCTTTTTAATTTTGTTCTGTGAATGCGGCGCGCTGCCGCTGGGATCATCTATCACAGCTTTTTATTTTCCCGGGCACACTCAGACGGTATATTAACATTTCGCATGGGATATGAATATTGATTGTTTTCGTCAAACTAATGAATGTGGAGCCTTGATTGGGAGTTGCTACCAAATGAAAATGTGGGGGAGCTTTCTTTTGTTTATTTCGTTTTCATATATTTCCCGGAATTATCATTTATCAACTTTTATTTATTCCTGTAGATACTAAAGTACTCAGAGGTATCGCCAATATATTTTATGATTATGTCGGTCCGAAGTCGAAAGAATAAAAGGCGATGTATGAAAACATTGATAAACGTAAATGAAGCTCGACAAGTTTGCCAGGATAGTATAATGTGGCCAACTACTATAGTGAGTATGTTTACGTATGTATGTATTAATGTATAAGTATTTAAACAAGCATTTAATTAAAGTAAAATTTTAATCGTAAAGCTTTTGTAGCATTCAACGCAAAATGTCTACGGGCGTGCTACGCACTAATCTCGTAGTATGTGACGTCACTCGCATGCTCACGTATGATAGACATAAACGTGCGCATGCGCAACGTAACATTATTACATTGCTTTGATATCATATGTTTAAACAGTTTTCAAAGACTTCGATTAAATGTCATGCTTAAATTATACACTGAATCTGATTTAATAAATCTAAGCAATTAAAACAAGTAAATAACATAACGGCATAACAGAAACAAATGACAAAAACTCAAAACGCATTGCAAATTTCCGTTTCGATAATCTAACACCACAAAGGAATACGTTAATCACAATTAGATGAAATAACTGTATCTTTATAATAAGAAATTAAGAGAGCATCGCGCAGTGGCTAGAAAGCGCCACGCTAATTTCGTTTTAATTTAAAAACAAAGTATATCGAATGTCAGTGCGCACCTATCAGATCGGAACACTCCATCTGTCGATGATGGTGCGTTTTGTGAACCCCGCACCCCGCACCCCGCGACCCCCGCCCCGCAACCCCGCTCACGCGTGAACGTCTACGATCTTACCCGTATCGAATACTCCACCAAATTCCCAATCTCATTAACCACCGCACAAAAATGTCACTAGACCACTTTACTTTACAAACCACTTTTCTTCACACTACCTCGGCGGTACCTCGAAAGTGGAAATCCCACTCAAATTGGTTGGTCGACGATCTATTTTACAGTGGCTGTATAGGAAGTGTGAAATCATAGTGTATTTAGAGGTAGTTGGCCGTGTAAAGCGAAGCGAATCGCGCTTCCTGAATTCACGACGTGATTTTCTTGACGAAAGCGTCGCTCGATTGTCGCTGCCCCTTCAATGGTGTTGGACAATAACCCTTCATTAAAGCTGTCAATGGACATCGTCGAAGCTTCGGCACTTACTCTTTGTAGTATTACTAAAACTGTGGCCCTTGAATGTGTGCGTGTTATGGCAAAAAATTGTAGCTGTAGTTTTTGGTTGCCTAGATATTAAACACAGTAATATACAACAAAAGAATCCATGCACGTTACATAGTAGGTGATTTTAAGCGATCCTTCTAGAAGCACAGCTGAGTAATTTATCTCGTAAAAAATTACATATTTTTATGTATGTAACTAAATATTTGATATCTATATGCAATACTTATAACTATCACAGGATGTTTAGCACACTTAAGCTTACATGTTTACGATAAAATACTAAAGAAACTGTAAGTTTATATAAATTTATTTGAATTTTTGTCTTTAATCAAAAACTGACCTTGAAAATTATGACAAGCATTTCATTTCTCTCCGAACAGCGTAACATCGTTTCAAAAAGTGCAAAGCCCTACTAACCTCCCGACTTTTTTTAATTCTCAATAGTGAGGGGACTCGGGCACAAGGTCACTCCACCCCCGGGCGGCGAGGGCTGTCCACGATCAGCTGTTTTGTTACAACCGTCAAATTATAACTTTTTTATTTATATTTTTGAAGGTTAGCAGCTGATTAAATTGGTTGTACTTTATAAGGATCGCTTTAGGTATGGAAGAAGTTAGGATGTAGCAACTATTTTTACTTCACTTTCAAAGACATTTAACATATGTCTCAGTGATAATGTATTAAACTGGAGTAGAGGTAAGATATGAAGAACCTGTATTAATAACAAGAAGACGTGAGTGATTTTCAAATTTAAAGTTTTATTTGAAGTAAATGAAAAATAATTCCCCATTTCCAACCACTGATTACATAATACTCGCTAACAGAAATGAGAGAAAATTAAAAGAGAAGTTGAAAATATGCAAAGTTAATTGTCTATCACTGCACCGAAGAGCACGCAGTGCAGAAAAAGATTGTAAAAACTTTGAAACTTTAGGGGGCTTTACAAAAGCGCGGGAAGCATAGGGAGGCCAGGGGGAGGCGGGGAGCGGTCATCTCTCCCCCATTTTATCTTCGCAAGTCAAGGGCGCGTGAGGCAGGTCGGTCAGCGGTTATTGACATTCTCTTTTCAAATTTACCTACTTTTCATTGTCCGACAACTTTTTAATGTTGGGCCCGGATAAGGACATTCACCCTAAATGGTTTTATTACCTGAATTCCGCTTATTTACAACCTATTTATTGAGCAAACTTTTTGTTGGGTCACGTTATTGAATGGAGTTTACATTATATGTCAGTTTGCAGCAAGGCCATTTGTATGATATGAACCTTCTAATGTATGATAACATAATTATTGCCAACATAGGCAATATATATTATCATACAGCGACAAAAATGAGGAAGTCATGTTACAGTGATTAAGGTGACTCACTGAACTTAAAATCTTGGTTTGTGTATCATGAGTTGCAGGTGTCGAGGGTTAACGTTGGGTTAAAATTTTCTGTCATGGATCCGTTCTGAACCGATAATTATAGCACTAGTTTTTAGCAGTACGTATGACGAATTTGATAGAAACAACAATGTCAACATGTGTATTCCATATGACATAAAATATATCATCCGGATAGTATCCTGACGCGTAGGTCTTTGTCTAACTTCCAAAAATTGATCCTTATATTTCCGGAAATATATTAAATACATTACCTTGAGTACAGTCTCACTCAACTCAACGTCTAAACTTTCCAAAGACATACACACAAAAACTTCGAAAAGTTTGAGTGACGTGCCCGCCGTCGGCAACTGCCCATATCGATACGATAGTTGGGCAGATAGCAGGAACAAAGCACCCGCTAAGCCCCCACTATTGACAGAGCGTGTGCTACGTGTGAATGTTATCGATAATATCGAGATATGTCCGTGTCGATAACTCGACCATTATCGACGTGCGTGCCGCGCCGAAAATAGCTCGAGCATCGAGATGAGCTTGATTCGGATCACATGATTTCGCTGTTTTACAAGTACCTACATCCTTATAATTAGTTAGATACAGATATCTCTGTTACATGGACTACTTCTACAAAAAACACTAACTAATGGTTGAAGAAATGCGTAAAATAAAATCAATAGAAGTCAATTCTTTTGAGGAAATTAGCTGGCCATTACGTTTGTATATATTTTCATAATATTAAAAAAACAAATTTTGCCCTAATAACAGATCACATTTCAGATCAATTTGACGGTTTCAAAACGGTAGTTTAAAACTATTAATAAATAGTCGCGGAAGCAGCCCATAAAACCTCATTTTAGTAAACAAACAATAGTCATGGCGCTCAAGAAACTATTTTTCCAACGATTGACAGATAAGAGTTCGATGACCCGAGTTTTTGGCGGGAGATCGAGCGCTCGTGCTCATAGACTAAAGTGCTAGTCATATCGGCCGTCCGAACCACAAAGCTAAATCAAATCAAAGATATCTTTTAGGATTACGTTATACATTTAAAATGCTATTATATTGTAGACGCATTGAGAGTATTGATCTTAATAATGAACATGACTTTGATGATGGTATCGCACACGTAAAAGAACTGTATCAAATAGAAGTACAATGACGCTATATGAAATTGTTCTAACTCGGTCCGAATCATCGAGTCACCTATTTAGTGCACGATTTCTAAAGTTAATGCACGTCTCTAAGATGTCGAAATCAATTAAAATTATTTCAGCTCTATTAATGGTGGGTCTCAAAATTTTTCCTAATTGGTTGATGTAAAAAATCTTAAATTTCAATAATTAAACAACATGCGTTCAATTATATTTACAATACTTGGGTTTATGCTTGTGTTTGTTTTGAATATAGCCTTATATATATTTTTTATTTATACCTAAATAATCTGCATAAAAATAAGACAGGTTTTATTCTATGGAGGCTAGAACGTGGGCTTGTTTGAACGTCAGCGAGCCTAGATTTTGTCACAGTTCCATAAAATAATCACTATTTTTATTATTATTTTCATCCTTTTATTACTCAACTCACTCTTAATTACAAGAGAATAATCTATAGTTGCACGAATAACGCAGTGATAAAGATTTTATTCCACATTACAGGTACACTAATATATAAACGAGATCTTACTATTAACCAGTTGTATGATAAGCGATTTCGACTGTCTCCTGTGGTCTCGCGGTTAAGCGCTTGGTTTCAAGTACGGAGGTCTCAGTTAGATCCCCGGGGGGTGGTAACCTTACAAATTAAATTTGTAAGATTTAACCCAGTCTGGAAGGATATTGCAGGCTTGAATCACCTGATTATCCGAAACATAAAATGATTCCGTGCTTCGGAGGGCACGTTAAGCCGTCGCGTCGGTTCCGGCTACTATTACGATAGTAGTTATTAGTCTGCCCACCCGCAATTGGCCAGCGTGGTGGACTATGGCCTAATCGCCCTATACAGGGTAGGCTCAAGCCCCTTGGTGGGAAAAATATGATGTAATGATTTTTGAGGGTTATGAAATTCGATGGTTATCATTATTTTTAATGCCAATGATCGATATGACATTATATAAAATTGTATAAGAAAGATTTTCAAACAACTTATTTTTTAATATGATTATTAACACCAGGTTACAAAGTCACGTGATGTTCAGAAGTATTTGTACCTCTGCCAACCCCTTCGGGGATATTCGGCGTGAACGCTTATGATTATAATGTTATGTTTATGATTATTAATTATATATCGTAATAACAAACATATCAATACATAATTTTATTTACACAAAAAAAAACCTTGTGTCATTATGGTAGTAGCTAATAGAAGTCCTAACAGGTCATCAAATGTTTTATTTTTAGAAATTAAAATAAGTGTCCTTCCTGATTTCCACGGATATTTGGATCGAGCGATCTTAGGATGGTTTAAGCTTCCAAATACTTAGATTGAAATAATCTCGTAGGACCGAATTCCTTAATGAAATGAAGTATAAAGTTTAAAGTATAAAGAATTCTTGGTTCTATCACAAACCAATACGAAAGCGGACAAAAAAGTTTCCAATTCAATAAAATACATACACATGACTTTAAATCACAAAACAGGCGCAGCCAAGCCAGATCTTCCAAATTTGAAATACGGACCACTTATACAAGATTAGTATGGAAAAGATTGTTAAAAAAAAATATCGTTAATTTCGAAGCCACTATTGGGGTTTTTATTGTGGACTAAGAAACACCAAAACCGCAAGTTCCCTCTTACGGCACCCATTGCGAGGAACGGGTTGGTTCTATCCTAAACCTACACAGCTAGAGTAGTCAAACTACCATAGTATAATAAATAAATATACTGATATATCATACACAGATTAAGTTAGTCCCATACCAAGTAAGATTTATTATGGGATTCTAACTCAACGATATATTTAATATGGTAAGGACTATCGAAGGTATAGGACTAGTTGATCTTAACACCAAATGTCAGTTTGTAAGTTGCCCGTCCGATTTTATAAAGCCAACTTTAAGAATAAGGTCAACCGTCTAATCTAGTATGGATGGATGCCTATGTATTACTTACTTACTCACACCCATTATTCCCATTGGGTCAGCAGAGTCTATCAATCACCACTTAGCACGATCTTGACAAATCTCTCTTGCTTCCCTTACTCTTTTATTCTCGTCCAATAAATATTTCTTTCTTTTTTCATTATTAACAAGCTTCGGTTAATGACATATATAACTTTAAAAAATACGAAGTGGCTCAATTCAGGATTTAAAGTAATTCATCCTGCATATGATTCTGACCACATATCTATAAAGGTACTAAAACTTTTTGCCGTGTAGTGTCGGCTAAGAATAACACTACCCCATTTCTTCCGGTGGGTGTACGTAAGAGGCGACTAACGGTATTGGGGCTTTTAAGGAATTTTTGAGCGATGCGGTTGGAGACCCATCACCAAAAACCTTAATTTCACCATCTTTTCCCCAAGCGACTTCCAAAAGTGGCTGAGGAATTTCTGATTCCCTAGCTCTGGTTACCCCTTCAAGGGATTCATAGCCGTGAGTATATATGTACTAAAACTAATAGTATAATTTTGTCATACGAGTAGTAGTTTGGTATACTACCTCTTTGGTCTAGTGGAAGAGCACATACTAAAATTATCTCGGCTCATGATATGGAGCTTCTGGGTCTGGTTCCCGGAAGGTTACCTCAAATTCAATATTTAAAATATGTTCATTACTATACAACACCAGCCAGGGCCAGACCTTCAGCCTTTAAACCAATTATGGAAGTTGGATAAAGAAATAACAGTTGAGTCTAATTTGCATTATATAAGATGGGTAGAGAAAATGAGCACTTTTCAACGCAATGCTAAACCTTTACAGTGGTTGCAGCATTTTCATACTTCATCATTCATTTTTATATTAATAAATGAAATTTCAGCAATGTAGATATACTCATCTCTTCATATTCCCCTTCCCCATTAAACTTCGTGATAAATGAAGCAGCCATGATACATTGCATCATATGGTACAAAATATAAAACGTAGCAAAGTTTTTAAACATATGATTAAGCTCTTGGAAACTGAACTGTTATGGTTTATTTCCAAGGAATATCATAACTTAAGTGGTCACCTATTAAATATTGACAAATATACGAAAAAATATATTAAATAACTCAAGACAGTAAACTGTTTATTTGGTCTTATAAAATGTTTAATTTAAGGCCATCATCAATTCAAACATAATGAAGTATTCAAAATCACCAAATAGGCAATTTGATCAAAAAATATAAAAAAACTACATATCAACTGAAGCGTAGCAAGACTATGATTGGTAACTGATATGCAATTAGAGAGGTGAAATACGCGATATAAATCCTGTAACGTAACTAACAAGCCTGATTAAAGGTTTCAACACAAAAACAACTATGGGCGTGTGAAGTCAACATAAAAAATCGTATCACTCCCACCTCTGACCATTCGATACAAACAAAGTCAACATGACACTTTTCCGATCGATTTAGACTTTATCTCTCTGTTGTTAAGGGTTATAATGTGTACAATAAATATGGCAGTGTAGTAATGGACACACCACGCCTCGTCACTCGTCATTGGCAGAAATAAAAACGGCGACCACGCGTAACTTGTCACGTCTCGATGGATCGAGTGCGAAATCGTGCAACTGTGACAATGTGTTAACTGACCGTTATAACTGGAGCTTACCCTGCCCGGCCGACACAGCGCAGTCGCACCATAACTCATTAGCAAAGGGAACGGACAAAGCTCAAAATATACTGGATACGTTATAATTGTACACAGAATTCGTGCCGTTACGTCGTCGCCGTGCCTTATGAAACGAGAGTTGAAGCTTCAATGAGCAGACGTGAACCCGCAATAGAAAATTTTCTATCACGTTGAGAAATTGCAAATGGCGTCGCAACAATCGAGATGTAAATCGGTATCTCCGTTATTTTTATGAAAAATCGATTGTCGGTAATCGATTGGTCACTGTAGCGTTTGATTTACGCAGTCACTCCCACGGTCCTGAACGGACGTGAGTTATACTCACTGTGACAGAATTCCAAACTACTTTTTGAACCTTCACACAAATATCCAGCACGTTTCTACAACGTATTACACGCCACTCATAGGGCCTATTTTACAGTAATTCGATTTACGCTCCCAAATTGCAAGCACGAAATCTAATGAAGTTGGTTTCGCCTCAACCCTTCCACAGAATTGATACTTTTCTTTTTGGAAAATCAAAATCTATCATTTCTAATTGGAAGAGTAAAACTTTTCCGTTCAAAATTGCAATTAGCATTCTGAAACTATATATTTTATTACAATCGTAACCACATTTGATTCTTACTAAGTGTTTGTATATTGATGAGTTATTTGTATTAATGCTGTGATATGTATTATTATTGTAGAAAGTATAGGATTTGTGTGAGTCATGCAAACTTTTGACCGTTCAGGAATATACAGAAATGTATTTGCCTTACGGTTTGCCGATTTTATTTCATCCTTTTTTTTTCAAAACTTCTCTCCATTTCTCTACACCATCTTTCCATTTCTATTTCACCTTCTTCATTCACGTCACATACTGTACTTTATTCTTCTTTTTCTCTACCCATTTTTAAAACGCACATACATCTTATATATTACCAAAATTCTTATTTCAAACTCCCGTCAATCCACAGACAACTGAAACAACATAGCGCAAACTTATCTACAAACTTTTAACAATTAGCATTCTTGTTAGCCCAAAAGCGCTAGTTCACGACGTTTTTTTAAATCGCCCCGGTGTACCGAGCACAGTACAAAAGATACAAAATTTGCAGACGTGTTGCAGTGTGCGCTGATTACCGTCTGCACGCGATCAAGTGCGCCCATTAGTGCTACACAACACGTGAATACTCCACACTTTATATTTTTATTGAAGCATGTATGTTAGACAACGAATTTTAAGTACGTTTGGGTTTGTATGGATGTATAGGGGTTATTGGTTTTAAGAATTTAAGGTTCTTATTGGATTCCAATGGTTACAAATTATGGTCCCTGTACAATCTGTAACTTTTATCTTTGCACTGAAAAAGTTATGTCAGTTTATGAAACTGCCTATTTGGCAATAATTGTACATGTAATGTTAGAAAAGCTAATGTGAGCTTTGTAGTACGGTGCGGTTTTCAGAGATAAATAATTTTTTGTATGTGAATAAAAGTTATCACCAGAGATGTACAAAATAGGTTTAAAAAAGCATTTAAATACAAAATGCAAAATACTTTACAAATTTCCTATTTCAAATGCAAAATACCAAATAGTTTTACGTTTTGTTTTTCAAATGCTAAATGCAAAATAGGTATTTTCAAAATAAAATACTTTTTGACTATATTTATCAGTATGCGTATCAATAAATTCTGTTGTTATTAATAATAATAATACTCACTTAAAATAATGTAAAAAAAACTAGACTAACGAAAAGAAAAGGAAAGACTAAACAGTCTAAACATCAATTTTCTTTATTTAATACGCTTTTTAACAATACCAGTTGTTCGAATAGATCATCATCATCACTCATTTTTCTTCTGTGGGGTCTCATAATCATCCCACCATACGTAAAAAGTCTTTCTACTGGTGATGAACTAGGTAGGGATGTGTTGTATTTTAAAAATACTTTTTTTATTGTGGGATATGCGTTTAGCATCTCCAGACTTGTGCACTCATCCTTCAAAGTGTATTTTGTATTGTAAAAAGTGTTTTGCATTTTGAAATGAATATTAAAAATACAAAATACATATCGAAAGGTATTTCAAATAAAATACAAAATGTTTCTTACTAAAAGGCATTTAAATGCCAAATACAAAATAGGTATTTTGCATTTTGTACTTGCATTTTAAATAGAAGTATTTCAAATAAATCGCATCTCTGGTTATCACTTATATATGCTTAGAGATTTGCCTTCCCTACCCTATGTAATCAAAATTCGTCAGTTCCAAAAAATCTAGTTTATCGCGATGCATCGTCCATAATTAAAAAGTCAAGATTAAAATGTATTAAAAGTAAGCAGAACTTAATCAAAGAAGACTCCTTATAGCCAATGACAAATTAGCAAATAAATCATGTTTATGATATTGAGATAAGAAAATGTCATTAGTAATGGAAACGCATCTTACTCAAAACTCTCTGCAATAAATGGTTCAGGTTCTTTGCTATGCCATATTTTTTCAAACTACAGAGATACTAAATGAATTAACAATCTTTGTACCTAGATTTCTTAGTGGTTATATGAGTGGATATTAAAAAAGGTTAACATAACGTTAATTATGTTATATATACGTAACACAAATTTGTTAATATTAACAATAAATATTAAAGTTATGAGTGAGAAAATCGAGAGCAACCCTTTATCACGTTTACTTTGTCCGGATACAAAAATGGTATATTCTGACAACAGGTGAAAAGATTTTACGAGACGTAGAAGCCTCTGCCTCCAATTAAGTATTCTCTACCACTGTGCATGAGTGGTAGAGAATACTGACTTTTTGTTTCTCCACCATACAAAACAATCAGATTTATAATCTCACGTCATTTAATAGTAGAAAACTTAAATCCAAGGAAATGAAAACTTACCTCCACAATAACAGGTGAAACTTAAGTGTCAAATTAACTAATAAACCCGATGTGAAATGATGATCGGTGTATTGTTTCGGGCATATCGAAAACACGGGCAAGTCGGCAATTATACAGGGTGCGGGCCGCGCCTGGCACCGAGCGGTGTGTACCCGAATTTACGCCCGAAGAAATCATATACAGGTCTTATTAAATTCTCAGCATGTTCCATCTTTCATTTATATGTTTTTGTTGGTTTGTTCTTTAGAATAACTTATATGTACCATTTAATTGGCGACAGAACAAAACTTTTTCTAAAACGTGAGCTTGTGTAGTTAACTCCTATAGGGCAGTATTTTCTAGTTTGGGAGATATTGCAATTTATATTAAACAAGGGCCTCATAATATATGTTATCGAAGAAAAATAAAAACATATTCTTCCAATTTCGCCGACTTTCGCACAAAATATACTTATTATTATCCTAAAAAAAGTATCACTGTTAGTTTCAGGATTTTCATTTTCACATTATGATCTAAAATAAATGCCAGTCTACGTACCCGGGAAAAATAATAGAACCACCTTAGAGAATAATTGTTTTTTAATGCTTAATATTGATAATTGACTTTTCTGTATTAGAGGAAATGAATTAAATTTAATAACCATACAAAAACAGTAAAGTGAGGTGAATAATGTGTTATATTAATAAAATAATTCCGAAACTAAACAACTAGATCTCATTTATATATATATATATGGATATATATAAATATTTCTGGTGGGATATATATATATATATATATCCCACCAGAAAAGATCACCCTGTAGCCATGTTAATATCAGAACGTATTAATTTGCATTTGTCGTGTATTGCCTCGTATGAAGTTGGCGTGCAGACCCATTACTACCCCAATATCAACACTAACACAATTGTACAAAGTCCATAATCGTAAATCCAATCAAAACGATATATCTTAATGAATCATAGCTCCAATAGAGCCGGTTACGTAAACTGTGGTCATTAAAGACCGAATTTAAATTACAGGTTACTCCTTCCTATTATGAGTTTGACAAATATTTTTTGATTGTACACAGTTGTGGGATATTGATGTTAATTTTATGAACAAGTTAAGCAGTAATGGATTGCATGCGTTTACTTTTTGTGAAATGTGTTTCTGTTTGTTAACACTATTGATTTTGAATAAAGAAACATTCAGATATATTTACACACGTATATATTATACTTGCGAATTCAGAGTTTAGTCATTAAGCTTTGAATTTGATTCGGTAACGTCCCCTGATATGAATTTATTCTAAATAGACGATAATAAAAAGTTTAAAAAATATTCCCGCGGCCAAGATATTCATTATAAATTAGCATGTTAAATTACCACGTGTTCTCCTGTAAAACTTACTGGGGTTGTCATATTAGATGTCTTAAGGATATGGTGCTTCTGAGAGATTGGTGAGCAATGTTCCTGTACACCCATTGCCAACCATTCAACTGTCAAGAATCAATTAATTGACTGATGATTTGTTCCATTTCGAAGTTTAGGTTCCATGATCATATTTACAGTACATAAAACATAACAAAACTGAAGCCAATTTCGCTACATGACTACAGCCTAAAACACCAACACACTAAATAGAGTCACAACTTTCTCGGTTGTTACCTGACAAAAGAACTACCTGTCAAATAAATAGAAAACAATATTTTTACAGGCGGAGACAGCTTTTGTAAGTTGTAACAGACACCGATACGTTTTGCCATGTTGAGGTTGTAATTCAATTGTATGGAAATAGGGACTTTGCCGACAAAGTGTTTTTTTTTCACCAAACTAATGTGTTTCCTTTAAACACTCTTTACGTACTAAATAAACATACCATTTCGTTTACAAGCAAAGTATGCAACTAATTTGGGCGTCGAATGTTATGTTTTTGTATGAGAAATCTTTCATATAATGTTTGTTTTTATGTTGACTTCAATTTTAAAAAAAGGCACATTTCCTTTAGGTTGCATGTCGGTCACTTTGGGCATCCCAAGAAAAACATTTAATAAATTTAAATGAGGCGTGAGTAGTTAGCATGGAGTACGTATGCAAAGTGGCAATCAAAACCTTCTGCCGATCGCTTTACAAATGAAAACCAACATTTAGATAATATATTATTATTATTATTCCATTACTTGATACATCTCTTCTTATCATCATCTTGATACTCATATGAACACTATTAACTCGATACTGAAATTTGACCTCCGTATCACACATTCACAGATTACAGATGTTTTAGAATTAACTACTACAACTATCACTGGTAGCATGAGGCTTGTGAGAGCGCGTTTGACACATGAGAAGTGAGAAACTGACAGATTGCTCATACAAAATCTGTCAGTATCTCACTTCTCACATGACATACTCGCTCTCACACGCCTCATGCTACGAGGGCTGGACCTATAATCATACTAGTAGTATTATAAATGCGTATATGTAATACTTTTATGGCTGCATATACTAAACTCACTTTATTAATTCTCATTTGGGTACGCAGAGACTATCAATTGCAGTTTTGTAAGAACCTGGGAAACCCCTGGACTGTACATAAGTACATAATACACTCGCGCCATTATTAAAAAACATTACTTCAATCACTTGTTTTTCTTTTTCAAAAATCATAGAACATTCAAATTAAGAAATTATATCCTTTCGAATTTGGAATGTGCAGTCAACAAATGTAGCGACGCAATAAAAAACAAATAAAGGAGGTTATTAATGAGGCTATAACTCAATTAGGGTTGGCTGCTTGCCGTGGGTCGGACACTCACTTAGCTGTAAATATAAACGACATTTGACTTACGTGACGAATTCCTGGTAACATAATTGTGACCACCTCGAATTTCATTTTACAGTAACAATATTGTTTTATAACTGTTCTGTTTGCTGAACCTTTTTGGCCTAATTTCTGTTTGAACCACAACAGTTGCTGGTAGTATTAAGTCCAAGAAAGAAGCATGTTGCAGAAAAGTCTTCAGTTATTTTTGATAATTGAAACTAATAGATAAATAATTAAGCATTTTTATTAAGATGTTGTTTTAAAATATATAATGTAGCAGTTTCAAATTTTCAACTTCCAAAATCAAACTTTATAAGAGCTACTATTTGCTAAGATTGAGCGAGTGCGCATTGTATGACATAGGCCTGCATGATCTTCTTTAGGGGTCCTTTCTACCCTCTATCCGATTTAGCTTAGGTACACACACCTTTGCCCCGCCAGGGCGGCCATAACACACATATAGTCATGGTAAAGCCGCACACGGGCCACAGGGCCAGCAGAAACCAATCATTTCGAAAAATAATAATAAATAAATATTAAGGGACATATGACACAGATCACGTTAGCCCCAAAGTAAGTGCAACTTAATGACTTGTGGTATGGGATACTCACTCAACGATATATTTAATACAATATAATACACATATAAATAACATCCAAGACTAAGAAACACCGTTTATGCTCATCAGATAAATGTTGCCCTCAGCGGGGATCGAACCCGTGACCTCTAGACCCAGAAGCTAGTATCCTAAGCACTTGGCCACGAACGTCGTCAAAATAAATAGCCCTATTACCAAATACCACAATCTAGAGTTAATTCAATACTTCATACAGCATTACGACACAGAAACTATGAGCAAGGAGGTTTACATGAGTAAAGTTTTGAGTTTGCAACACTCACACACCTATACAACCTCAACTTAAACGGTCTGATTTAAGTAACATACAAACTTGAGTCCCTCTTGATCAACGCCTTATCAATTAATCTCTACTAGTTGGTTTAACTGACTATGAAGACATGAGTTTCAGTCGAGCCGTGGAACTTTCAAAACAATTTACTTTGATATATGCTCAGTAAGCAGTTTGGTAAACTTAATTGAGGTATCTGTATTTGTAGTGTTACTAAGCAGGTGTTGTTTAGAAGTGGAACGAACTTTGACAAATTAAAGATTGGATAATTCAGTGCCAAATTCGAGTTTAAAAAAATATTTGACTATCTAATGCTACTGATATAAATATTTATTCGTTACTTTTAATGATTTATATTTTGTTACTGATAATAACCCGCCTCTAATATATAAGCCTCTGTGGTCTCGCGGTTAAGCGCTGGGTTTCAAGTACGGAGGTCTCAGTTAGATCCCCGGGGGGTTGTAACCTAACGAATTTAATTTGTGAGACTTAACCCAGTCTGGAAGGATACTGCAGGCTTGAATCACCTGATTTTCCGAAAATGAAGATGATTCCGTGCTTTGGAGGGCACGTTAAGCCGTTTCGGTCCCGGCTACTATTACGGTAGTAGTCGTTAGTTTGCCAGCGTGGTTAACTAGGGCCAAATCGCTCTATATAGGGTAGGCTCGTGCCCCTCGGTAGGGATACGAAGGGACTGTGAGGATATAACATATATCTAAATTAATTGAAATTTACTATAATTTTAAATTACTAAATATTTTGCAAACTACAAAACAGTTAATTGGTTTTGATTTTGCAAGGGCTTTCATTTGTATAAATGATTTGCCCAGCTGTCTAACAAATGTTATTTTGTCAATGATGACGTAAGCACTATGTCTAAAAATCTTGCATTTCTAATATATTTGTATTAATATTACTCGATACAATTGTTAATACATTGTGCTATTCGGGTGTAAGGTAAATATTATAGCTTGAGTTCATTTACACAGACTGAAAAATCCATGATTTGGTAAAATATACGATCTAATATTAATTTACTTAAGTGATTTATAATTGAATATTTGTTTTTATATTCAAGTTTTATAAAGCATGTATTTCTAACAATATTTTTGTAACACTACTTTTTTTTTATAAAAGACAATAAAAAAAGTTCGTGAAACAAAATATCTATTACTGAACTTTAACTAGGGTAAGACTTGTGGAAAAGTGTGTTATGTTTAATGGAACATACTAGCACGACACGATGACTGCCGAAAAATGCTAATGTCTTCGATACTATCAACGAACGCGTGAGCCCGCAACCACACTACCACGCATAAAGGTAACCCTTAACTATCTGATAAACTTCCCACCCACTATAACCTGACACCGCATCCCTCTCCCTTATCACCAATTTATAGACCCTCGTACGCTAGCCACTCGCTGACATGCGACTGCCTGAAATATGTGAAGTGACGTCACATTTATGTTGGCCAATCCATTAAATGTTCTTATCTTAACTTCCGAAATTTTCGTGTGTTCGCCGTAGCGCAGGTAAACGATGTTTAACTCGATGGTCCGAATTGGCTTTATGGGTACACGACATGGCATTTTCTTTGTTTTTGGACACCTTCGTAAAGTGATTCGGATTAAGTTATATAAACTTGTCCCCTAGATAAGTGGGAACTAAATGGGTTTACAGTATTTCACATTGTATGCTACACGTACGTGAAATATAAGGTAGAATACTAAGTATACGGAGTGTTGGGCAATCCATAATAATCTTTTACAAACAACTTTTGCCCCTCCCTACTACCATAGGCAGTACTACTAGAACTGTCGGTAAATTGGTGATTTCGAACTTCTGAGTACCCTTGTTTGGAATTATAACAGTGTAGATAGCTACTTTATTAAATAAGTCTTATCCAAATTAGTAACATGACTGGCATAAAATAAGAGGCGACTAAAGGTCTTTTTAAGTGGTTATTGGGCGATACGGTTGGAGACCCATCACCAACGATACTTTATTTCTACCATCTTCTCCTCTATGAACTTCTAAATGTGGTTGAGGAACTTCTAGCTCTGGCCTTTTTTGGGATTAATGGCCGTGAGGCGTAGTGGACAATGGGCCAAATCAACCAATCAGGTATGGCTAAGTCCCCGATGGGGTCATATATGGATTGTTAAACTGCTTATGGATGCCTTTAATAATTTAGTCATAAGATAGATAATCGTTAGTTAGTATGTAGATCCGATATTATCAATAGTATCAACCCCATTTCAACAAATGGAAAATCCAATTCAGTCATTCAATTATCGGTCAATGACTCAATTGATTCTTGATTGTATTGTTCGTTTCAGTTATGTGTGCGTGGTGATTCTTAGTTATAAGAATAAGATTAAGTTGTAAGAAATCTAGCTTTCATTAAGCATTTATGGTGTGATTAAGCGATCAGGGTAGTCTCTTTAAAACATACATACATATATTATAAATAATAATAATCGGGATTAACCAATGAACATTTTTAATCACTTACGCCATATGTTTGCCCGACGTTTCGGCACACCTACTGGTGCCGTGGTCACGGGATAATACATACATATACTCGCGGCCATAAATCCCAAAAAGGGGTAACCAGAGCTTCAAAACTGGAAACTGGGTAGAATTGGATAGTGACATTCTAAGCTGGCACTACACGACGTTTTAAAACGAAACATGATAAAGTTTCAGCCTCAATTATACTTTGTTTTTCTTCTTGTAGGTGTGTTTTTAATTAGCAAAAGCTAAATAACATTTATTTTTCACGTCTATCCGTCTATATCTGTAGTCTTGTTTCAAACTCATTCACACGATATGCGCCGGCATTAAACTTGTTCGTGCTCTTTTTACTTTTTTGTGTTACGTTCAGCCAGTTAAAAGTTTGGCGTTCAGTTGTTTTGTGAAATAACCACTATTAGCGCTCGCCTCCGACTTCGGTTTGGGAATATTACGGAAAGCCTGTTTAGTGGTTTGTATCGAAACTTTGGCGGCACTTAACGAAGCTGGATTTGACTGATTATAACCATCGCTTATTAAATCAAACTTTTATAAGCCGCAGTATTTTGATAAAAGAATCATAAAAAAATGTTTTTTTTTAGTTTTTTGTGTTTTTTCTTCATTATTGAGTTATCTATTTTAAATAAGCACTATATTCGCACAGAGTGGCAACAGGCCTGCCTCTTTTGACTTGAAAACACGCAACACTAGAGCTAAATATTTTATAATAAGAACCAGGAACATCGCGACGCCTTTGATAATGCTCTGATTAAACGATTTAGAACAGAATAGAAAAAACTTTTTTTTGCACATCAAAACACAATATTATTTATAAAATATAATGAAACAGTATTTATTATCAAGAAATGCAATTGACAATTATAGCATGATATTGAAAAGCAGTTCTATCTGTAATCTAAAGTGATAGTAAAAAGGTTCCACCCCTTACCAAAGCTCACATATCGTGAAAATAAATTTCAACTCGCCATGCTCGCCCGCCGACGTGTGTTGAACACAGAGTAGTGATAAGGAGAACACGCAAATGTTCGTTTTCGAATACCACCTATATTTTGGGCGTGTGTACTCTGTGATACACATCTGAGTTATTAGTACAGTGCTGGCAATAGGCCTAAATCTAAAATACGGAATACGCGATTGGAAACTTTATCAGGAAATTTCGCAGTTGATCGTCTACAATTTTGCTAGATTTTAGTATCTACGTATGTATTTAATCACGGCTGTAAACCCGAATCGGGATAGAAGTACACAAAAGAGAATTCGTCAATAGTCATCAATACTAAGGAAAATATGATTAAGTTAAGGATCCCTAGTCATAGATCAAAACTTTTCAGAAACCGAATTAAAAGGTTCAATTTTCTGCTGCAACATACAAGAACTGCACAACGTTTTGGATAAGTCCTAGCTCTCATCTCTTGATATACTAAATATCTATTATTATGTTTATACAAATAGGACTGAGCAACGCTTACAAATACAGCCATAAAATTAACTTACAACGCAACACACACAAGATGCCCTCATCCGGAACAGAACCCAAACCCATGCCATGTTAGGCCACCAATGTAGTCAATATGTCATTCAAAAGAGTAATAACCATTGGCAACGATTTAATTCTTCTCAAAAGCACTTCTGTCGTGGGTATTAGTCTAAGCCTATTTGGTTTTCTGGGAAGTGCTATATTTTACTTACCAGCTGTTTGTGATAGCCTCAAAGAGGAGTGCACCGCACCCGCAGTTATGTTATTATTTAATCGTGTCTTTGTCTTTCGAGAATCTTTTGTTAGGAATGAAAGTTAACTGACCATAAGCCTCATCTGCTGAATTTCCTATTCACGTGGGATTTTCTTGAAAGCTCAAACTATATAGTGTACTACTATAACCTAATAATACTAACCACAAATCCCAAATCACAATGCATTCAATTTTTTGCAAGTTAAGTAAAAAAATAATTGAAAAATAAAGGATAGCTAGTGCGTTCGTATATAGATGCGCCATATCGCCAATTAATCGTGACATGTGAATTCTACATGCGGTGATATGCATGCATGTTTTAATACAAAAATAAAGCATAACTACCACTTGAAAGTAGAACATAAATCTCGATAAAAAAGCACGGCCATCAACAAAAGCAACATACCCACGAAATACATCCAATTCATAAAGCCGCTACGAAATGCAAATAGCCAGCCCGCGTAGGTGAACTTTCAAGTTGCAAACTAATCTAAGTCTTATTAATATGATGAATAACCTCTCATTATAATATCAATACATAGCATTAAGTACAAAGTTAAAGATGTGAAAGAGAAAAAGTTACCTAAAAAAGAAAACAAACGCGTATAACCGCACTGGTCCTGCCAGGGAAAGCAAAGCTGAAAATACTAGATAACTTCATATACATTTAAAAAAAAAAAGAAAAAACTAAGTGCTGAATGACGCTAACCTAACCTTAATCAACACTAACAACTATGAATCCCGAAATAAAAAGGGTTAAACTTAGTTTGAAATTAAAATGGTAAATAAAGTAAAGTATTTACACTGGCAAGTAAAAATATGATATTTAAAACACAAACAAGTAATTGATGGTCACCCTATGAATAAAAACAGCGCAAAAATAAACATGCATCATGCATGTGTTATAAAATTTGTTCAGCATAACAACCACTTGAAAGTAGAACATTGAACTCGATAAAAAAACACGGCCATCAACAAAAGCAACATACCCACGAAATACATCCAATTCATAAAGCCGCTACGAAATGCAAATAGCCAGCCCGCGTAGGTGAACTTTCAAGTTGCAAACTAATCTAAGTGCTGAATGACGCGAGCAACTTGGCAGACAAGTGGCGACGAGGAAGGGAGATTCCTTTTTTTCTGGAGTCTTCAAGTTGTAGTAGCGATGTGAGCATCGCATGCATGGGTAGCCGGACTAAGGTGTTGCAGATGCGACAGAGGTGTATGACTGAGAAAGTCTTATGAATATGGTGAAAGACTAACATAACATGTTATGGGCAGAACAAGAGCTGATTCAATAATTTTTATTGAATTTTATTTTTGTTTTAGAGGGTAAATTGTATGGAAAAAAATACTTTATACTAACAAAATACCTAAAATATATAATTTGGAAATGTACCATATACTATTGATAGGAATTATTAACTAATGCTCTCTTTAGCTTGAACATAAAACTTTATAATTATGTGTCTGTGCGTTGCTATGAAAAAATTAAAAAGAATATTTCACAATTCAAATAAAACGTGACATAAAAATACAAATGATATCGCTGATTTAAGTAGACGTTATTTGACAAAATGTTTTGTCATAGCTGCTGCGGTGAAAAGGAAATTCGCCACGTCTCGAAATAAACGTAAATAAAACTTGTGCTATTAGTTCCAATGCAAGTGTTGGCATTAAAATCTGTGAAACTAGATTCTATGCAAATAAAATGATTCTAACAATAGATATAACAATCACGAATTGTATTGTAACGATACTGACTTAACAATAAAACTTGATCAAAGAAATATTACCCTTTTTCTTCTAAAGTATTCAAAGAAAGTATTGAAAAAAACAGTAGAAGGAACTATTTTCAATTGTAGTATATTAAAATTTCTTTAAACTGAGTATATTGCTAATTGAACACTAAATTCTGCCGATTCTGTATGATCCGATATCAAGAAAACGTTAAAAATTGCTATTTAAAATAGTGTGACCCTTATCGCCACGTACGCCACCTGCAGGTTGAAATGGGCTAGTACTATTCTAAGCCTATAATTATACTACATAGCAATATATATGTATAACATTTTACATTTGTATAATATAAGTTCAAATAAATACCTTCATTTAGATAGTGTGGAGCAAATTACCCCGCCGTATTCTATGTCTAGTCTAATCCATATGCTTAGTCTTTGTCTCACAGTATTCCCCCGCGTAGAAAGCGGACTCGAGGCAAATATTCATTTTGCTCCGACTATTCCCAGCATATGTTGAGATCAACATGCATTACCTTTGCACTCGTTATATTTTTATGCCAGCTCTCTACGAGCATTTGCATTTATATTTTATTTGTTGGTTTGCTGAAGAAAAGAGAGTAAAAGTAGACGTTCGCTTGTTGAATTAAAACTTTGAGTTTTATTTTTACAGACATTACGTACATATGCTCAGGGCTAAAAATCTTTAAAAAAGGGGTAGTCAGAGCTTTTGAATTGGAATTTGGAGGGAGGAAAAGATTGTCCTTAAAACCACAATACCCTAACCGACTCCAATGATGGCACTGAACGCCATTTTGTCATTTGGCGCTCAATTCAAAGGACCAAATTTCCGCTAAACAAAGTACTCACGCACTAGTCGACAATCACAAGCCTAAGCCTAGTTTGTTCAAATTACCTAAAACTTCCTAAGTTTCTTTCATTGTCAGTATAATTTTTAGTAGCTCTTAAAAAACATTTACAAATAAATCAAACATTTAAAATATCACTGGTGTAACTACTGATCTACATAGGTCATAGTATCATTTATTACAATTACAACAGTAATCAAATCTTCCTTTTATTTAAGAATACAACTAAACCAGTTTGAAGCCCTAGCTACTGTATTAAAACACCAGTTTATCTAAAAGGGTGTCGAATAAAGCTAATAAACAAAATATTTCATGCATTTTCATATTGAAACAAAAAGTATTAAATCACATGTGAAAATTAAACGCCAATAAAAATATCTAAATTGGACTTTACCGCGTTGAAATAAGAGTGATGATGATAAAACTTTGGTTATGAGGTTGGTCAATTAGATTTTATCGTGTTCACATAAATTCGGCGCACGTAGTACTAATTTGAGATGATGTATGGTGCACACACGGCCGACCGTAATGTATGGCGTTTTTATTGATCCGCTAATAGGAATAGAAGACTTTAATTTGCTTCTGAAGGCTGGTATTCATTTACTGATTAAAATGTTATTTAATTATTTGCGTTGATGTGCAATCTTTATAGCGTCAACCATTCATATATTCTTAAGGCTATATAAATCCCGAAAAGGGATGAAATAGTGCTTTGAAATTAGAAATTCTTCAGCCACTTTTTAAGGTTTTCTCTTCCATCTTCTCGGAAATTTAAGTCGTGAACGTTGATTTTGAAGAAGAAGAAGAAAAAACGTTTATTTGTTGCCAGTCGCACATAAACATGTAAATTTTTTTACAAAATAAATCAAGGACAAAAACATTTAACAATAAAAATAGTGTTGATCTCACATAATGCGCGAAAACAATAAAATGGCGTCTGACTCAGCGTTGTCGTTGTGAGATTATCATTTCTATATTTCTTTACATCATTTCTTATAAAGGTTTGTGAAAAGGCAATCAGTTATTGAAGGCACTAGAACCTAATCATAATTTACAAAACCATACCACTTCGGTAATGTGACATTCCGTTTATTCAGTGTGATGTTTTTCAATAAAGCCGGATATAGAGAGGAATGAATCCGATGATTCCTGTGCGCAACAAGTCATAATAACCTCGAAGCAACCAGAGAAAGCCTATTATCTAATTTTGCATACATACATACATATACTCACGGCTGTAAATCCCTACAAGGGGTAGCCAGAGCTGAGGAACTAGAAGTTCCTCGGCCACTTTTGGAAAGTAGAGTGGGGAAAAGATGGTAAAAATAAAGGTTGTTGGTGATGGGTCTCCAACCGCATCGCCCAAAAATCCCTTAATAGCCCCAATACCGTTAGTCGCCTCTTACGTACACCCACTGGAAGAAATGGGGTAGTGCTATTCTAAGCCGACACTACACAGCATCTAATTTTAATGTTTTACAAATTGAAGGTATTGCAATAAATTTGGCCTATAAAGCAACCGAATTATTAAAAGCCCAAATTCACACATGAAATATTTCGTCCGCTCCACTCCGTCACGCAATCCGCTTGTTACAGAGGGGTAGGCGCCGCCAAATTAAACTCACATTTGTAACATTCGGAAATGGAAATGCGTGCATGTAATATGCTTGATCCGTCATTCATTACATTTGCTTTTCAGATTGTGGAAATTTACGATACCAGAACATTTTGTACCGTTAACACTGAACAAAATAGTCTAAAAATTTTAGAAATTGTTTCTCTAAATATCTAAAATTGAAAATGCATTTGAACTATTTGCCGTGTAGTGTCGGCTTTGCCGTGTAGTGTCGGCTTAGAATACCACTACCCCATTTCTACCCGTGGGTGATCGTAAGAGGCAACTAAGGGTATAGGGGCTTTTAAGTGATTTTTGGGCGAAGTGATTGGAGACCCGTCACCAAAACCGTTTATTATTACCATCTTTTCCCCAATCAACTTCCAAAAGTGGCTGCGGAATTTCTCATTCCAAAGCTCTGGCTACCCCGTTAAGGGATTTATAGCCGTGAGTATATGTATGTATGCATTTGAACTAACAAGTATGAGTAGAAACTTCATTTATCAAAGAGAGTTTCTTTTAATCATTTCTTGTTTTCATATAACATAGACGCATAAAATCATTAAAGTGTTATTCGTTCCTAGATCTTTATATTCAAATGAAATCACAATTAGCCAGAGCGTCTCAATAATCAAAATTTTTGCTACTATTTTGATTTTATGTCTTCTTCTTCTTTGGGTGCCATCTCCTATCGGAGGTGGGCTATCATTATGGCCATTTTGGCCCGTGATGTTGCGGCGCGGAACAATTCGATGGAACTGTAGATTTTATGTCAGACTTATCTAATTGTTCACATTGATAAATATTTTTTTAATAGAAAGCTAGAGAGAAAAGTAATTTATTTGACAATAATAATTACAACAATTTAGTAACAAGTGAAATAAATGAATATTTGAATAACTAATATGGTTTTCAGTATAAATGAAGGTGCGTTTTAGTTAGGCTTATTCGCTTGATAATTTTCATAAAGACTTCACTGAATATTTTTTTAATATGAATAAATCAATTTAACACTCGTAACTCAAATATTTTACGTACTTTTGTCAAAAAAAAACAAAAAAAAATATATTTAATATAACCGAAAAAGAAACGAAACCAGCTTTTGGAATTTTTGGAATGTGGTCATAACTCACATAACTTTTTTGTGATACAATGAAATATTATTTTAGAACCCTAAGCCTGGAAGTTAGTAAGTGCATCGTTTGGTTTCCCACTCATGAGTCGCGCAAATAAAGTATCGCGAAGTCACGAAGCTACTGCCGCCCTGGCCATACATTTGGTGATAATAATCTTTACCGATATATTAAGAAATAATATACTTTGACACATTAATTTTCTCTCCAGTTGTTGTGCTTCTCTTCTTAACGTCTGAAAGTTCCAACCAGAAATTCAGAATCAGTAAACATACATACATATACTCACGGCTGTAAATCCCTAGAAGGGGTGGCCAGAGCTAAGGAATTAGAAATTCCTCAGCCACTTTTGGAAATGATAGTGGGGAAAAGATGGTAAAAATAAAGGTTGTTGGTGATGGGTCTCCAACCGCAACGCCCAAAAATCCCTTAAAAGCCTCAATACCGTTAGTCGCCTCTTACGTACACCCACCTGAAGAAATGGGGTAGTGCTATTCTAAGCCGACACTACACAGCATAATCAGTAAAATATAGTAAAATGAAGGATTCTTGGTTTTGGGTTTACAGCAACATCACCCATTAATCACATAAATAGCCCCCTTTTGCCTCGAATAACCCCCGGATGAACATATGGGGTAGTTCTATACTGAGCCGACACATTCGGAGAAGTGGTCCCGACATTTACTATTGCAAAAATGGGTAAGCTTATCTAGCAGTACAACTAGCGATGTATCACTATTCATGCGCGGATCCTGCCATGTGGGCAAGGTGGGTATGTCCACAAACCTAATTAACATGCAGCCTCATACTTTCGTGGTCTATTAGGGGCTACAATAAGTAGGCTGACTTGGAATTGGAACTTTAAGTAGCTATACCAACAATCTAAATTGAGGGCTGGATCCGCTCCTGTCACTATTACCAATATCATTTCAGCCTTTAGCCCTTGTAAAACATACGAGTAACTCTCCGCAGGTCGTGTGGTGCTGGCTTAGAATGTCACTACCTCTTTCTACCCACAGGTGTCGTGACAGGCGACTAAGGGTATGTCGCTTTTTAAGTGGGTTTTTGGGTGATGCGTTTGGAGACCCATCACCGATGATACATTATTTCTACCTCTTCCCCTATTACCTTCCAAATGTTGCTGAGATGTTTCTAGCTCTGTAGCTCTGGCTACCCCGGTTCATGGCGGTGAGTATATGCATTATATGTATATAATGATTTGTATGATTTGTATGTATGTAACACTCATCCCGGCTACTTTAAACCTATTGCAAGCCCTGTGCAGATTATAAATTGTATCTATTAGATTGATATTAGAGGTCTTAAATATTGCGGACCTATAAGCACTTGCTCAGAGTGCCTAGCGTCTAAGATGGGCCTGGGTAAAAGTCCCCACAATTAGGTGCCTGACGTTGCCCACATTAATGGCTTCGCGCTATTGTAATATAATTCCATAAAATATTGAATTTCATATACTACACCAGTATCGAAAAGAGTTATGGTATTCTAACCCAGTGTTATGCTTGTAATATGTTATGGTTTGTAAGTTATGCGTGCATAAAAAAAACTTTTCGATACTGTCTCACAGTTTTGCGGCAAAACTTAAACAAATATATTTGGAAAACTCCCAGAGAATTACTAGTCTAAAAACGCACATTTCCTACTTTGTTTAAACCTTCTAATACAAATCCCGTCATAAAATTGATAGAACAAATTACCTGCACACTGAACCTCTCATTCTTATCTCTACGGCCATAATTGCTTCAAATGGTACCTGCATTTTACCCCAACACAATTGTTAAACAATACATCTCTTATTTTATGACTTTAAAACATATTACCGTTAGGCTTACGCGGGAAGTATATGTGCAGGTATATTTTGTGTTGAGGCGAGTGGTTTTTTCCCACTGCTCAGTTGTTTGGCAGATATGTGTTCCTGGAAGGATAGGAAACGCCATGTGGTACTTTCGTGTACGCGTGTCGTGAGTCATAACAAAGATCCGTCAATGACCTATACTGTTTATAATGAACTGCTGGGTATATTGAACCTAAGGAAGGAACTATATGGTCATAGGTGGACATTGCTACCAGATATATTGTCATTTCTATACTCACGACTATAAAGCCCAAAAAGGTTTTGCCAAGTCAGAGCTCGAAAAATTCAGCCTCTTTTGAGTAATGAATTTTGCCCCCTGTTAAAAAAGGATTGGTTGTTGGTGAGTCTCTAACAATATCGCAATAATAACTTAAAAAGTATGAATAAACTTATTCCACTTATTTGGATTCGTAGATATCAAAGCAGCCTAGTTTCGTACCAACTGAGGGATTTACTCGATCCTGACTACCCTAAATAGGGTGACTTGACCAAGCTAGCCTAATGCAGTTGGCATAAAAATTACTGCCACCCTAATAGTACAGGGACCGACGGCTTAACGTGCCGTACAAAGCATGGTCATCTTAATTTTCAGATAAGTAGTTGATTAAAGAAGAGTCCTACCAAACTGAGTATAATGTCATTGACAAGGTAATGTTCGATTAGGACCGAATCCGGAATACCGTTGACTGTAGTCATGTGATGGCTTCTCGGACAATTATTTTGGTGATTATGGTGGCCACTGGCCAGCCTATAATTGTCAAAGAAGTATAAATATAATGCAGAGAAATTATAAAATGGAAGTGAATGTTGCACAATTAGACTAAATAGAGAGTACCATAGTATGAAAAATAATCTTGCACGTATAAAAAGATTGATGAATGTAAACAAAGTTAGTGGTTTTTCAGGAGCGTAGAAAGTGGCGATCGATAGCTATGCCTACCCCAATGGAAATAAAGGTGTAAGTATAGGTTTTTTATGTTTAATATAGAAGTTTGTTAACTTTCTAAAGAGTTAACATACAACTAAGAAGAGTAAATTAACTAACAGTTAACTTACAACGATAATATTGTAACGATTAATCTGCCAACATTTAATTTTCTGTAAGTTTTTTATTACATTGCGTGACTTATTTCTCTACTTGCAAAAAAATACTACTCATAATATAGATAGGCATAAAATTGCGTAGTACTGTATTTCAGAATATCTTTTTATACATCATCATTTTGCAATTTCTCTCCCATCCATCGAATAATCGACGGGTTTTTTTATTGGACGTTTTAAATGCGAAGGACGATCAGCAGAAGTAAACATAAAAACTATGTATTATTAATAGTCACTATAATAGAACGTTTCAAACCTCATTCCTTTTAATAAAGTATTTAAAAATACTATGATAAATAAGTATTTACCTAACCTCCAATTTCGAAATAGGTAAGTACTTTCAAATGTCATACCACCACAGCCTTCATTAATACATAGAAAAAAATATATTTATTCAATGTAAAACATAGATTTACACCAATACTATAGTAAATTAGTGATAAAATTTAACTTCACGATTTTTATGACGTAAATATTTACCTATATATGGTGTTTATATGGCATTAGAGTGCGCGACACAGTCGGAACGAATCAAGTCCTAATTAAATCGCCGTGTAGTGCCAGCTTAGAATGGCCGACTAAGGCTATGGGGCTTTTTTTAAGTGGTTGTTAGGCTATGTAGTTGGAGACCCATCACCAACGATACTTCATTCTACCATCTTGTCCCCAAAGCTGTGTAGTGTCGGCTTAGAATAGCACTACCCCATTTCTTCCGGTGGGTGTACGTAAGAGGCGACTAACGGTATTGGGGCTTTTTAAGGGATTTTTGGGCGATGCGGTTGGAGACCCATCACCAACAACCTTTATTCTACCATCTTTTCCCCACTCAACTTCCAAAAGTGGCTTAGAAATTTCTAATTTCTCAGCTCTGGCCACCCCTTTTAAGGATTTATAGCCGTGAGTATATGTACCTATGTATGTATGTCCCCAAACAACTTCCAAATATGGCTGAGGAGTTTCTAGCTCTGAAACTTTGGCTACATTCTTTTGCAATTCATGGCCGTGAGTATATGTTTATATGCATGACAAATATGTATTTGGGTAACTAATAATTTTGAAACTGGTACTTACAAATATCATACATGGGATTTGCATCTAAATATCGACCAAAGTGAACCACCGTTAGTAGCCTTCATAAATAATATTTTGCTATTCATAATAAAAATATAGATATAAAAAAAAAATAATTAAACAACGTCATACATATATTACCATAAAACCTATAGTGAATAAGAAATAACATTTAACCCCTGGAACTTTTTAAGTGCTTTATATATAACATAAAGATATATATTTCTTATATAGTACAAGAGTACGCGACACAGTTGGAACGTAAACTGAACGAATTAAGTCCTCATTAAATTAAATTAACTAAAATGCTGAAAAAGCATAATGTACGTTAACCAACTCACTGTAAAAAATATTTTTAAATTTAGGGTCACATACAACATAATTTAAGCAAAAACGGGACCTGACGAAATTAACAAGTACATTCAAATACAGATTGCCACGGCAAACACAATTGTTAATTATTACGAGTGAACAACATAACATAACATAAACGTTCACGCCGAATATTCCCGAAGGGGTTGGCAGAGGTACTAATACTTCTGAACATCACGTGACTGTCACCAGGCCTATCGCCGTTTTGTACGAATACACTGTCACATGAGTAACTACAACTCAGCCATGTGGGTTTCCTCACGATGTTTTTCCTCACCGTTAACAACCATGATAAATTAACCACACATATATCTTTAGAAAAGACAAATTGGTGTAGGCCCGACCCGGGATTTGAACACTAGTCGTTTGCACGATAACCGGTGTTCTAACCATTGAGCTATCACGAGTGAACAACTAACAAATAATGTAACTGCTATTTTAAATGAACTAATAAAACTTTAGATTAAACTCAATTATAAACTAAACTAATACTTTAACATGATCAAACCTAAACCTTTTTTCCATATCTACTTTGTGAATCTGGTGCCCGTTACTACGATGGGTGGCAGGCAGCAATCGAATAATGAATAATTTAATGTTACTAGAGGTCAGTTCAGTGATCCAAATTTGATCATCAATTTCAGTGATATTTTATAGCATCCTTGCTATAGGAAAATGATATTAATGACAAATACTAACAATGTATTGTCAACGTCAATTTGACTACAGTTTTGGACAATAACTAAAAGTGAGTAACATATGCTCGTGTGTCAAGTCAAATACGTAATTGCGTGAAAAGTTCATGTGTGAATTCATTGCCCTCAAATCATCTCGAATGCCCACAGAACACCTAAGGAAGAAATACAAACTACTGTTGTTTTAAACCGATAGTACTCGTAACAACAATACAGTAAAGCAGCTGCTATACATACATACATATACTCACGGCTGTAAATCCCTAGAAGGGGTAGCCAGAGCTAAGGAATTAAAAATTCCTCAGCCACTTTTCGAAATGTGAGTGGGAAAAGATGGTAAAAGTAAAGGTTGCTGGTGGTGGGTCTCCAACCGCATCGCCCAAAAATCCCTTAAAAGCCCCAATACCGTTAGTCGCCTCTTACGTACACCCGCCGGAAGAATTGGGGTAGTGCAATTCTGAGTCGAAACTACACAGCAGACTACAGTCTTGGACGATAACTAAAAGTGAGAAACATATGCACGTGTGTCAAGTCAAATACGTAGTTGCGTGAAAAGTTCATATGTAAATTCATTGCCTTCAAATCATCTCTAATGCCCACAGAACTTTTAATCTAAGGAAGAAATACAAACTACTGTTGTTTTAAACCGATAGTACTCGTAACAGCAATACAGTTAAGCAGCTGCTACATATCCCGAAAACCCAAAACTGACTTAAAAAGCCCCATAAAATATAAGGAATGCCGTGTAGTGTCGGCTTAGAATAGCACTACCCCAATTCTACCCGTGGGTGATGAAAGGGGCTTTTTAAGTGATTTTTGGGCGATGTGGTTGGAGACCCGTCACCAAAAACATTTATTATTGCCATCTTTTCCCCAATCAACTTCCAAAAGTGGCTGAGGAATTTCTCATTCCAAAGCTCTGGCTACCCCGTTAAGTGATTGATAGCCATGAGTATATGTATGAATGTATGTATAAAATATATGTCAATTCTACGAAACCCTTGTAAAAAAATTGGTATGTGCTATTTCAAGCCACATAACTAAAATATCAAGCATTTATTTCCCGTTATTATGGGTCTATCATTATTACAGTATGAAATTAAGTTGCTGAAAAGTTTATTATTTTTATATTTTTACATTATTTAAAACTGAAATAATATCTTTGTAGTGTCGACTAAAAATAGCACTAAGCCATCACCGGCTACCCGCTCGCAAACGTATTAGTTACTTTATTTTTTATCGAATTTGGTCCCTTTATTTTTCAAAGCTAACTAAGTACATACATACATACATATGCTCAGAAGGGGTAGCCAGAGCTAAGGAATTGGAAATTCCTCAGCCACGTTTGGAAAATTTAGTGGGGAAAAGATGGTAAAATAAAGGTTTTCGGTGATGGGTCTCCAACCATATCGCCCAAAAATCCCTTAAAAGCTCCAAATCCGTTAGTCGCCTTTTACGTACACCCACCGGAAGAAATGGGGTAGTGTTATTCTATGCTGACACTACACAGCAACTAACACTAACTAAGTGTTTATTTATTTCCAAGATCTGTAGGCCTTTTCAAGAAATTACAACTGCTAGTGTAGGTAGTTATGTTATCAAATTGAAAAAGCCAAATATGATATAAAAGGGAACATTAGTACGTAGAAGTCAGAATTTTAAGAAATACAAGCTCTAGCTACCCCTTGGTCGGATTGATATCCGTGACAATAGAATACCAATGAATAACAAAAAAAACAATAGTGTAATATAAAAAAACAACTTATTTACCACTACTAACTTTACTAAAAGTAGTACTTCTAAAATAGTACTTTCCAAATAATTCATTTGTATCAACTGCTGCTTATAATAGCAATCACCTAAGTAAGTTTACACGATTTCTAACATATTTATTAGTAGCAACTCTGTCACAATTTGCTTTAAAGAATACTAAGATTGCGAATATAAATTCATACATTTGAAGGGTTTAAATTGTAATATTCATACGCAAATGCGCGTGGCTAAAATCAGAACGAAGTTACGCAATACGACAAGCATTGATAAGTCTTCATCTTTGGACTAAGTAGTAGTTATACAGACCTTCCTCTATAGCTCTGCATTGCGAATATTCACCGTTAGCGATGTTTACAAAATTTTGAATATCGTTTCTATTCTATTAATAACGTATTTTATTTAAATTCTGATATAGATGGTTTTATTAAGACAAAATTAATATACAGGCTTGAAAACTTCTTTTTGTCACAATAGTACATTACGTTAACCCTTTGGCACGCAAGTTACATAAGATGTTCGGTGGGTGTGGTATGTTATCGTTATCAGTCGCGTAGGTATGTTAAAAATATATGGATGTCGGGTGCAGAGTGGAGCGCGGGCGGTAGGCGGCACATGTGGCGTGTGAGCGTGCGAGCGAGACGGGCTGCGGGCGGGGCCGGCCCAGCCCACCGCCGCCGCACGCACCAGGGTTGCCAGACGTACGAGAAATCTCGTACCATTACGAGATTTAGAGGGTCTGTACGAGATTCAAGATTAACAAAAATCTCGTACACTTTTTTACGAGATTTTAACAATGACGACTTCTTTCGCAAACCTATATCAGCCAAAAAGTTCGTTTAGTTAGTAGTAGTAGTAAATTGCAAATTTATTTAATTTTTCTTATCATTAACCATCCAACACAAAACGATCGACTCGGCGCATCACTAAATGCACTACCCCATCACTAAATGAAACTTGACAACTTTGAGTGGGGAATTCCCGTTCGTAATATTTTTTTGTTGTTGTCCTTATTACACTAATGTTTTGCTATATTTGTGTGTCTCTCTTAATAAGAGCTATATTGAACGGGGATTAATCAAATCCATCAGAAGAAATGTACGCCAGAATGACAGCTGAAAAGCTATACTCTAAAAATAAAGATGATTTTACTAACATCCCTGATGTCGAATATAATTAATAAAAATATGATTTTTAATTGTTTTGTTTGAATTTAACAGCCCCAAGTGCAAAGAATATGACTACACAAGTTACACAGTACAGTAAATAGCATAAACTCATTAATTTTATTTGAGTTTCTTTAAATTTATGCTTTTACGAGATTTCGGTTGAAATTACGAGATATTTAGCAACCCTGGTACGAGAAAAAAAAAATGCCATCTGGCAACCCTGGCACGCACTCGCGCGACTCCGCTCCGCCGCGCGCCCGTCTCCAGTCACTCCGCGCCACTCCGCGACCGCGACTCGACCGCGCCGCACGTATCCCTCTCGCTAACCGAACCCGCGAACGATCCGGAACTAGTGCTGTGTCTGTGTAATATATTATCGATAACTACCATTTGACATTTTGAAACGATCATCGGACACGGTTATGAACCGGACCGGTTAAAAGGGTTTCTCCGATTTATAACGGTGGTGTGAGAGACAGCACCCGAAGCGGCGCTGAGCCGCGCACGCGCCCGCTCACAGCATGGACGACAAACAGGGAGCCACCGCCGGCACCGGCGAGGAACACTACAGCCTCCGATGGAACAACCACCAGGCTCATCTACTGAGGGCGTTCGAGGCGCTCCTGCATGCGGAGACTCTGGTGGACGTCACGCTCGTCTGCTCCGAGAAGCGAGTCCGAGCCCACAAGGTGCTGCTCGGAGCGTGTAGTCCTTTATTCCGACGCATCTTCAGCGAGAACCCGTGCAAACACCCGGTCATAGTTCTAAAAGACTTTCAAGGATGGGAG